>OY757317.1:96685453-97040453 GCA_963583905.1 Stenurella melanura | reverse complement strand
CTCTGGGACATTCCAAAATAGCGAGATGTTTCTCGTGTATTAACATGAGGATTAACAGCCACTGCAGCTAACACGGCCATTTCATTATTTTCTCCAGTGACTGTTGCTCGAAGAGTTCTTTATTTCGGTTGAATATTTCCATGAGTAGCAAATTGTTTGATAGTATGATAAAATGAAGCACGTGACCGACTTCTATCCGGAAAACGCAGAGAATAGGGATGGACAGCATTATCGACACTTCAACCAGCTTATTCATAAACCAGAACCATTTCAATTTTGTCTTGTACAGTTAAATACCCCATTCTGAAGTATTATCAACAGCCTCACGGAAACAAGTCCTTTTGGTTGGAAAATAATCTTCGAACTTAGTAAAATGAGTTGTTCCTTCGAGTTATTTCTTTCTTTTCTACGTCTATTTACAAAAAAAAACAAAAACATAAAAACACGAGGAGGGGAAATAACACAAACGTTATATTGCAAACATAAAAAAATTACAGATTTCGCAATCCTTGCAATCTGTTTCGCCTCGTCCGGAAATAGCACGATTCACTACACCGCTGTATTTCCACCTTAAATAAAAACTGGTAACTTGACCCCTGCGATATATGCAACCCATTTTACATTTGCATATATCAGCCGTTGCATACCATAGTCTCGGTCGACCGCGACACCGCTGTCTTTTGACCTTGAACGAAAACTGGTAACTCTACCCCATATAAAACATAAACATTTCCAATGTTAAAAATTTATGAAAAGATAAGAAATGTTATTTTTCAAACAAATTACAAAAAATTACACTAATTTAAAAGCAGATTTAATCAAGCACTACATCACAAGCGAAGGGAATCGCCTTGACCAAGTATTCCAAAAAGAACGCCTGTTCCTGGGTTACGATAATAGTATCTTCTGGACAAGTCATTTTTCATTAATTGAAAATTTGAGAAGCAAAATTTGTTTTAAGAATGGTTTTGATTATTTGCAATGAAATCGTGGTATTTTTCATTGCAAGCATATTGCAGAATCGTATGCATCGATTCTCAGTAGGAGAAATCGAAAAAAATTGAATTTTGTCGATTTTAAAATTACCTCCCGCCCGACCTGCAAGGAGAAGGGAGAGTGACTAATTTTAGCATCGATGTATCTTCTTCGCGGAATGACTAAATTTTGATTATAGACGTTTTTTTCATAGAGTGCTTATTATTCGAGATATTTGAAAATTTCAGGTTAAAGAAATCACCCGGTATAGGCGTGTGATAATACTAACATTAAAATAACTTTTATCGGTAAATGGTAAAAAGTTATACAGGTTAGCATATACAATATGCGTATTACCTTAAAAAATGTATATTAATTAACAACTTGTTGCAGTCGTAATAATTAAATGTATATTCCAAAATAATTAGCTACCGTACATTAATTATATATGCTATTATCACAAACATATTGCATTATCATGTCATTATTTAAAAAAAGTGCCTCAGTTTAACGTTGTCATTGTAAGAGACAAGCTTATAAAATTTTCATTACAGGTAAGTGTATCACGATTATAAACGAACTCCAAAGATATTTATGGGCATAAGCCCAATAATACATTGACAGACATAAAAAGTGGCGCACTCGAAATTTTACTCAAGTTGAATCTGTCATAATTTCTAAACTACTTAATTGATTGCCACGAACCTTTTTTTTACTTTGAAGAATGATTCTTGGAAATCAACATACAGGTCCAAACATTTTTATTGATTAAACTTTCATAAGTGATACAGGGAATAATAAAAGTGACTATTTTATACAGGACCATTTAAACACACTGTAGATTTATTCGGCACTTGGAATAAGCTCAAAATACCTTCGGCGTTTTAAGCACAATTCAAATTAATTTTTTTTTAATCACCTCTTCATCTTGTTTTGTTTAGAAAATACACGCTGGTAGGTTTGTTTAACCTACCAGCGTGTACAATTAAGAACATTATATTGGATAAGATTACATTATTACATTATTTTATATTACGTTTTACAATTATCAACACGAAATCGAATAAAGATGGAACTATCTCAACGGAGAAAAAAATCAGTAGCGTGTGTTACCTCCTGGTGCCCTGATTAAAGTCTCTATTCTCCTTAGCATGCTTTTGATTAAATTTGTGTTATTTATTCCAATCTGAGTGTTTTCTAGCGAAATTGGAGCGTGCTCTTCGATGTCTTGCTAGTAATATTGGTGCAGTTGCTGGTCTTCTAGACTTTAAATTGGCTTCCTTCATTATCCGAATTACTATATGATCAATTACAATTCTTCCTCTTACTTGCCTTAAATGAATATTTGTTTGAACTGCTGTATGAAAGCGATTTCGTAGAGTTTGAACCCGAATAAACCGATCATCAATAACGTTGTACATCTAGAACGATCTGATCCAGCTCTTCTACGACAATGACCAGTCTCTTCTCTTGCAATTGCCCGACATGCAGTCGATTTGGGAACACCAACAACCCAGGAAGCATATATTTTACTTCTTCCGTCACCTGCTGAAGCCTAATGCCATAATTCGGACTACTAGCTCCGATGTTATTTGTTGAGGCTTTACTTAAAAATCACAAACACGACTTTCGATCCGAATCGCGACGTGGAGAAAAACGTTTTCAATGTTTTCTACAAAAACGAATTAAAAATCATAATTGTTAGCGAGTGAATGAATGCCTGTGATGTTGAAAACATTTTGACACTTGTCATGTTTTAGAACAATGTGTAATCTGTTCATGGCTCTCTTAAACAAAACAAAATATCAATTTTGTTAATACGCATTTGATATTACTATTCTTGAACATGTGTATTTTCTATACAAAGCAAAATAAAGAGGTGATTAAAAAACAAAAATTTAACTTGAATTGCGCTTAAAACGAAGGTATTTTATGGATATTCCAAGTCAAAAAAGGACCTGCAGGAGTGGTATTTTATTAGATTTATTCTCGACAAGCCTTTTTATGCATTTGTTGATTACCAAGTAGAAATATCTCACTCGCCTGCCCCCATACAACTATGTTGTATGCAACAGCGGAATCTGCGAAAGCATAATAAACTCTTAAACGTTTTTTTTTAATGAGCCAATAACATAAAGACTTTTTAATTAAATCAGATGATGTTTTATCTATATGTTGTTCCAAGTTAAGAGTCAATATTAGCTTGTCACCGCTATGTGAAACACTCCGTAGATTTAAAAATAATTTTAAAATATGATGCTCCTCTCCTACAATTTCTATTAGAGACAGTTTTCAAATTTCAAAAAGTTTCGGTCTAACAGAAGTTATCACTATTAGTAAGTATTCATATATGGGCAATGCCTCACTGAAGCATTCATACGTTTCGTAAGAGTATTAACAAAAATACCTTAGTAACATTTTAAATTAAAATAGATATCTCCTAAGCTATGTAAAGTTCGTTCTAACCTGGGATTCACTGTTTTTGAATTTTCCTATTCCTTTTCCCATTTCTGTGTTACTATCTTAAAAGAATTATAGAAAGATATAGGTTATATAAAACATTATTGTTTACACACTTCTAGCGATCATCCCGTATGACGGATATAGCTTGATTTCAATATACAGTGTGAACCTAAAGAAACGCACAAAATTCATATCTTCGGTATGAGTCACTTGTCAAAAAAATCCTCGAACAAGTCAATTTTAGTTTTGTAAATGCTACATTTTGTCACTATACCAAAATTTGTGACGTCATTGGTTTTTGAGTTATGACGCCATCATAATTTTTTTTTAATGGAAACAGACATTTTTGTTTACTGTTTTTGGTGGGATATTCCTTTAGCTTTCTGGTGATGTAAAAATAAATGATATTACATGAGTCATTCTTTTGGAAAACATTGACATTTTATGTAAAGGTAACTTACCTTTCGCAAATTCACGAGTAATGTTCCACTTTCTTTTGGACCAATAAATCTTGTTGCCTACATTTTTGTTTTAACTAGCATAAAAACATTTGACAGAAATATAAAACAAAGAAAATAATAAAAAAACAATCACCTTAACAACAGAGAGATACAGGCCTTTTTGCGTATCTGTAAATTTTTTATTCCTGGCACTTGTGGAACCTGTTTTGAGACACTGTATAAAACTAGTGAATGCAATGCCACGTTTAAGTGAAAGAGAACGCATAGAACTTTTGATGATGGATGGATATTGTGATAGACTGAGAACTCATCAGGAAGCATGTGATGTTTTCAATGCCAAGTATCCCGAAAAGCAAATTTCTAGATCCACTCTGAGTAGATTGGGAAAGGGAACTGTACATCGGCATAACTGTAGGTATTGGTCACGCGAAAATCCTCATTGGACTCAAGAAGCCCATACACAGCGACGAGGCAAAGTAAACGTGTGGGCAGGTATGATTGGTGATCGTTTATTGGGACTTTTTTTTTTAAGAAAATCTTACGGCCGTAAGATATTTAGAGTTCTTGCGATTTGAGTTAGTGCCAGCCTTAGTAGTTATGTTTCCGAACAATGAAGATGAAGATATTAGTGCTGAAAACGGCGTTTCAGCGAGACGGGGCCCCACCTCATTTTGGGATAGGAGTGCGTTAGTTCTTAGGTGACACTTTTACTGGAAGGTGGATAGGTCGTCGAGGTCCGATTGAGTGGCCCCCGTGTTCACCGGATTTAACCCCCTTGGAATTAGATTATGCAATTTTTTTAACGAGTATAACGCTCCGCCGCACAGTGTGGCAGAATGAACAAAATTCACTCTAAGGCTCAAATTTTCAGATCTCGACTTGAATTATTTTTTATATATTCAGAAAGGGGTCTGGAATAGGGAGTCACTGCGACTTTTTTGAAATTTTTTGTTTGCATGGAAGAGTTAAGGTCATTCAAGGTCAGATTCGTATTTTCACAAGGGAACTCCTATTAAATTGTGTGTACTCGGAACATGATCAAGGTAAATATGTTATATCTTTGTTGTTCGATTTTACGAAAGCTTTCGATAGTGTCAATCCAGATTTTCTATTAAAAAAAATGTATAATCTTGGAATAAGAGGTATTATATCAAATTGAATTAGTTCTTACTAGACTAATAGAAATCTGATTGTAAAAATTGGACAACAATCATCCAATCAAGCTGATGTTCTTCTAGGAGTTCCTCAGGGGTCAGTGTTGGAACCATTACTTTTTATACTTTTTATTAATGACCTACCTGAGCATATCAGTGTCCGAAAAGTTACAATGTTGGCAGATGTTGTCTCAATTAATGTTTCAGCGGACTTTCCAGAGGAACTCCAAACATTAGCTGAACAGGTATGTGATGAATATAGTATATATTGTCAAAGAAATAAGGTTATATTAAATTAGCGCAAAGCAGTGTATTTAAACTTCCATTTAAGAAAAGCACTGCCTGTAAATTTTAATATACTTGCCATTCCGCTTTCTGTAAATACTAAACTTCTTGGGACATTAATTGACTCTGATCTATCATTCCAGTCGCATATAAACCATGTTTGCAATCAATTAAGCAAAGCTTACTTTACTATATATCGGATTAAACCATATTTAAATGTACAAGGCATTCTAGAAGTGTACTATGCACTAGCTTATATATTCACATATCGTATAACATTGCCACATGGGGTTCTGCAACGGAAAGTGAAAGGGTCTTTATCGCTCAAAAGAGGATCATTAGATAAATCTTTAATTTTTAAGTGAATTTATCCTTATGTCCCAGCAAACTTTCGAAAGACCCAAAATGACCGTAAAAATGTAATTATTATTAATGCCTTTCCCTCGGCACCCCCACTTGATATTAGTTCTTTTGATCATGAGCTACAAATATTACTTGTGAGAAAGTAGTAGTAGTATCCTGATTCTTTTATGAAGGATAAGGAATATGCATTTTAAGAAAAATGTGTTCATTGTAGAAGATTTGATGAATTGAGGGCAATGTTGAGGAAAAACTCAAAATAAAATATTTTAATTTTTTTATAAGATTAATGGCTTGAACAAAATCTTTTCATACAACCTTCCAAAACGAGTAGAAATATAGCTCTTTTCGATACAAGTTGCGAAATAGTGGTATTTTAGGCACGCGACGTGAAGATCGACATGTCAAGTGACTGAAACACTTCTTTCGCAACACATATTGAACAAGATTTTTCGTAAAATCGTCATAATTATTTATTTTAGTAAAATAACAAAAATTCAAACACCATATAAATTTATTTAAATCACTATACACAAGTTGGCTACTAGGTCGTTGCTATGCACTGGTTGTTTGTTTTGTGTGCGTAAAAGAGTTTTGTTTGAGGAAAAGATGTAACCTTTAAGCACACGTGCGTAAAAGACTGCCATCTCGATATCCATATGATAATCGAAATGTCACTATTGTGCGACGATTTTACGAAAAAACAATTTTTGCTTGTTCATGTATTAATTTAATTACGAAATAACTTGAAAATCTTTATTTATAAACACAGAGGTAGAAGACTGCATTATATTCTTATATACTGCATACTATATTATTCATGTTCGTTGTTGGTGTCTTGTAAAGTCTTGTTACTATATACATATAAATATAAGACAAATCAAAAGTTTAGGGTAGGTAGTATAAAATTATAACTATTATAAAAGACTACACAAGTACAACGACTAATACCTCTCATCTACAAGAATCGCTATAAACTAATATTAACATTAACAATTAAACGCAGAGATAGTTTTTGTATTACAAAATCTCTGTTGAAATCAGTTGATTGATTCAAAATGACATAAAAACTGATATGAGCTGCTTTCGTTCGGCAGTGATTCGTAATCATGTTTCATGTGTTGTCTCTGTCCCTACCATGCAATTTTGTATCATATAATTATTGTTCATTGCAATCCTGTTTATTTTGTTCACTGCAAACGAAAGCAGCTATGGATACATGATAGTTAATTACCTTTAATGGCAATTTAATGTTAAAATTGTAAAAGCGAAATAAATTTTGTTTTGCTGTTTGCATAGATTACTTAGATTTTCGTAGTAAATGTTAATTTCATATTAAATTAATTCCTATATATTTGTCAATATAGTAAACGTAAACACAAAAGTGAGGTTGATTAATATACCAGTTAAAAAATGGTGGAGTCCGCACATGCGTATGAAAATTAGATTTTGGCGGGAAGGCTTGCTTTCGTCTCTGTGTAGAAAAGTACTCTGTGTTATTGTATTATAAGTTGAAAATCGCATATAATTAAAGTATGTTTGTCTATCGTTCTTTATTTTTGTTATTGTATGTTGTTTTTGATCAAACAGAATTATGTGTGTATTAAACTTCATCTATTAAAACTAAAACTGTACCTGATAAGTTTCTATTAAATAAACTTATTGTTTATAATCTGTGACGTGCCTTATGTACTTTGTATTATCTTTGGCCAATAAAGCTAACTAACTAACTAACTGTTTCTTGCAAATTCTAATTGTCTGGCTAAAAATAGATACTTTTTTTCGAAGCATTTTTTCTGAAATTGTCATTTTTTCAGTTACCCGGTGAGGAAAAATCAAAATTTTAGAACTTTGCGATTTTTTTTTACTCAAAAAACAAATTGCAAGAGGCCAAAAGAGTTTGAAATCGTCCTGGAAATAATCTCAATTTTTTTTTTTTTTGGGATTGTCCAATGCCCTTTACAGGAAAAAGCATTGTGGATGTTTCAAGTGCATCAAAAAGCGCATTAAAGAATTTCAAAAAAAATTGAGAGTATTTCAGGCATAATTCTAGACTCTTTTTGCCTCTTGTAATTTTTGTCCAAACTCTTTTTTCGAATAAGAAAATCGGAAAGTTCTATAATTTTTATTTTTCCTCCCCGGATAACTAAAAGAATGACAATTTAAGAAAACATTTTTCAAACAAAAGTAGTCTACTTTTAGTCAGACATTCCATATTTACAATAAAAAAATAGATGATCCCATTTAAAACGCTACTTTTACTTCGAATAATCTTAACCCTTCCATGCAAAGAACATACTGAAAAAATTACCCAGTGACCCACTATTCCAAACTCGTTTCTGAGTAAAAAGTTCAAGTCGATATCTCAAAAATTGTGCCTTAGAGCGAATTTTATCCACTCTGTCACACTGTGCGCCGTGGTACGTCGTAATAGAGTACTAATTGTAATCAACCCAGCACAGCAAGTTGAAGGTCAATGCCAGATAAGCACTGATTTGTCTTGAATTTGGTCTCGCTTTTATATCCGAAATCCTACACATGTGACCCATTGGGAGCGTGTACAACATTGGGTGCACTTGCAGATTTCGAGTATATCGGCGATTTAACATTTTTTTTTTTTTTTTTTTTTTTTCCGAGGGGAAAAACCTTCAGAAGGTTCCCCACACTGATGTTCCAGTGTGTGGGGATATGTGAGATTCTTACTCACTAAAAAACCCCCCTCTTCCTGCTCCGGAACTGTGTTAACATTACTTCGGAGGTGTCATGCGTCCTATATTCCTGGCATCCGCTCTTCATTGTCCTTGCTCCTGAGGATGTTGTCGCACATGGCACTGATGGCCGACCATGAGACGGGGCTGGAGAGTAGAATAGTGGTGAAATTCTAAGCAGTAATAGTCTGTCCCGTTAGTCTGCTTGCCGTGTCTCTGTGGTCATTCCACTTGGGGCATAGGAACAGGGTATGCTCCGGGGTGTCGGTCGTGGGGCAGTACAGGCAGTGGTCGTTCGCCTTCTTGCCAATCCTGTGCAGGTAGCTGTTGAAGTTACCATGGCCGGTCAGTGCTTGGGTCAGGTAATAGCTCAAGTCGCCGTGTTTGCGGGCTATCCATAGACGTACGTCTGGAATAAGGAGATGCGTCCATCTCCCCTTCGTCGATGAGTCCCATCGCTCCTGCCATCGATCTAGAAGGTAGTTTCTATAAGTACTCTTCTCAGTTTTATCTGCCCCGTGGTTGTAGGCGCGCTCCTTGGCCAGGAGGTCAGCGGGAGGTACCGCCGAGATGACTTGAAGGGCAAGGGCAGAGGTTGTCCTGTAGGCGCAGCATACCCGAATCAGCATCATGCGTTGTGCCTGGAGTAGTCGGTTGCGGTTTCTGGCTGTTTTCAGGGCGTCTATCCACGCCGGTGCGCCGTATAACAATATCGAGTTCGCTACGGAGCTCAAAAGCTTCCTGGCGAGGGTCTTGGGTCCTCCGATTCGCGGCATTAGCTTTCGGAGGGCCAGGGTCGCGCTCTCCGCTTTCCCCGCGGCGTAGTCGACGTGCCGGTTCCATGATAACCTTTGGTCTATGAACACTCCAAGGTACTTTATGACTCCCTTTGCAGGTACAACCGTATCCTGGATGGTCACGTGCATGTCTCTAACGACCTTGCGCCCGGTTAGAGCTATGGCCTCGGATTTCTCCGGGGCGAGCTCGAGACTGTGTTCGGTCATCCAACGACAGATGTTCGCGATTGTGGCTTCGGCCGTGGCCATGGCACTCTCCTCGTTCTTGCCGATGGCTATTACGATTAAATCGTCCGCAAAAGCAACGAGTCGTGCACTGGGACTTGCTAGCTCCAGGACGCTGTCGTACAGGACGTTCCACAGGAGTGGCCCTAGAACCGAGCCCTGCGGGACGCCGCACGTGATATCCCGGACGTGTTCGTCGATAATGAGAGACCTTTGTGTGAAATAGCTCTTTACGAGCTGTGTCAAGTACGCAGGAACCCCCTTGTATTCCAATGCCGCAACAATTTGTCCCCAGGGGGCCGTGTTGAATGCATTTTTCACATCTAGGGCCACTGCTAGGCAGATCTCTCTGTGTCTCCAATGGCCCGCGTTTGCAGAGCGTGCCACACGTACGACCTCTTGAATAGCATCAGTGGTGGATAAGCCCTCCCTGAAGCCGTATTGGCTCTCTGAGAGGCCTCCCCTCGAGTCAAGTTCGGCGGTAATTCTGGACGCGATAACGCGCTCCAGGAGCTTCGCCGCAGCATCGATGAGGCAGATTGGCCTGGGCATCGTGCCAAGTGGCTTACCTGGTTTGGGGACCAGTACCAGCTTGGCAAGTTTCCATTCCCGTGGTATGACCCCTGTACTAAATACTGCGTTGAATGCCTCTGCAAAATGCCGTGCGTGGTGTTTGGCCGCCAATGTGACGACTTCGGGGGGTATGCCGTCAATGCCCGGTGCCTTGTTAGGTTTAATCCTGGATGCCGCGGTCACTATTTCCTCCGGAGTAACTGGAGGCAATGGAAGCTCCCAGTTGGATCTTGTCCACTCGATCGGTGCCCGTGTTGGGAATAGTACCTCTGCGAGTTCGAGCTTCCGTTCGCCACTCAGTACGAGTGGCTCGCGGAGGCCCACTCTTTTCCAAACGATCCTATAACCGTCTCCCCAAGTGTCTTTGTCAACGTCATCGATGATCGCCTCCCAGCATCTGCGTTTAGATGCTTTGATGGCGGACCTTAGGGCTTTCCTGGCGTCGCGGTAGGCGGTGTGAGCGTGAGTCAGTGACGCGTCATTCAGTGTACGTGTGGCCCTGGTCCTGGTCAGAAGCCTTTTCTGCTTGATTGCGGCGCGGCGCAGCGTCGCGATCTCGCGTGTCCACCAATAGACGGGCTTGCCTCGGCGGTGAACCGTCGAAGGCAGGGTGGACTTGCAGATGTTAGTCAGCACCCTGATTAGGTCATCGGTATGGGCGTTGCGAAGTTGGGCGAACTCGGCTTCGAGGTTGGCGATCAGCGAGGGTACCTTGTCAGGGTTGTAGCGCCATCTGTTTGCCTTATGGACCGGGTCTCGCACAGGTGGGGTCGGTGCCTGTTCCTCCACCACGAAGGTGATGAGATGGTGGTCGCTTAGCGTTTCCTCGTCGAGCACGCGCCAGTTGCGAATACGCTCCGCCAATTCCGCGTTTGCAAAGGTCACGTCTAAGACGCTTTCCTGGTCGCGCCTGCTAAATGTCGCCTTGTTGCCGACGTTTGCAACGACGAGATCTTGGGCGGCCATCCATTCGGCAAGCTTTATGCCTCTGACGTCTGTTGTGGCCGAGCCCCACAGTAAGTTTTTGGCGTTGAAGTCACCCGCTACAATGACTCCTTGTGTATGCCCGAGGGCCGCGATACGGTCTGTTAGTTCGTCGAGGAAGTTTTCGAAGTCCTGCAGGTCACAGTTGGGTGATTTGTAGCATGAGAAGACTCCCATACCTTCGATGACACACACACCATGCGATGCCGTTTCCGCTACCTGGCGATTTAACATTATTGGATACGTGCCCAAAAGTGCTGGGTATACGGAAATCTAGTAATGTGACATGAATTTATGAATGCCTCACTGCAACTATTTTAATAAATTTGTTTACTATTTTAATGCTGATTTTTTCAAAGCTACCTACTTAAAAATTAACGGTAAGGCAATGACATGACATGACATGACAATTACTTAAAAAAAATAATTATGTACGTAAAGAGTGTAATTATAATTTACCTTTTGAAATTTTGCTTTAATTTCATAAATTTTCATCAAAAGACAGCAGTAAAAGTGGGAAATTTTCCTACTTTTAAGGGTAGGTACCTTGTCAGATAATATATCTACACATCGTGAAGAACATCTACATCAAAATAAAGTGCTGGTTGGGTAACATTAACTCCTTTATCTAATATATCTCTCTCTCTCTCTCTGTCTCTCTTTTTTTTATTTCAGGGTCAATCTTCAGGACAAATGCCGTATGTATTAGTTTTGTTATTTTTAAATTAATTTTATGTTTTAGAGCATCAAAATGTACCGTGAAGAAGACAATATTATTAGAACTGTTGATGAGATTGAAGACCAAGTTGAATTGGGTGGTCTTGGCCAGTTTTATTTTAAATATATGAAGGAACATGGCGAGAAAACAGCTCAAGTGGGTACAGAATCGTATATTACATATCCATTTTAACAGAGATCACCAATACGTCTTTCACTGAACACTGTACACAAAAATTGAATTAAAAATGTTTCATGAAAAAAAAACGGCTGCCTAAGGAATCAGTACTTCCACATCCAGATTCGCCATCCAAGTCACTTTAAACGAAATGTCTTGACTATAATTGCACTCTAGTATGTGGAAATTTTAATAATATTTGGGGCAGATGAATAATATTTGGGGCAGAGTCAGATTTGGGGCAGATATGCAAATTTGGCATTTTTCTAACTAATATATTCATTATGGGAGAAATAGGAAAAAAAATGATAGAAAGCTGGATTTTCGTACAGATGCTCAGTTAGGCGTGTAGTTTAACATAATAAAAGTCCTCAAAGATCCCATATGAGCTTTCTTCGCTATAAGCAATTAAGCAATTGCTTTTTTCGCAAATAGGTTGCTAACGGTTGCACTTAGGATTTTCTTTATTACTCAAAAGATGTAGAAAATTTAATTTTATACAAAAATTATCTTTATTGCTTTTATTTCTAGTCCACTTCTTTCTTCTCAAAATTTAGGAGAGGTAAATCGAGCAATTTTGTTAAAATCGATAAACTGAGGAATTCTCATCAAAATTTATTTTAATAGTTATTTATTGCACTAGTGTGTGATAATGTAGTAAATGAGGTATGAACAAACCTTATAATGATGAGGCAGATACACTCGGAACACTGTTTCTTGCTTGCTTATTTCCACACCACGCTGGAGGTACAGCATTCGGCACGTTTTTTTAAATGTAGTATCCCTCGTAAGCCTAAACCACAAATTTCCATCAGGTTATCTCAATCTCAATAATTTTTTTCCGTTCTTAATCGGTAGTATCATCAGTCCATCTTCAGTGTTGGTGAGAACGTTATAGCGGCTCCACTCGATTCATCATAATTATTGTTAACATTGTTGCGATTTGCTTCGTTAATTAAGTTCAACTTTGTGAATGTTTCTAATTTCCTCTTCGAATATGAACCTGTCTAAATTCTATACATTTTATACCTCCTGGACACTATCTTTGGGTATGTCAAAACTGATCGTCTGCTGTCTCAAGTTGTGGGGTGTATTAGAAAAGGGGTAGTTTTAGGTTTTTGGGAACCATAGTGGTCAAGAGAAATGATGCAAGGGTGACTAAATACAACTAGTTCAGATGGCTTTTCCACCTAGGCAGATGATTTTTTCGGTAGCTTTGCATATGGCAGATGCCTCTGAAGATGGAAAAATCACGTTTCGGTGAACGACATTGATCAAAAATAATTTTGGCGCCAATCGATTCGGTTGTTTATGCTGAAATAATAACACATAGGCAGACAAAAATATCGATAGCAACTTCCGAGCAGACGCTGTCAAAGTGGCAGGTAACACAAATTTGAATAATACCTTTCTTCCTTATGTTTTATATAAATATTCAGATAACAATTTAAATGAATTCTGCCGCCCAGATAAATTTTTATATATGCATTTAGGAACCGTATTACACAATTGGATACGTATGTACTAACCAAAATGGTAAGTTTCAAAAATGTGTTATGTAATTTAGTTACAATTGTTTTTGAAGAATATCGATCGATAAATAAATAAGTTACTAAATATTTTAATTATAAAAATGGGCCTGCAGGGTTTTCGTTTTTTATACCATTTTATAATTACCGAAATATTGCATTGCACACAGATAAGTATTTCACCATCCAAACTGGCATCATCAGGAGATGATTAAAATTTTAAAAAATTAGTACCGTTTTCTAAAGGAATTGCGAATAGTAATGTTTATATCTACTTATCTAGTGGGTATCATTTGACGTTTCTCAACAAGATAAAAAATAAAATTTAATATTTTGAAAATTTTTATTGGTGCACGCAATGTTTTTTAATTTTCGCATTTATTTTTGCATTTCATTATCGTCAAATCAGAGAAAAAAATTTCAATTGACGCTTCAATTACAATCTAATTACTGAAATGCTAATTAGAATCAATCAAAAGCATTTTAAATACAATATTTTTACCATAGGATGATCAAGAAGCTGGACCATCAAAGATTAATTTTTTTGACGAAAGTCAATTCGTGATTCCTTCTGAAGAAGATGGTTTAAATCGTCCCGTGCTGAATGAAATCAACTCGAACCCCTTTTGGGTTTAGAAGAAAAGCAATGTGTGATATATATATAAATGAAGAAATATCAAAGAATGAAAGCAAAACTTTTAAATTATTTACGCAACAATCTCTTGATAAGTGCAAACTACTTTCTTCTCTAAAATTTTCCTTAAAATGCGGATTGTTCCATATACCAGACAATCCAGATAAAGTTCTTGGATAGTTACAGAATTTACACGGCTGTTTAAATTAGCAATATTTCGAAAAACCAAATTTGTGGTACTTTCGAAAAATTTGTCGGTTTTCCGCCCCGTGAATCTTCAAATTTTTGTAATGCTTCTGAAAATTCGAACGACGCGGCCCAAAGGCGATTGACCGTCGTCCTCGAGATGAAAAATTTTTCTAAGTAAATTTTTTGGACATTTTTAATGAAATAATTTTTTACTCAGATTTGGATGAAAGATGATGCCAAAGGTGGTTATAGGTCTTTTGTAAAGTGATAATGTTTCAAAGCTGATTTTTTCATGAAATTATTGGTCTGAATTTAATGTTTTAGTAAATTGGATATTTTTCAAAGGTATGGTTTTACTGGGTTCAATAACAATATCACTGTGTCATTTTAGTTTCTAGTTTTTTTGAGTTCCTTTTATTAATGAGCCATTTTCATGTTCCGTGCACTATAGCCACATGACTGGGTTTTTGACTATATTTACACATATTAGTTTACTTTTGAAAATAATATGTTTCTAAGTTTTTGTTATTTTGGATTGTTTTTCACTTGCAGAGACGCAATAAATCTATTAAAAATCAGATTTTTATTTCATAACCACTAGATCTTTGACAACCTCTATTCGAAAGTTGCCACAATTATTTATCTGGACAAATATGTCAAAATGCCGTGTAAAATAGTTGTTTGTAATATAATATATGAGTTTATTTTAGGAAGAAATGTATTATTCAAATTTGTGTTACCTGCCACTTTGACAGCGTCTGCTCGGAAGTTGCTATCGATTTTTTCATCTGCCTACGTGTTTTTTGTTTCATCGTAAATAACCGAATCGATTGGCGCCAAAATTATTTTTGATCAATGTCGTTCACCGAAACGTGATTTTTGCTATTTTCAGCGGCGTCTGCCATATACAAAGCTACTGAAAAAATCGTCTGCCTAGGTGGAAAAGCCATCTAAACTAATTGTATTTAGTCACCCTTGCATTATTTTTCTTGATCACTATGATTTACCAAAACCTAAAACTATCCCTTTTCTAATGCACCCCAAAACTTAATGCTACCATTTTGAGACGGCAGACGATCAGTTTTGACATACCCAAAGATCAAAGAATTGATTCCCATGAGTGAATATTTTGATCATTATCGTTCACCATGGTGTCGTCAGCTCTCCTACTATTATTTTTTTCAGATAGACCTGATTACAGGCGAAACCGATACTTATCAGTCTCTTCTGAAAAAATGCATTAGAGCAAGTATTGCACTGAGCAAAAGAGGGATAGCGAAAGGAGATTTAATAGCGTACTATAGCGGCGTCCACATAAATGCATGTGTTCCAGTGATTACATCCTATTTTATAGGGGCAATACTGTCGTTTCTAGACATTTCATTGCCACCGTCTGAAATTTCGTATTTACTTAAACAAGTAAAACCAAAACTACTACTTACTGACCCACAGAATTTTGAAAAAATTAAACAAATCATAAAAAATATAGAACTTGATACGAAGATAGTCATCTTTTATGACGAATTTTTTAAACACCAAGATGAAGAAGACTCGTTTAAGCCCATTTACGTAGATAACTTAAAAGAAACTGCAGCTATTTACTTTAGCAGCGGAAGCACAGGCTATCCTAAGGGAATATGTTTAAATCACTACTCAATGTTATGTTGGAATTTACCAGATTGGGCATGGAAAGGAGAAAATAAAGTTGTACTTGGTTATGACTCGTTGTATTGGACCTCACAGTCAGTGCGATTAGTAGCAGCAACTCGGATAGGAGCATGTAATATAATAGGAGACGTAGAGCGGTTTGATCCTAGTGAATTTTGGAACGTGATAGAGACACATAAGGTAAGTATTTTTTGCTAGTTTTTACTAATAACTCATTATCAAGCAAAGAGCCAGTGCATAATGGGCCAGAAACTGCAAGATGCAAGGTGCGGGCCTACGGAAAATTCTCTGGAACATAGTTATTTGGATAAAATTTTAAAAATATAACAGACCCCAAATAGAGTACAACTACTTTAATAATAATTTATATCTAATCTGAAATTTACGGCGATAGTTCGGAAAACAGTAACTATATTTTTATACAATTTATTAAAATGATTTTAAATTATCACTTTTATACTCGCATTTCAATAAAGTAATCTTATCTTTTGTAAATGTAAAAACTGAGACAAGAAACGGTAACTATCTCAAATTGGTACTTACTGAATGCGGCTGTCGGTGTATAATAATAGTCAACTTAACTATTAGACAGACGGAACGGAATTGATCTCAAATCTGTTTCAATGAAAATGATTTGCGTCCGGGCATAGCTAACGCCCTGAGTGTCAATTTTTGCAATTTGGCCAATATTGCAGGTAATCTTCTCACAGCTGATTTTACTACATTTTCTATACGTGCCCTGATTGAGTGGTGGAATACTTGTAGCCTATTTAAAAAAAGTCGTCGGTAAAATAAAAAATACACACCATTGATGCTGTTTTATATGATTGATTGAGGAAGTAAAAGACTCATTTAGATAGCAATGAAATACATTTATTTCAACTTCTAATTTGATTGAAAATCACACGTCATTTATTTTGAATGGGGCACCCTGGTCAGTTTCACGAAAAATTATAGAAAATAATTTTGAGGATTTTTGCAAATGTAATCACACGTCAACGGTAGATAATAATGAAGTTAATAAAACAATTGTGTAGGTAATTTATGTTCTCGTAAGAGAAAGGAGTTATGGTGATTTTTACGACAAGAGATTATATTAAAGTTCAAGTATCTCGAAAACCAGTGATGTATCCGAAATTTCTCATGTCGTAAAAGTAGTTTAGAATATAACGTTCTACCACTTTTCCTCAAAATTTTACTTCCCTCGCATACCGAAGTGAAGTATTGTACTCGAGAAAAAATCACCCTCCGAGATTTTTTCGGATTTTGACGTTTCAGATCACGTAGATTATGAAAATATAGGTTTTTCAATTCCGTCAATCTGTCTGTCTGTCTGTCTGTCTGTTTGTCTGCCTGCCTGTCTGTCTGTCTGTCTGTCTGTCTGTCTGTCTGTTGGTGCATTTACTAAGAAACTGCTTGACGGAGAACAGTGAAATTTGGTAGGTAGTGGACCCTACTATCAGCGAAGAAATGGTAGAACTTTCACTAGAAAATATACAGGGTGGACCGTCTAAAGGGAATAAATAATAATAAAAAAAAATTTTACTCAAATTTAAAATTTCCACGTTTCATGACACGCCAAACCTATTTCAGAAAAAAAAATTTTGAAAATTTTTTTCACCAACATTTTTGAAAAATTTTTTGCCACTAAAATAGATGAAATTTTTTTTTCTTTGGTAAAATTTAAACTTTACACGTTTCATGTCATTCTAAACCTATTTCAAAAAAAAAGTTTTTTTTTTTTTTTTTACCAACATTTTTGAAAAATTTTTTACCATTAAAATTTCTTTTCTTTCATATTAAAAAATTCCACGTTTCCATGGCATTTTAAACCTATTCAAACAAATTTAAATTTTTTTTTAAATGTTTAAAAATTTTTTATTTATCACTGCTTACTACAGAATAGATGAAAACATTTTTTTGCTCAAATTTAAAATTTCCACGTTTCATGATTTTCCAAACCTAATTCGGAAAAAAAATTGGCAACATCTTTTTACCACTGGAAAAAAATTTTAAGACTAGAATAGATCCAAAAAATTTTTCTTTGTTCAAATTTAAAATTTTCACGTTTCATGACATTCTAAACCTATTACAGAAAAAGAAATTTTGAAAATATTTTTCAATATTTTTAAAAAAAATTTTACCACTAAAATAGATGGGAAAATATTTTTTCTTTGCTCAAATTTAAAATTTCCACGTTTCATAACATTCTAAACCTATTTCAGAAGAACAAAATTTTGAAAAATTTTTTACCGACATTTTTGAAAAATTTCAAAAAAAGTGAAATTTTTTAACCACCACTATACTTCCACTCTACTACGTGAATGTGGAATTGGAAATGTAACAGATGGCAATAATATTTGACATAAGCACCTATTTATACTTTTATTGAAAAACATACAGGGTGGTCATCCCAAGAAATTATTCAACCATGGTGAACGTTTGTAAAGGTATTTGCGCATGCCTTCCATATTTGGCACCTGTTATTTAGTATTGAATTTTTGCTGTTGGATGACCACTCTGTATATTCTTTTGACCAAAACTTATCAGGTTCTCTTTGTAATAATAGTGATAACTATATTCCGAATTACTATTTTCAATGTCATTTCGTAATTATTAATTTCTTAAAATGACCGCCATGCACAAATAAAGAGGGAAGTTCTGTATAAATACCTTTACCGATTTTTTTTATATTTTCTAGTGAATACTGAATAACTTTAAGAGAATTCAAATGCCTCTTTTAGTTGCCGAGAAAAAGATCCCAGGCGTTTTAAGTGGGACACACTGTAGAACTACATTTAAAAAAATACTATTTATTTAAATATATCAAAAGCTGGCCAAAGCATCTGTATAACATATAGAAAGTCGCCAGTAAAATGCATACACCTGGAGGAGGCTGAAACTGGTATGACACTAGCTCTGGAGACATAGTTACTACAAACACTTGGGCAGAATACTAGAAAAAGATACTCTATGCGCGTATCATTAACCAAGTTAGCATCATCGGGAAATTTTTAAAATTTAGGTCTCCTGATGACTCTTATGTGGTTAGCGAAAATTGAGCCGAATGTTAGTATTCATGTGTTGTATTCAAGAGTTTTGGTGTTTGTGAAAATTGTGTCTCCAGTGGAAAATACATGCAACTATACGGGACAGATTACTAGAGCACGTAGCAAACATGCTGATAGGGACAACATTGCTACATGAGGGCATATCTGTTATTCCTAGTATTATAATTATGGCCCAAACAGTTCTTTGTTTTTTCTAGGTTAACATTGTGTTCATGGTTCCTGCCTGTATATCAATGTTGTGCGAACTAGGGAGACCTAAAACTAATACCAGTAGTTTAACAACATTCATATCCGAAGGATATCGCTTATACGAAACATATAAAAAAGGATTACAAGAAATGTTACCTGATACGTATATTCTCCAGCCGTATGGTATGACAGAAGTTGGTCTTCTTACAGCGTTCTCTGGAAGTAAAATCCATCAAGAATATAATACAACGAAATTAGGGAGTGTTGGCGTCCCAATAGAGGGCTATGGAATCTGTTACAGAGTGAGTGAAGTTGTGATTGTAAATAATTTCTACCCACGATCGATATGTAAAGTAGGTCTTCGCAGTCTGATTTGACAGCTCAAAGTTGACGTTTGCTGAGGACCTAAGAGTAATGCCAGCGTCGCAGGCAGTATTAGTGTCGCTGACAAAAAAAGGGGGCGCGGGGCGTGTTCCCCTGCCATTTTTCACAAAGTAACACAACATATTTTAATCTCTTGCGGAATACTAGTAAATATTGATAGTACCCCGCATTGTGGAACACTATCATCGGCCTATAAAATAACCTATAATGCAAAATAATTAAAAAAATCATCACTGCGTCAAGATATTGAGATAAAATGTCCTGTTCTTGAGATAAAAATTCAAGATCTTGAGATAAAACCTCAAGATTTTGAGATAAGAACTCAAAATCTTGGGGTAAAATGCCGAGATCTTGAGACAATAAGTCAAGATCTTGAGATAAATGTGAAGATTGACACAAAAATAAAAGCGGCACTTTTACCTCTCAGCTTCTCCGTACTTTAGTGCATATGTACTTAAACAATGTATTTTTATGAAATAATAATGCCCTAAAACTTGTGTCGTTAATGTAATGAGAGTTAATGAAATATATCGTCACTATTTTAATAAAACTATTTAATAAAATCACAATATGAATTCAATCAGATGCAAAACTTACATAAGCTGACTTCGTTTATTGTGCCTGGTTATTTTGTTTATATTGGTGGTATGCATGCCATCCTCACAAAATGTTGACAAATCCTGATTTTCAGTTAAAAATTCAATATAATTATGTCTTTATTTTAATATTTTAAAATAGATAAAATATGTGTGTAGTTCAAGCGTAAAGATAAAATGTCATTGTTGCTCTCGAGTGCAAACACTCGACGCAGCAGAGCGCATCAAGACGCGCTCTGCTGCGCGCCGTGCGTCAACTAACTCAGTCTAGCGACAATGAGCACTCTTTATACACAAATAGCTATTTCAACATTTTGCAAAATGTTAATAGTTACATGATAAAAATTAGTTGGTAGTTATCTACTGAAAGGCGATTTCTATCTTACCCCATTGACTTTCTTTAGATCAGAGACCCTAAAGGGTTTTTTTAAAGAATGAATTGGGGTAAAGACACTGTATAGGAAGGGAAAGGCCATAAGTCACTGAAGAGTACCTCAAGGAACTGGAATGGTATCCTAATATATTGTCTTTTATGGCGGGCATCACTTTCATAAAGTTGATGAAATGGCTGTTATATTCCGAGTTCTATTCCTAAACTACCTTATTTCTTCGTTCACATTTAATTGATCCATTGGCATTTGGTACATATATTTTATACCATTAAATAACTCGTTGAAAGAATCAGGAGCTCCAAATAAAAATATGAGTGTTTTAGTGATTTGTCAAATAAATTTTTAATTAATTGGGTTCATATCACATTATGATATTCTTTACATGTAGACTTATTTATAAGAATATTAGCTTATAATTTACATTGTCCATACATCAGTTAGTCTTCTTCACTATCATCGTCGACTCTTTATGTTAGTGTGTATACAGTGAGCACGTAAAGGTTGGAATAAATTCATCAAAATAGTTACAAAACAAGTGACAAATATTCGCTCAGACCCGCCGATTTTTAAATACATTTCTCAATCTGTTTATTTTAAAAAAAAGTGCTGCAAATATATTTTTTAAGTTAATGACGTCATCGCCATTATTTTTAAATGGCAACCTACATTTTTTTAAATGTCATTCGAAAGAGCACATTTTTCTGCATACAGTACGTTAACTTCTAGAGCGTATTGCATGACGAAATTATCGAGAAAAAAATCTTAACTACTTATAACAATGAAATGAAACAAAAATACAAGAATTTAAGAATACAGCAAAAAATAATTAGATTAAATGTTCAAATTGCGCGCCATTTGCTTCTTGACAATGTCCAAGTCGAAACTGAAATTCTCGCAAAACGTTAATAATTGTTTCGGGTCCAATTCTTTAAATTTCTATCTTTTAAGTCCTCAATATTGTTCGGTCTATTAAAATAAACTTTGGATTTAAGGTAACCCCATAAAAAATAATCCAATGGGGTTAGATCCGGAGATCTAGCTGGCCATTCTATTGATCCGCGTCTACCAATCCATCTGCGTGGGAAAGTTTCGTTTAAATAATGACGCACTATTACCGAATAATGTGGCGGTGCGCCATCCTGTTGAAACCATATGGAGTTTTCCGGTACATTAGGGTTTTCACCATTTGGATACAGTGCGGAAAGTTCTGGAATTATGTTTTGTTGGAGCAGCTCCAAATATTTTTCGCCATCTAATTAACCTTGAATAAAAAATGGACCCAATATTGTAGTCCCAACAATTCCAGCCCACACGTTTACTTTCTGTGGAAACTGAGTATGGGCCTCCACCATCCAGTGTGGATTTTCACGTAACCAATATCGACAATTTTGCCTATTCACAGAAGGTGGCCTCGTCAGAGAAAAGTACTAGACTTAAAAAATGTGGATTGATATTACATCGTTCCATCATGGTTTCACAAAAATCTAAAATCATCTTCGTTAAGCTCTTGAACTAAATTCACTTTATATGGGTGCCATTTATTCTTCTTCAAATATTTTAAAACAGTCGACTGACTAATTGACTGTTCTACTGCGACTTCGCGACTTGGTTTGTGAGGATTCTCCTCCGTTGTCAGTAAAACATCTAACTCTTTATTTTCTGAAATTGTAGGACGACCTTTCGTGAAATTATCTCTTACATGACCACAATCTTGGAACTTCTTTCCTATTTTGCTAACAGTTGATTGTGTAATAGGTCGATAGAATATTTACCATTAAATAATTCACAAACCATAGTTTGTGTTCGGGACTTGTCTCCATAGCCAATCATTATCAAAATTACAATTCGTTCTGTCTCACTTAAACGTTGCATTATCAGCACTTTGAATACGATATCACAAGTAAATACTAATGAATGGGCCGACCCCTCTCAGCGTGGTGAGGCTAATATAATTTAGTGAACTATATTTAGGTATAATAATAAAAAAAGAATGTGTCGGAAACTTACACAGTAGGTTTGATGGATTCTCCGTCGTCGATGTCTGCCCAGGCAATAGGAGGGACAAAGGGGGGCCAAAAGGAAAAGGAACAAATCTCCGACACACACAATTAACATAACAATTATTCAATTAATTTAAGAAAGAACAACTATAATTCACTTATCACTGATAAATAACTATAGCGTTCTGCGGCGTAAGTGACTATTGTCTTACTTACTATCATACTACTGTCTCTACGTGAGTTGCTCTCGACCCACACGGCGTTAAAAAAATTAGCTAAAAAAAAAACTTCCTAGTATTATCATAAAGAATTCAAAACATATATTTTTCTAGGTATAATACTACAGGGCGTGTAACCAACTAATGTGTTAAAACCAGGCCCGCGTTGCTAAGTAAATGAAAAAAAGTGTAGACACAAAAAAAGTGTAAGATGTAAAAAGGTTCGACGATAAGTAATGAATTTGTTCTATTATTCTCAAATGTTTTTTTCTCGATAAATTCGTCATGTAATACTCCCTAGAATTTAATGTACTGTATGCAGAAAAATGTGCTCTTTCAAATGACGTTTTAAAAAATGGGGGTTGCCATTTAATAAAAATGGCGGTGACGTCTGTATATGGTGGCTTTACAATTCGCGATTTGAATTTGGTATTGGATGAATAGTTATATAGTTGTCTCTTGAATTTGGTGCTGCCGTTGCAGTTGGGTTCGTAATTGATGAATATGTGAGTAAAATGTCTGGTACAGTTTTTAAGTATGCTATGTTGTTTGACACATCTGAGTTAAGAAGTGATACACCGACTTCAATAATTAGTATGTATCACCTGAACAACCTTTTTCTCCAACCACCCATTTCTTGGATCGTGAGGAGTTGGCTGAAAAGTAATTAAAACATTTTTTTGTGATACCGGTACCTATTTTACTTCGGTAATTCGGTATACAGGGTGTAATTAGTTTCATGTCATTCAAAAAAACTGGTGGTAGGCAACGACAAGACAAACAAAAAAACCTTATATAACATGGGGTCTAAAGCTCATAGTTTTGGAGAAAAAAAATAAACAAAAATTTGGCAAATTTTCAATAAAATTTTTTGAGAACTGCTGGAATATTGAGGTAGGTTTAGATCTAGATCTGATCTGAAGAAAACTGTACTCTAACTCTCCCTTTCGACTTTCGCGTCATTGTATATTTATAGTTAAGATTTATTTTATTGACTTACCGTTCAAGTTGTCAAATTCTTGATTACGTACAGACACAACTTACTTGTTCGTTCTTTTTGTATTCCCTTTTGGCTTTTGTACCAAGTTTTTATTTTATTTTTCTTTATTGACAACGTTAGTTGATAGTTCAGTGTTTAATGTTGAACGAAGTGCGTATGTCCTTAATTCGACGTACCGAACTGTGTATTGATGCAGAAGCAGAGATTTTGAATCATTTAGGTAGGTAGTAAACTTTTAAGCCAGGACACTCATTTCTGTTACAAATGCTAATTTGGTTTATTAACCACATTTAAATTTCCTAAATTATAAACAATCCAATATTTTGTTCCAAATTAAAAAACACACATGTAAATAAATGCTCTGTTTAAACCTCTATGGCCATTATTTGCTTGCAGTTGTGCACAAAGAGAGAACGAATTATTTACCTCTTTATAATTGCATCAGTTCAGTTGAGGCGGTCCATCAAAGGCGGTCGATGATCCAAGGCCTTTGCTTTGACACCGCAGACCACCGTGTGTAATTGGGAACTACAAGTCCATTGACCAAGAAAAGCAGTGGTTCTCAATTGTTGTCTACCATAATATTAAAAATGTTGACCTAGATCAGTTTTTTTTAAAGTGCCCCTAGAGGGAAAAGTCATAAAGGTTTTTTGTTTGTCTAGTCGGTCCCCATTACCAGTTTTTTTTAATGACATGAAATTGATTACACCCTGTATTACTGCATATACACAAAAGCCGCACCAGACATTTTACGGATATTCACTAAGTCTAGCAATAAAGAAAAAAAAAAAAGAATCTACCAGATGTTCATCGACTATGAACTCAACTGCAACGGAACACCAATATCAAGAGACATTAGTTCACACGTTCAAATGGAACCAGATGCAGTCCGTTGCTCTCACGTTGCAGCTGTAATGTGATATTCAGCTAATGCCAAAATTCAAGAGCGAAGTGCAAGCCATCGATGAAAACAGAGAATATAATTAATTATAATACTCATGGTTCTATTTACCGCGTAGACGTACGTCGAATCAGAACCGCGAAATATATTTTTACCCTGTTCCACCACAGCAAACTGAATGATACTTAGACACGCCGAAGTTAAATAAGCAGTGCATATTTCAAAAGAATATGATGGGTGTATCAGAAAGCATACTTAAATTTATTTTTCAGGGGGCTCTTGAAATTTCCAATAAGTTACTCAATAGCAAAAAATATTTTCAAAGCAAAGCTTTTATTCAAAAAAATGAACTAAAGAGTAAAAAATACTTTTTATATTCATACATTTGGAAACTGAAAGCTTTGGGGGCGATCGTATAACAGTATTTCGTACCGCTATGGTCTTTCATTGTTAATGTTAATCAGTACCCCAAGGTTCTTCAAATTTATTAAAAATTGTAATAATCACGTATTTTCAATATCTCATGAACGATTGACATTAATATATCACAGGCCTGCATGAAATTTGTGATGACGTGATTTTTGTTTGTTAAGCTCAGTTTTTATATAGAAATAACTAATTAAATACCATTGGGCTCCATCACCCACAGATTTCTTTTCCCAAAAAAAAAAGAAGAAAATATTAAAAACATCTTCTTTTACATAATGGCAATGTTGGCAACTATGAACATTTAGAGGAATTACTTTTAAGAATACAATATAAAGATCACAACTGGGAATTTTATGGAGATCTAAAAATTTTAGGCCTTCTCTTGGGTCAGCAGTCTGGATTTACTAAATTTCCATGTTTCCTGTGCGAGTGGGATAGCAGGAACCGAGAACAGCATTGGATAAAAAGAGACTGGCCACAAAAAAAGACTTTAACACCTGGAACCAAAAATGTAATTCGCGAAAGTCTTATTGACCCTAAAAAAGTTTTACTTCCACCACTTCACATAAAACTTGGACTTATGAAACAATTTGTTAAGGCATTAAACAAGGAAGGAAATTGTTTTAAATATTTGTGTAACACATTTACGGCTCTGTCAGAGGCAAAATTAAAGGAGGGAATCTTTGTAGGGCCGCAGATTAGGAGCTTGATGAAAGATAGAGAATTTGAAAATGTAATGGAAGATAAGGAAAAACATGCATGGAATGCTTTTAAAGAAGTTGTACATAAATTTCTAGGGAATTATAAAGACACAAACTATGTTGAGATCGTTGAAAATATGCTGGAAAAATTCAAGATTCTTGGTTGCAATATGAGCATAAAAATTCACTTTTTACATTCCGATTTGGACTATTTCCCGGAAAATCTTGGGGAAGTGAGTGAAGAGAAAGGTGAAAGATTTCATCAAGATATTAAAGAGATGGAAAAAAGATACCAGGAGCGCTGGGACACAAAAATGATGGCCGATTACTGTTGGACATTGAGGAGAGATCTTCCTTTAGCTGAATATGACAGAAAAACAACAAAAAGAAGCTTTTCTGAAAAAAGAAAACGGTTTTTTAAGAAACGTAAAGAATGAACAACTATTCCAAATAGTTTTAATGTCTATATCTTGTATGTTTTTGTATTTTTCTCTTTAATATGTTATAAAACTAGCTTATAAATGAAATAAATCGTGTTTTTCTAAATTTCTTGATTTTGCTCGTGATACAAAAAAACTGAAAGCAGATTTGAAATCGGTGCTACCCAATTACCAAAAAACAGTTAAAATTTTTAAATCAACTTTGAAAATGTTATCAAATGCAGGCCTGTGATTTGGTGACATTCGACACAGCTCAATGGAAACAGCATTATGATACATTGTTTATTGAGTATCTTTAAGATCATCAGAGCTTAAATACTTAGAAAAAAATTGAAATTTATATCATTGTGTATTTTTGACCATTCACATTATTTATGGCAAATACGAACACCTTCAGCAATACATAAAGCATAAGATCTGCCACGCATACATATTTCTGTTTTTATTTCATTTTGAACATGTATGCGGGTTCATATTGTGAAAACTGACGTTTTTGAATTTTAATATCTCACAATATTTTGGGAGTAATTCTCTAACTTCTAATTCTTGAGAAAGTCTCCAAGAAACCAAAGACGTTTTATATAATATTGCTTATTCCCCTTGTTTTAAATACGATGTATTTGAGAAATTATGTTCCTTTAGATTATAATTGCATATTGGGTATACAAAATACTTGATCCTTGTTTTAGGTGGTAGACTTAAAGACTGGAGAAAATCTAGGACCCAACAAATTTGGCGAACTGCGCGTAAAGAGTAAAATGATTATGAATGGTTATTATAACCAGGACAGTTCTAACGAGTTTGACAAAGATGGCTGGTTTAAAACTGGAGACATAGTGTACTACGATAAAGATTTCTGCTTTTTTGTTGTCGACAGAATTAAACACGTGTTAATATACGTAGATTGGCATATTGTACCAGCCTTTATAGAAGATGAGCTGTTGACCCATCCAGCTATCAAGCAAGCTGTTGTTATAGCAATACCGCACGATGTTGACGGTGACCATCCATTAGCTGTAGTGACATTGAACAAGGGCTACGAAAATACAACTCCTAGTGAAATAGAGGAGTATGTGAAGGGAAGACTTTCAGAAATACAGCAGTTAAGAGGAGGAGTGCGAATCGTGGATCAAATTCCATTAACGACAACTGGAAAAGTAAAACGACAAGAACTAAAGAAAATGATTCTCTCTCTTATGTAATATCATTCATAGCACAAGGTGCACATAAATATTATATCACACATCTTTAGTTATTAGATTTATATTTATTATATACCACGTGTATTGCTTCGATTATCTTACATAATTGTGTGAGGCACAATTGTATTAAGTTGTTAACTAGCTAGCAAATAAATTGGATTACGGAAGTAATTACAATAATAATAATAATAATAATAATAATAATATAATAATAGTGTTTATTTACATAAAAATAGCAAATAATAACAAGTATACAAATTGGCAATTATTATAATTAGATAACGCAATGGTATGCATAATATAATAATAAAATATTTTTAATATAACTACAGTAAATAAAATAAAGTTAATTACAATATACAATTAATCGGTATGTAAACAAACATGGAGTACAACCCGCAAAAGAAACCTTGTAAGTGGGCGTACATTACTTATTCATATGTTGACAGATTATTTATTATTTATTTGATATGTATTTAGTAGGTGCTTAATTGTTTTTTATGTCAACTCTTTTATGTATTTCAGTACGGTCCGTGGCCTGAATAAAGATTTTCGACTCTCTTTTGAATTTATTTAGGGATGATATGTTTTTTATGTTCGTAGGGAGGCTATTATGTAATATCGGCGCTAGGTACGTATAGCACCTTTGCCCAATTGTTTTTGTGAGGTTTGTGTTCAAGCAGTTTCATTAGTTCTGCTCCGAGTATGGTAGGAGTGTTCTGGGTGTAACAATTCAAATTTGTCTCAAATTGATAAATAATAACTTTTTGGAAGAAGATTTGTCGAGCGCCAAAGATTCTTGTCTCAGAAAACAGTGCATTAGTAGAGTAAGTGCAGTGCGTTCTTTGTTGAATATTATTTTCAAAAAGTGTTTTTGCACCATATCTAGTTTTTTTAGATAGCTATACATTACTCCTCCCCAGCTCAATATTGTGTATGTTATTCGTGATTCTACTAGGGCAAAATAGAGCATTTTTAAACGAGGTAATTCTAATATAAATTTGAAACATTTAAACTTATGTAAAAGTGTTCTTAAAGTATTTGCAACGTTGTTTATGTGGTGGTCCCATCGTAGATGCCTATCAATATTGACCTCTAGATATTTGATACTTTCGGTGTCTTTAATTCCTATTGTGTTACCGTTAAAATTAACATTTAGTCTATTAAAGTTTGGTAGTGTACGTTGAGTGCAAGAAAGGGGAAGGTACATGGTCTTCCTGAAGTTTAAGGTTAAGAGTTTATGTGAAAACCAATCAATTATTTTGGTGAGATCAAGCTCTACTTTATATTTCAAGTCTTCCCAGGACTCTGCTTGATAAAGAATCGCAGAGTCGTCAGCGAAACTTATAATTGATCCAGAACTGTTCAAGGTAAATAGGCTGTTAATATAAATTATGAATAAGATCGGTCTCAAAACTGTGCCTTGTGGGACTCCGCACTATACTATCCTTACTGTGCTAATTTCAGAATTTACCCTAACAAACTGTTTCCTTCTATCCAGATAACTAGCCATGAGATTGTGCGTTTTACCTCTAAAGCCTATATCTTGCAAAGCCTCCAGAAAACTGTAAGTGATCTGCATTGTCAAAGGCATTTGCAAGATCCAGGAATATACATAGACCTGGTGTTTCTTCATTCAAGACTTTGTACATTTTAGATGTCAAACAAGAAATTGCGTCTTAAATTGACTTCCCACAATGAAAGCCAAATTGTTTCTCAGAAATCATACTATATTTTTTAAATAATTTTGAATACGACTTTTTAGCACTTTTTCTAATATTTTGACCAAGTTTGTGATTAATGATATAGGATGAAAATTCGTGGGATTGGTTTTATCGCCGCTTTTATGGAGAGGTTTTATAATCGCAATTTTAAACTCATCAGGAAATATATCAGATTAAATAATATTGTTTGTAAGAAAAGTCAGAGGTGAAGAGATTTCGTGCGCAATTTCTTTTAGGGTTTCTGATTTTATTAAGTCTATGCGTGGCGCTTTATTAATTTTAAGTGAATTTATTATGTTAACTATTTCATTTGTGTCAGTTGGTAGCAGATAACTAGAATGTGGTACTGAATTTCCACTAGGAGGTAACAATAATACAGTGTTTTATTTGGAGGCCATGTGGATGGTCTTACCTCTGCATCTACAGGATGTTTTATATGATAAATGTGTCAGTTACTGCTTGCTACAATATTGGCCGGTTTCTTAAGAATCAGTTACCAATCCAATCCACAAATTCATACGAGGTGTTAAACTTAAAGAGAAGGCGTTCAGAAATAGTTGAATTAATTTAGTACGTATTTTTATTGAATTGAAAAATACAATTTTTATAAACTAGGAACAATTCAATATCTGACTAATTATATATAAAAGAAACATATATACATAACACGCATGGTAAGTATGGGATATATCCCGAGAATGTTTAGTCTCAATTACATGAGGAGATAATCGAGTGACACAAAGTGAATCTCAAAGGCTTAGTATTAACCGTAACAATACTTGTTGAAACAAGGGTGCACTTGCTTGGGTGATTATATGATTGGTGAAGACTAAACACTTGAACATGCTGTCTTGGCACATGAAATTACTTTCTTTTAGCAATATGTAAGTGTGTTCGTTAAACTTAAGCAATATGTAAGTTACAAGTGGCTTTTCAATTTTTTTTACATTCTTTTTAGATTTTAAATTTTAACTGGAAGGAATTGGTGATTGTTCTTGCCGACTGCGACCGACGACTCTATTAGTACTCCTTCTTTGTACCTTAGGGCTTCTTATCCAGACATGGTCCTTACTAGACTTCGAGTCTGTTGATAAGGTGCTCCTAGATTAAGTTATCAGCCCTTGGTTTCTTTTTCTCGCTAAGCCGCCTCAGTCCAGTCAACACATTTACAGCTCATGATATGGACTAGGAGGTTTCCGATAAGAACTTGGACAACCCATCACTGTGCCGGGCCCGACAGACATTGCTTAACCTCGCCGATCGAGTGCCGGCAGCTTTCCTTTTAAATTGTTTATAGCCTATTGTTACATTTCTGTCTTAAGCTTAAGACTAGGTATTTCGGGTAAGTATAAATACATATACCGGGTGTTAGAAAAGTATGGGAACGGTGAAGAATCTCGAACAGTTTGCATCAAATCGAAAAATAAAGAAATAGGCGTCAAAAAGTTTTCAAAAAACTATCTACTGATACCAAAAATGACCTCCCCACCCACCACCAGTGGGTGGGGCGAGGGGCAACTTTAAAATTTCAAATGGAAACCCCTATTTTTTATTGCGGAATCGGATTCTACGGCAAAAAATACGTAAGTTTTATTCAGGACATTTTTTTCGATTCTTGCACGGTGTCACTGTAATCGCAAAAAATGAAAAGAATGCATGACTGTTTCAAGAGTAGCGTTTTGTGCCCATAAAAAAAGTCCAATTCAAAAACTGAAAAACACGTATTTGTTACTTTTACGAAATCTATCCAATGACATTGGATTCGACTCTCCCACCCCCAACCCAGTGGGTGGGGCGGGGACAACTTTGAAATTTGTAATGAAAATCCCTATTTTTTATAGCGGATTCGGATTCTACAGCCAAGAATACGTGAATTTTATATCGGACATTTTTTTCGATTCTTGCAAGGTGTCGCTGCAATCGCAAAAAATTGAAATAAACCTGAAGTCTCCATAAGTTTGTAAATACAGCTACTCGTGTTGACAAAAAAACATTCAGTTTGAAAAACAATATATGACTGTCTTTTTTAAGTGTTTTTAATAACAGTATTTGTTTTGTGAAATTTCTACGAGTTGTAACATTTTTTGCGATTGCAGCGACACTTTGCGAGAATCGAAAAAAATTCCCGTTATAAAATTCTACTTGTACTTTGGCTTGTGGTCTATTAGTTGTAAGGATTGTATTGAATTATGTTGGACAAACAAAACATCCAATGACTTCCACATCCACGCAGTGGAGTGGAAATATGTTAATCGTAAAAAAATTTAAAAAAAATTGTTGAAATAGGTTTAGAATGTCATAAATCGTCGAGATTTTAAATTTGAGCGAATAAAAAAATTTCTGTCTGTCTGTCGGTTTGTCTGTAACTTTTTTTTTTTTTGGTACACATATGTAACATGATAAGATCTAAAACTAGACTACATTTTGCGCTAATTTCGATGAAGGGTGGGGGTTAAATAGGGGTAAATATCGGAAAATAAGTAAAGCATGCAGATAGGAGTACAGTAACTTGGAAGTTGATATAATAGAAGCCAAGACTTCAGATTTTTCTACAATATTTTCAAACCCCCCACCATCCCCTCTTCATTATTAAAGGGTTTAATGAAATAAAATTGAGATATTAATGTGAAGTTTGCTACACGTATGTATTATAACGACATCTGGAACTAGATTATATTTTAAGATGATTCCGTTGAAGTGTTGGGGGTTAAATAGAAGTAAATAAGGGAAAGTAAGTAAAGCAAGCTGGTAAGAGTACATTAATTTGGGATTTGGTGTATGTACTAGAAGCCAACACATCAAACTTTTCCCGTCGTCATCGTCGTCGTCGTCGTCCCCTCTCCATTATTAAAGGGTTTTATACGTATGTATTATAACGACATTTGAACTAGATTATTATACTAAGGTCTCAGATATTTTAAAAATAATGTTTCAACCCCCACCACCACCACTCTATTATTATTATTGAAGGGGTTGAATAGGGAAAAATTACTAAGACAAGCTAATAAGAGTCCAGAAAGTTTCTTTTAAAAGGTGTTTATATAACTTGCCTTGCATGTTAGTATTTTGGGTCAAATCTCAAATAAATCGACGCTCGAAGAGATTCGGTAGCGCACGAAAACATATTCTGGAGACTTGACTGGCATTCGGCAATGCCCTTTTATTAAAATGCTATGACCAATTATTTCCACATACTAGAGTATAAATATAGGCAAGATGTTTTTATTTAAAGAGACTTGGATGGGAAACGTGGATGTGGAAGTAGTGATCCTTAGGCAGCTGTTTTTTAACCAGATTCAAGAAATATTTGGCTGGCCCATCTAAAAAATTGAAGAGCTAAAAAGCCTAGTGTTACACAAAATTACTGATAACGACATAGTAGATATTAGTAACTTAGAGTTAGTTAGAAATGTAACAAGTAACAGGTAACTGAATGTCTTTGAAAGCTTGGAAATTAAAAAATCTAAACGTAGCATGAATGGTGATCCTTAATCACGAGCGAACTATTTGAAGTACGTGAGTTGAACTGTGCCAGAGTTTATATAACAATGGTTGAAATTAGTTGAATTTATTCAACAATGACATTATTTTAACATGAATATGGCAAATTTTCAATTCTAATTTAGTTCTAATTATCTCTCGATGATGACAATCTGGTTGACGAAACGGAAGTCGAGTGTCAGTATTCGAGTGTTGTACTCGGCTCTCTCCTATTAACTAGTAAGAACATAAAGAATACATACTGTAAAAGTCGTAAAACACTAAGCTTCACTTACATTCATTATTAAAACTGATTTTCATGAACTAAAGGTGGAATAAACTAATCATCCAGCTCTCTTTGCAAAGTTCCTTGCTTTCAGCACATGTATAAATCGTTGGGGGAAAAACAACAAGTAAAAACAATTTTCTTATAGCTTTTTTGCCACAAAAATAATACATTTTCCTGCACGTGATTTCAGTAGAAGTCCAGTTTTAAAAATACGCTTCAATTATTTTAAGCGTCATTTTCCCATTGCTTGTTCCCAAATTGCATCTCCAGACTATGAAATCAAAACATAACTTGGAAAGTGGGGTCTGAAGTACTATATGTCATTGTCTACAATACGTTTAGTGGAGCGGGCGGAACCCACTAGGTTGCATATGTAAGGTAAAGAATATATCAGAGTAGAGCGATAAGTGACCTTATTAATCTTATTAAAGAATTTAAAAGAATCTCGTTTTTCCCCATTTTTCTATGATACTGACAAAAGTTATGATAATTTGTAATTTGGGTTGTCTATCGTCAAAAGCATTCAATTCTTCCATAGAATAGAGCACAATAAGCCCAGGAGGCTGCAGTCCCCTCGGAGTTTTCTTCTAACAGACGAGCCCTGGAAAAAGAGTAAAAAGTGTAAAAAGAGACCTGTATATGTGTTAATGATACAGATAAAAATGTTTTGGGAATATTCTACGCATTAACAGAAATGTACAAATCGCATATTGAAGCGGTCATAATTTTTGTCAGTAGCACAGAAAAATATTTTCGTAATACTTCCCACTATGTTTACATACCTATTCCCGTGCGCTAATGATATTAGCTGCCTACTTGCCAGCCGTATAAAATATATGGTATTGAAAATTCCTTAGTAACCGCAATCAATGATTGTTTAGTTTCCTTAGCAACGCTAAACAACGCTTGTATTGTCAATGGTTTTCAAATTTTTATTCAAGATATTTTTAAAATTTCTCCAAAAGAGAGAGTGAGAGATATTAAAATGAATGCCATCTACGTTGCAAGTGGCGCCAGCAATAAAAAGTTACCACAATAATTGGTGTTATTCTTCTCGTGCATTTGTCCGGAAAAGCCAAAGCAATCAAAACTTCAGCTTTATGGAGTCGATTTGCAATGTTATAAAGTTGTCTACCAGCAAAAGAAAATGTGAATGTTAGTAATATGCTAAAAACTACTGCATTACTCAAACAAAGTGTTTGTTACATACCGAAAAAGTTCAAAGTATTAATTGTAGACCAAGTCGCCAAATTCATAATTGAAGCACCAGATGAGAAGTGGTTATTAAATAAAGTAATTTTAATATTTGGTATTTACGAAGCACGCCGAAGAGATGACTTGATTCATTTATCGTTGGAAGACGTGGAAGATAATATCCGTTTTTTGGTAATACTCCTTTGAAATGGTAAAAATGAAAAACCAGGAAATTTCACAATTACAAAGAAAAGATGTCACTTTGATCCTTGCAGTTCTTATCGTAAATATGGATAGTAGAAGATTGCTTATTGTATATTGCAATGGTAGATGTTATGTAGAACATGTAGGTTGTCATACTGTAAGTGGTACAACAAAACAAATTGCTGAATATCTGAACCTAAAAAAATCTGAAAATATACCGGACGCGGCTTAAGACGATCTTCAGAATCTATATTGATCGAAGGCGGAGGGGATTTGCGTATTATAAAACGACATGGAGGTTGGCATTCCTCGACTGTGGCTGAAAACTACATGGAAGAATCGGTAAGCAGAAAGACTGAAATTTCTCGTAAATTGTTTAGTCATTCAAGAATAGGAAACACAACATCAACACCAGAACACATAGTACATTCGACGTCATCAACTACAATTCTACAAAATGAAGTGCCTGCTAAAGAATTGGATATTTACAATAACACAAATTGTAACATAAATATTTAATTTAGCAAAAATTGAATATACAGAGTGTCCCAGAAGTCGTGGTCCAAACGAAAATGTGCGATAGGTGAGGTCATTTACAATAAAAATAACCCCATATGTTGTAATCCAATTGTCAGTCGTTTAAAAGTTACTACACTTTTTCCGTTTTCTTAAGAAATGCCGTCTTCTAAAAAATTCATAAAAAATATTGAAAAGTTGTTCAGGTTTTTTTTTTTTTTTTGTTATGCTTACTACTGATGTGTTCTTATAATGAACGTGTTTTTATGAACTTGTCTTTCATATTAAAATAATAAAACAAGTTTTTTGTAATTTTTTTATTTCTTCAAAAATAAAAGAAAAATTTGATTGAAGTTTACTGAAAAAGAAATTACCACTGAAAAGTGAACCAGCATACTAAAAACTTCTACAATTCCCGCCGATTCTAGCAAGGTATAGTTCATTGGTATTCTTTAATTGAATCATATTTTTTGAGCATGAATAGCATAAAACTAGTCCTGAGTTTTGATATAAAATAATGTATGATTCTGAGAAGAGAAGCATTGGCTGTTCCGTACTTGTACAGTTCTGAGATGTGCACATGCTTAATAGAGGCACTATTTGCTTTGCATACATCAGAGCTGTAAAAATAAGAAACCACATCAACCTAGTTTCCTGTAACTACGCATATTCCCATTTTTTCTTAAGAAAATACGAGTTGCCTTCTGTTTCTGACTTTAACTAACAGTCTGTGCTTTTGACAACTGCTTGTTACTAGGCTTCTGATTGTGATTTTAATTTGCATCTCGCGAGATTCTGGCATTTCCAAGTCCACTGTGCAACGAATATTGCGGTGGTATAAGTAACATGCCTATCACTTGCAACGCGTGCAAGCGCTCCTGCCCAACGACTATGCTCCTAGGGTAGCGTTTTGCAGAGAAATGTTCCGACGTTCACGGGAGTATCCACATTTTTTCAATAAAATTCTGTGGACCGATGAATCAACGTTCAATAGGGTTGGGATAATTAATACACACAATCTTCACTCTTGGGCGTTACAAAATCCGAAAGTAATACGGAACCACCGGAGTAAAACTGTGGGCGGGCATACTCGGAGGAAGGCTCATTGGACCGTTTGAACTGCCGCCAAGGCTCAGTGGTCAACGATACTTGCAGTTCCTGCAGCAGGACCTAAACGGGCTTCTAAAAAATGTCCCACTTACGTTACGGGCTACAATGTGGCTGCAGAACGATGGTGCACCAGCGCACTATGCCCTCATTATACGACAGCACCTCAATAATGTTTACCCCAATCGCTGGATAGGGAGAGGGAAGCGATTCGCTGGCCAACACGCTCGCCAGATCTGAATCCCCTGGATTACTTCGTATGGGGGCATTATAAAGATATCGTCTACAGCATAGAAAGCCAAAACGAACAACAGCTACGAGATAAGTTGCAAACTGCAGCAGTTACTGTTCGGAACAACTATCGTGCAATGATAAAACTAAGAAGGAACTTCCTAAGGAGATGTCGCTTATGTATTATGACCGACGGAAGACATTTTGAACATCTGTTGTAAGAAATTACGAAATAAACGCTTAATACATTATTTGCCTTTTTATTGTTGACCAGCTCCTTTCTACATGAAATACTACCAAGAACTATGATTCAATTAAACAATACCAATGCACTATACGTTGCTGGCATCGGCGTGAATTGTAGAAGTTTTTAGTATTCTGGTTCAGTGGTAATTTTTTTTTTCAGTAAACTTCATTCAAATTTCTGTTTTATTTTTGAAGAATTAAAAAATTTACAAAAAAACTTGTTTTATTATTTAAATATGAAAGAAAAGTTCATGAAAACACTTTCATTATAAAAACTCATCAGTAGTAAGCACAATAAACAAAAAAAAATCTAAACAACTTGTCAATATTTCTTTATGAATTTTTTAGAAGCCGGAAAAAATGCTGTAACTATTAAACGACTGACAATTGGATAACAACACATGGGGTTCTTTTAATTGTAAATAACCTCGCCTATCGCCCACTTTCGTTTGGACCACGACTTCTGGGACACCCTGTATAGGCTATTGTTTGTTCGCTAAAAGTAAAGTTTCTTAAAATATAGATTTATTTGACTTATCTCCTGTTTCCAGAGAGGTATAATGAAAAATATCGTTCATTACACACCCATAAATGCTTATCCCGTGCTTGCATAATTTCCCATGTTCGGCTACTCCTCACCCGAGAATTTGTGACGCGCGCACGGGAAAGGCCTATTTTTTGACTCCATAGAAATAATCTATTTATAGCGACATTCTAGAACCTTTAAGATTCTTCAATAAGATATATTTCTACTTCAGAAAAATTTTCTTGCACATTTTAAAGCTCTAACAGCCCCACTAGTTGTCAATTTGTCACCGAGATTTATAAGCCTTAGTTTTTCTGAGACACAGTATTCGTGTATTAGGCGCGTGCGTTATTTTTCAGATAATTTATCTTTTTCCTTCCGCAAGATGCACATCCAATTTGAAGAAAGCTTATTTGCAGTCGAGCCGCTCACTCGGCAATTCAGAAAGTGTAGCAGAGACCGCAGGTGCAACCCGTGGAAAATTCAACTTGATGCTCTATCAGACTTGAAACGGCGCTACTAAATTAATGGTTGACATTTTAAAAAGTTCATTCATTTGTTGCATAAATAAGCTGACTACCCATAAGTGGTGATACTTGAAATTTATTAAAATTGCGGCAGCACTAAGTAGCTGCTCTGCTGGCACTTAGTTAAGATTTAATAAACACCATTTTATTCGTGTATAAATTTAACTTATACGCATATATTTAATGTTCCCTTTCATGGTCCATTCAGAGCTGTAAATTCTAGTTATAGTTAATTACACAGACACAAAAAAATATTTGTTTCTAATCTTGTGACCAGACCACTCTACCCTTATGTATTTTAAGTTGGCTTGTATCAAGTTATGAATCAGTTCGCTAAAATAACAAATAACACCTCGACAATTATAGATCTACTCATTACCAATACAAAAGACATGACATTTAAAGTTCACCTAACCCAAAGAATTGCTGATCACTGTATTATTTCAATAAATTTAGATACAACAAAAAATCTCACCAATGAGTACAAAATTATAAGTGACTATAAAAACTTTAACAAATTAAATTTTCAATTGGAATTAAATATGAATGGAAACAGTATGCAAGTATAAATTTAATGTCAAATAATTTTGTTAATTAAATACTCCAAACTTTAAGCAAGCATGCACCATGCAAAGTAATAAAAATTGCAACATAATTAACAAAGGGTGGTGGAATGACGAAACAAAAATGCAAATTCAAGAAAGAGATCACTTATTCAAAAGAGCGACAATAACAAAAGTATAAAATGACTGGGAAAACTATAAGAAGAAAAGAAACGAAGTAGTAACGATAATCAGGCAAGAAAAATCAAACTATTACATGACGAAGATCGATAAAGCAAAAGATGATTCAAAAGAAATGTGGAAAAATTTAAAACAATGGGCTTGTTCCATGATATTCTTTTTATATGGTTTTTATACTTTTTCATATAGTACTCGATATTCTCATTATACACTTAAAATTTCGTATTATTAACTTTTTCCGTTCTCGAGATATAAGGAGTTGAAATTGGTAATAGTTGCAAAAACCGAGGGCTCATATGTGACGTCACTATACGTAAGTGACGTAAGAAAAATGGCTTCTGGGATCTTTCAAATTTAACCTGAAAAGTCGAAAAACATGGAATTTTTAAACGCTGGTAACTAAATAAATACGTCGAGTGAAAGTTCGTTCTATGTCTCTAAGGAAAGGAGAAGGTCGGCGATCAATTCTAATCGTAAATTGCATGGTCAAAATCGAAAATTCGTCCCGGCAGGAGCGATAGAAAATTGTAATTATTTGACATTTCACCAAATTGTACTCCCCTACTGTCAAGTAGTAAACTAAACAAACAATACTTTGAAAACACTTATAATTATAACAAGTAAGGAGCATCAAGTCTACTGAGATCGCTGAGTCTATGCGTATAGTGACGTAGCGCCCCGCCACGCCCCATTTTCGTGAGATGGAGATTTGTAATAGTTTTTAAGATACTAAACGTGCGAATAAGATTCTAATTTTTTGCAGATCCATTAATTTATACTTGCACTTTCGATTTATGAAATAAAAAAAAATGCTGAACAAGGCCATTATTAAATGGTAGCAAAGTAAATGGAAAAAATTAAATTGTCTTTGGAGATAACATCCTAAACAAAGAGGGGCTTATTTCTATGGACTTTAACAGATCTTTTGTAAACAGTATTACAGAAATTATATAGAATTTAAATAAAAATTTGGACAATGAAAAGATATTAGAAGATATCATTGTAAGTTCGAACCATTTTGAAAGATTTACAACAGTAACGATATGCTCTTTACGGAAATGTACACAAAATCTACCTAATAGCAGTACAAATAGATCACGACAAAAATACTAAAATCTGCATTTGAAATTGTAGGAAATCAATCAAAAGATTGGAAAATATCAACAGTAGTTCCTATCGAAAAGAAACCAAACACCTCAAATTGCGATGAGTTCCGACCAGTTAACATGCTGCCGTCATATGAAAAAGTGTTAGAATTATTGGGAAAAGACGACCCGTGACTTTATTGAGAATAACAATCTGTTAACAAATTATAAAGCTAGTTTTAGAAAAAGCACTTCCTGAGAAACTCCAATACAGTCTGTTAGTTCAGTGGAAAAGTGATCTAAACAAAAAGCTATATGTCGGTGCAATATTTTTAGACTTTAAAAGAGCTTTTGAAACAATAAATAGACAGCTGTTGCTGGAAAAGTTGGAGACAATGGGTTTCAGGGGTACAGTTTTGAAGTGGTTTAACTGATATTTGATCAATCGAATGCCGGTGTGTAAATATAAAAATAGCGTAAGTGAACCTTTAGAAGTTTTACGTGGTATACCCCAGGGATCTGTGCTTGGTCCAATATTGTTCATATTGTATTTAAACGATATTGTAACATTTATAAAGAATCGGATTGCAAATGTAGAAATACAAATGTTCGCAGATGATACCTTGATTTATGTAACTGGTGACGATATTGACTTTATAATGAAAACACTCAATGAAGCTTTAGAGCATACTTACAAATGGCTCATGAAAAATAATTTAACCCCTAATACAGAAAAATCGAAAGTTATGCTCTTGAGTATTCAGTATTCTCCAATAAATACTAATAGAAATATAGAGATAAATCAACAAAAAAAACCGCTGCCTAAGGAGTCGCTACTTCCACATCCAAATTTTTCATCCCAGCCACTTTAAAGAAAACATTTTGACTATATTTGCACTCTACTATGTGAAAATTACTGGTCATAGAATTTTAATAATATTTGGGGTAGATGTCATAGAAAAATATTAGAAAGAAATCTTAGAACTTAGTTTCTAGTATATACACCAAATCCCAAGTTTCTGTACTCTAACAGCATGCTTTACTTCTTTTTCCCCATTTACCTCTACTTACCCCCAACCCTTCAACGGAATCGTGTTAAAATATAATCTAGTTTCAGATGTCATTATAATACATACGTGTACCAAATTTCAAGTTAAAATCTCAATTTAATTATCATCTCTTTTAATAAGGGAATGCGGGGGGGATGGGTGGTGGGGGCTTGGAAAATCTTATAAAAAAAAACCTGAGGCCTTCGCTACTAGTATGTTTACCAGATCCCAAATTTCCATACTCTTACCAACTTGCTTTACTTATTTTCCCTTATTTATCCAACTCTTCAACGGAATCATCTCAAAATATAATTTAGTTCCAGATGTCTTTATAATACGTACGTATATCAGATTTCAAGTGAATATCTCAATATTATTTTATCAATCTCGTTTAATAATAGAGTAGGGTGGGGTGGTTGGGGTTGGGTTGAAAACCTCATATTTAAGCAATAGATTACAATATGTTTATTACCATGGGCACAAGTCTGTCGAATTTATTGCCAAATCAGAAGTCCCTCAAGGGTCATTCCTCGGTCCACTTTTATTCAATGCCTTTATCAATGACATAGTTATAAACTTACAGTGCCCATATCTACTCTATACCGATGACCTCAAAATTTACTGCAGAGTTAACTGCAATGATGATATATAATTGCTTAAGTCAGATTTGGAAAATATTGATAACTGGTGCAATAAAAATAAACTCTTTCTAAATGTTGAAAAATGTAATGTTGTCACTCACGTGGGCATAATATTTTCATTAATGAGTATAAAATAAATGATAGTGCCATACAAAGAGTTGATAGATTTAAGAATCTAGATGTTACTTTTGATAGCAAGATGACTTTTATTTATTACATAAATAACATCGCATCTTGAGCTTTTAAATAATTGGGATTCATAATAAGAAACTCCAAAGATTTTATAAATGATGAATGTAGCTTTTATTTAACTCATTTATCAGAAGCAAATTGGAGTATGAGATGAAATAATGTTTTAAATAAAAAATAATTTTTTATAGGTTAAATTTTATACAACATTCAGGAGCAATCTCTAAAAACTGCATCAATGGACTGAAGCCGTACACATTTTATATTTCGTTAAAATCTTTGATAATCCTCTTAGTGACATCAACCATTAAATGTACAATATAGAGCGGTTAATAAATGGAAGGTAAAGAGAACGATCTCCAAAACGCTGGGCTTACAGCACCAAAGAACTAGGAAAAGCGGGTCAATAAGGCTCGCTTTTCGTCCACTTCTTATTTGAAAAAGAAATCATTGGAAACTTAATTGTGAACATAAATGTACGTTTTTAAAAAGATTTCAGACAAACCAGAGACATCCGACCCTCACTATGTCATTTTCTTGTTCCTGGGTGATGCTAAGTGAAGATGAGAACATAGATTTAAATATAAAATCAGATTGAACGCTAATAAGACGAACTCACTCGTTGTGGTGGCCTAGTAACAAGCGTCAGATATATTTCAAGCCATAAGAAGGATTGGGGAATTGATAGATAAGGTACGATCCAACATAGAAGTGTAGAAACATGAAAATGGGTGGGATGAGTGGAAATGACTTGAAAAGTATGGGATGTCTCTGTTTAGGCTAGAATTTTTTTGAAAAGGTTTATTTATGATCACAATTAAGTTTCCAATGATTTTTTTTTCAAATAAGAAGGGGGCGGAAATCTGGCCTTATTGACCCACTCCCTTTATTTCAATTATAATTACCTCTATGACACCATTAAAAATTTAAGAGAAAGGCATACTTCCAACGCACGCTGTATAAAAATTTCGTAACTTAAACTTGATAATATATACGCAGAAAGCAGTTATTAAACCTAACGCATCCTCGAAATTTTATTATAAAATTTGGAGGCTCATAAAGCGAGTTAAGTTATGAATGGTTGTATAAGGGAAGACGGAAATGCCCTTTTAACCGTCTAATTTATCGAGTTTATTGAGCACATATCAAGGTTTATTGTAACGTGCCGCCGCTCTCAATATCATCTGCGTCTTAGCTCAAAAACCACCATTGGTAAATTCTGCACACGTAGCATGGCGTGTCCAATTTTGTTGGAGATGACGTTGAGTTGTTTTATTATAGATATTCGAATCTAAAACCGAAAGATAATGGTAGAGATCATCCCACAATTTACTGGGATAAAACTTTTTTACCATAATTATTATCCCGATACACGCACTGCAGCGACTTGAATATCAATTCTTATTGGAGGGGGATTAAGAGATTAATAGTTGGGGTTCACGCAGTAGGAAGCGTTCATTAGGAACAATTTGTTGGCAATTTACAGTTTCTTATACGCGGTAAATTATAGAGACTGTAAAAATTTAGATTATGAATCTTTTTACGCAGATATGCTAACATTGTCTCTTTGTCATATAGCAGAAGTATACGATATTAAAGAAAATGTGGCTCCATTAGGATTGTCTGCGTTATCCTTTGAATTCTTACTTCTAAAAACATGTAAAATACGTAAACATTATTCAACTTGGATAATTAAAAATATTAAATTACTTATATCACTAAAAGTTAAGGCATTGAAAAAGCACAGAACTTGTCGACCGCAGACTTTGGCTAACCATGGACATTATGTAATTTTACGCCAAAAAAAAAATGGAAAAACAGTACATTTGTATTTTAAACTTCAGCACCGTGATATAAGGGAATCATGGGATGAATTAAAGCGTGTTAATATAATTTAAAAAAAATAAGTAAAGGTGTTTACACAGAACTTCCCTCTTTATTCATACAAGATGGTCACTCTAAAAAATTATTCATTCAGAGATGACTTATGAGAATTATTATAATCATCATGTAGTTAGCCCCATTATTGCAGAGAAAACCAGAACACTTTTTCCCATCATCTACTGTATAGTGGTGAGAGAAAAAAAAATTCAATTCTTTTTTATTTTCAAAAAATTTTTTTGTTGAAGTAGGTTTAGAATATAATGAAACGTGGAAATTTTAAAATTGAAGAAAATATTTTTCTTCTATCTATTCTATTGTGGTGGTAAAAAAAATTTTAAAGAATAAATGTTTTTAAATTTCTTTTTTTAAATGTTTAGAATGTCAAGAAACGTGGAAATTTTAAATTTGAGTAAAACATTTTTTTCCATCACCCACATTTTTTAATGTTCTAGAAAATTTTTTTGAAATATGTCTAGAATATCATGAAAAGTGGAAATTTTAAATTTGAGTAAAAAAATATTTTTCCATCATCTATTTTATACAATATTTTCAAAATTTCAAATTTTTTTTCTATTTTAAATTTTCAAAAAAAAATCTTTTTTTCTTGTTTTAAATTTTCAAAAAAAAACTCTTTTATTATTTTAATTAGGTTTAGAATGTCACGAAACGTGGAAATTTTAAATTTGAGTAAAAAAAAAAAAATTTTCCATCACACATTTTATAATTTGTATTTAAAATCTTCAACTTTTTTTTAAATAGGTTTAGAATGTCACAAAACATGAATATTTTAAACTTTAGAGAAAAAAAAAATCCATTGTCTATTCCCTTTAGACGGTCCACCCTGTTTATTTTCCAGTGAAAGTATAACCATTTCTTCGGCGGCAGTGGCGTCAGCTACCCACCAAATTTGACTGTTCTCCGTCAAGTAGTTTTTAGCTAATGCACCAACAGACCGACGGACAGACAGACAAACTGACGGAATTGAAAAACCTATATTTTAGTAATTTACATGATGTGAAACGTGAAGATTCAGAAGAATCTCGGAGAGTGATTTTTTCTCGAATACAATACTTTCCTTCGGTATGAGAGGGAAGTAAAAAAACTAAATATGTTCCAACTAAGAAAACCGAGATGAAATTAATAACTTTCTTGTCAATTCTATTCCAAATAGTACTAATAAGGAAAAGGGAAAGTCTAACTTCTATCAAATCAACCCTAAAAATAACTCATCAAGCAATTTTCACTTTTGAAGAATTAATGATGACACCACGTCTAAAACATGGTCCTAATTAAACTTTGTTCACCATATAATACCATTAATAACGCACCTAATTAATTTTTGCGCCGAGAATAATTTAGTAAAGAAATGTTGGTCAAACCCGTTACAAGAATTACTGAGGTAAAAAAATATGAGGCTTTGCTACCTATTTGTATACTTTCGGCTCTATCAAAATTTCTGAAAACAGTTTTATACAAGGTGGTTCAAAATTGTCTTCCGATATTTCTGCGGCTGATGGTACATTAGAAAAATGGTACTCTCTTATATTAACAAATTTTCGAAAATTAATAATAATAAGGAAGATATATCCCTTAAAAGGATATGGCCAAAGAAGAATTCTCTGTTTTTATGTTCTGCATTTCATGAAACTAGTGAATATAAGAATAAATTAATTTTAATCTCTAACATCTCATATGGGGATTTAGAATATCAAGACCTATTTTATGAACCATTTGTCTTAATCCCGATATATTCGGACGTTCCTGGAATTAACTTGAATTTATTAAAAGATCTGGAATCAAGGTTCAAAAGTTACTTACAAATTTATACGGTTATATCGAAAATTTCAGAAAACGAAGGATGTGTGTTGTCTAGGTATTCCATCAAAAAAACTTGAACACGAAATGAAATTGACTGAAAATACATCTGTGTTTGTTGGAGAAGCCATAGCGGTTCTTATATATTAAATAAAATCAAGTTAGGCATGCAACAATATATACAGACTCCGTAAGCGTTCTTGTAAGTATTAAAAGCGGGGCACTTAATTACATACACAAAAGTGCATACATCCTCCGTATAAATCTTCTTCTATGTGAATTACATAAGAATAATTTTTTTGTTAATTTCGTCTGTGTTATAGCCCATGAAGGTATCCTTCATAATGAATATATGGACAACTTGCTAAAGAAAGTAAAGAAAGTACCTTATCTAACTTAAATTCCAACTTTAAAACGGACGCTGTAAATATATTCAGACACAAAGCATTTAACAATTGGTCATGATCCTAAGGAAACTATCAATTAGATAACCCTACGAGACAGTACTCACAAGTCGTTAGTAATATTCCCAAATTATCATGGTTTAAGGGCATTAACGCCCTTAGGAAATTTATCACCACAATTTGCAGAATAAGGTTCGATCACGCTTGCTTTCCAAAACACCTAAATAGAATTGGTGTACTTGATTCAGATATCTGTAGTACATGTAGTACTACGGGCGATCTGAACCATATTTTCTTCAGTTGTCAGAATCACCAAATGGCTATCGATGCAATGTTAAATAATTTAGTCGGCGTCAAAGTCCCTGTACCAACTAATGTTACTTATCTCTTGTCCTTAAAAAATATACAAGTCTACAACGTATTGGTTAATTTAATGAACACAATTAAATTGTTGCTATATCATCGTTCTATATTAGGTTAGCTTCGTATTCCTTAACTGTCTCTCCTATTGTTATATATACCCCATTTCCGTAGTCTACCTGTATAATGTTATATCAAGAAATGTCCTGACAGACCCCTGGACGAGAGGAGAGTGTCCTTGTGAACTATCATCCTCTGTATATTGTATGGTTGGGTTGTCATGTTAGGTTCATTATGAATGAATGTAAAAGCAATAAATACGTAAAATGTAACTGGTTAATGAAGAAATCCAGTGCAGAAAAAAAAGGTTAATAAATTTATTGCAATATCTTCTGATTCCCTTAAAATAAAAAATTCATATTTTAAACTATAGACCATGTGCACACTAGTTTACATGTCTCTTCTCTTTAAGGTCTAGTTTAGTATTTTGCTCATAATTCTATTTTTTTAAGTTTCTAAAAATTACTGTAAAAACTTTATTTTTAAATCATTAAAAATAAAAAGGTATTCTTATTGAATTTCAATAAACCAAGCAGTTTTCAAATAATTTGTGTTTAAAAACAAGGTGTATTTACAACATTTTATTGATAAATTCTTTTGCACATAAAGAGTGTTTTGAAATATTACTTTCACATTTCAGTTATTTATTAAACATAAATTCTTTTTTGAAATAATTCCAGTTTAATGGTTTATATTATATAATATTTAAAAATTGGTGATTACACGTTGACTGAATTGACAGACGTAGTCTTGACTTTGGGAGAATGTTTTGGTAATGCTGCTGTAGCTGTAAAATGTTATCAAAATGAATTCCCGCGAAATATTTCTGATGCTAAAACTGTTTAAAGTACAGAACGTCGACTTGGAGAAATAGGAAGTCTTCAAGTGAAAAACAATGACACTGACCGTCCGAGAAACAAAAGAACTGTTGTTCACGTTGAAGGAGAAATATTAGTTATTCTAAGAGAAGATCCTACGATAAATAGTAGAAGATTAGGCTTAAGAGTGGATATATCTCATTAAAGCGGTTTAAGAGTACTACATGTACAACAATTCCGAAAGACTCAAGAATTATTACCTGAGGATATGCCAATAAGATTTGATTTTCGTGAGTTGTTGCTTGAATGAACGCAAAATGCTCCAATTTCTTAAAGTAAAATACTTTTTACTGACGAGGCTACATTCACACGACGCGACGAGGCATATTTAATTCTCGGAATGTGCATACGGACTGAGGAAAATTCTAATGCAACAACGCAAACCCATTTTCAACATACAACGTAAAAACAATGTATGAACAGCAACTCCAGGGAATCAGTTTGTTGGATAGTATATATTTCCTGAAAATTTAAATGGAGATATGCATTACGATTTTTTGGAAATCACCTTGCATGAAATATTAGGTAATATTTCATTGTGAAACAGAAGAAATAAGTTTCTTATTCATGAGGGCGCCACACTGCATTATACCAGAATATCTAGAACGTGGTTACACAACCACTACTCTAATAGATGGATTGACCGATGTGCAGATGCACCGATTAACTGGCCTGCTCGGTCTCCACCTGATTTGTTTAGATTTATCTAAAATCTGACAGGAACAGAAGAGTACTAGCAACAAATGACCGCCCGGACCTCGTAAGCTTTGTTCATCTCGTCCCCTGCACCTACTGACAAAGAGCAAGCAAAAAGTCCACACCGATCATTTTTTCCAACGACCGGAGTATGCATCTGCATGACGATGATATATCTACAGCACCACGTTTTCTAGAGTGGGCTATGGTAGATGCTAAATAACTTGTATCTCTGAAAATAAAATCAATCGTTCGCAACGACGCAATATTTCGATAAAGACGTCAGTGGAGAATCAACATGCAGTTCGCTGTGGTGTTACTTTCCTAATAAAATTATTAAAGTCAATACAAGCACGAATCTAAGAAACAAAGTAAATATTTTCTCTTCTGGTTCGTGTTGTCTTTTCATTATAACGGACAGGGTCGTTACAAAATTAGGTATTGTTAATACTACATCTATCTTTTAACAGTATAAATATTGTGGTTTTGGGTATTAAAATTATAATCAAGTTTGTTATGACCCGCTTATATTTCTACGAAATTAGTCTGGGATCTAAAATTAATATGCACGAGCTAGGTATATACGGAGTATTATGTAGATTTGGATACAGTCTATACGGCCCAGACGTTTAAGACATTAATTTCGGAAGACCTGGAAATAATTAACACAAAGCTAGTTGACATTGTGACTGACTCGGTTGAGGGACGCGACGGTGGAGATGTTAGGCATTATTTAATCCGTGACCGAAATCTTATTTACAGCGGATGACTCTTCATCACAAAATAATTTTCTGACCCTGTTACTCAAAATTGGTTGTAGAAGACAAGTTAAATATTATTAGATTTACTTCCCGAATGTATGTAATAGTTTTTATTAGAGAAGGAAAAAAATATTAATGAACATTAATATAAAAATAAATAGCAAAGTAGCCGAAGAGTATCTTACTGTCATGAGCGAATATAACTTTGAGTTGATGATAAATTCCTTCACAAGAGTAAAAGGTGAAATCAAATCTTGCATTGACCACATTTGTTAAAAGCTAAATTTAATTTTCGTGATAATGTTGAATCCTTCATACTTAAAAATAAAATAACAGATAATTTTCCAACTTTGATGAAGGTTGCTCTAAACTGTAATAAAATAATTTCACATCAAATAGAAAAACAATATACCTATCTCTAATAGATTATAATAAATTAAAATCTGAAATTAAAAACGTAAATTGGACCAGATTCTATAATGTAGAAAGTGTAGATCAAGCCGCAAATATGTTAATAGAAAATATTACCAATACAACAATCAGAAGTACAAATAAAGTAAAAATAACAGTTACACAAAGAAAAAGGTCACAGCTTCGGCTTATTAAAATCCATGAAAAAAAGGGATATTTTGTACAAAAAAATACAAAGCGATCCAAATAACATAAATTTAAAAAAGGAATTCTTGGTTTACAGAAATAAATTGAATGATTTGATAAAAGAAACTGAGTTTAAGTATTATAAAACAAAAATATCAAATAATAGTAAAACTAGTAAAACTAGTAAAACTAGTAAAACTATATGGAATGTAGTAAATGAAATAACCAATAAAAGTAAAACTAATAAATCAATTAAGGAAATAAAAACAGTATCTGGAGAACTTACGTCCGATATGTCAAAAATAGCAAATGAGTTTGTAAATTTCTTTACAGATGTAGGGAACAATTTAGCAAAAAAAAATTGAGAGACCATCTGTTACACCATTAAGATCTTCTACGTCCTTTTCCTTTTATCTTGCGCCGATAAACGAAATTGAAGTTAAGAATGTCATATGTGAGCTAAATAATAACAAATCACCCAGAGTTGACATGATAAAAGCAGAAACGCTTGAAAAAATTGCGGATGATATAGCACTTCATATTATTTATTTAATAAATAAAAAATTTTACTGTGGGATTTGCCCTTCGGCTTTAAAAATTGCTGTTGCATCGCAGTATTGAATTTGCCGTCCCACAAGGTACCGCGTTAGGTCCGCTATTATTTACAATATATTTGAACAATTTATTGACAATAAAATTCATTGGAACGGTCATAAGTTTTGCTGACGATACTACTATTTTATATATAGTAACCAGATGTGGGAAAATTTGAAATTTCAAGCAGAATTTGACTTACAAAATATAAAATATTGGTTTGAAATTATTAACTATAAATTTTAGTAAAACTAAATTTTTACCATTTGCGTGTTACAAAAATACGCTACCGAAATTTTCCTCACTCACAATTAATTATTCAACTAAAATTGAAGGTGCAAAAACAGTGAAATATCTAGGAATAACTATAGATCGACATGTAAGGTAGGATGAACATATTACTAATGTCTCCAATACCCTAAGAAGCCTAATATATAGAATTAAGTGTCTTAAAAATACACTAGATTTGTCGACTCTAAAAACCATATATTATGCATTGATTGACTGTCGGCTGAAGTACGGTATTATTGCGTGGGGAAGTGCTGTAAAAGAGCACTTGAAAACATTAGAAATAATCCAAAATATATTTTTAGAAATAATACTTAGTAAACCGAATAATTATCCCTCAGATGATTTATTCATAGATACAAAATTCTGCTTATTGTTTGGTGACTGATATTCAATTCAAATCCAACTTGCTTTATAGAAACAGCCTTATTAACTTCTATTCGAGCGAAAACATTAATTTCCATTCCTTCGTCAATAATGAAGTTATCTTCAATATCATTGTTGGGCTCTCTTCGAAATTGGTTTTCAATACGTTTAAAATAATTTTTCGCTGGACATTGTCTATCAGGATATCGTCGGTCATAAAGGTCCATAGCTGCAATTGCATTTTTTTTGCTTTCCCCATAAATAATTAACATGTCCACTTTTTCATCTGTTGTATAAATTTGCGGCATTTTGAATACAATTAACAAGAATTTTAAACAATTTTTAAAGACACAGTAAAAACACCATGAAACCAACAAATGTTTGACAAGCTAAATATTTCATTGTTTTCAAAGTCACCTTAGTTACTTCTTAACGTTTAATTAGAACAAAATTGTATTTTCCTATTTTTTTTAACTGTAATATAATTTTTTATTTATCGCACACTTTAATACGACATATGAATTAGGTCTCTTACATTAAGAGGTATGTTGTCTAAGAGATCTTGTCAATTATTCTGAAAAAACTCTGAATAACTGTCTCCATTTAAATTATGCGGCAGATAGTACGAACCAATGAGAGTTCTGGCAATTATCGCTGCCTATACATTCACAATGAAGTTTGTTTTTCATGTGCGAGTTTTCGTCAGCGTCAGCCAAGTAATGAAGATTGTAAAAATTTGCTATTGTTTCTCGAGGAAACTTCGATTTGTCTGTCCACAAAATATTTTTAAGAAAACGTTAGTCTTCCAAATTGGCTTTCAGCACAAAACGACAAGAAGCAGTACTCCTTATTTGATCACCTTCTTGGGGTCCCTGAAAAGGCATGGTTTAAATATTAGTAAATGCAATCACCGATTTGCTACTGAAAAAATTTATTACGATTTTGTTTAATTTTATATCCTTATAAGAAATATGTCTACAAATATGTTTCCTATTTAGTTAAATAAGGTATAATTCTATCATAACATGTATACCATTGAAGTGTGTATGCGTCATAGAAGTTTTTAAGATTATTTGAATCTTCTGAAGTAGTGCTGTTATTGAAAAAATGTTGCTTAAAATAAAAAAACAAATTGGAGCCAGTAAATAACATATAAATTGTCCTACATATTTCTTGTAGTAATACTTCTACATTTCTTTTGTGCTGCTTTGAGAAAGAGCATATTAATAATATTTTTAAAACATGTTTAAGAAAGCTGAAAGTATTTATTACCATAAAAAATAACATATTAATAACAATTGAACTATTTCTCAAAAATATCTATAATGTCGATATCTCAAAACCGGTGAAACCTTTCATAAGGATGAATATGGTCCAAATGACTACAACTATCAGTCAGTGAAAATTTTCTATCGATGAACCAAACACCCTGTATAGTTCTACCTGCTGAGACAAGAACTAATGGCGATACGTGCAACTGTTTTATTTGTTTTTGAATGGAAGATCTAAGATTCAGTTAAAACCAAATGCGGAACACTACCTGGATCAACGCGCTGTCAACCATAACACGGTTCCTTCGAGGAATTCAGGTTAGATTCGAATGTTTTTTGTTTGAATTATAATAATAAATTACAACTGTTTTGAATGAAAATCATTTTGATAAAAATCAAAAAGAAAGTATTATTATACATAGTTTTATCACGTCTTTTTGTGTAAAAACTTTAATTTGAGATATTTCGACTATATGCACTAGTAGGATTTTAATTAAAACGGACTACTGATACTTACCTATCATGCCTTGCAACTCGTTGTCGGTGTCCCTTTTTCCATACCTATCGTTGCTTCAAGCACACCCTGTATTTCTGCGAAATAAATGCAAAAATTTGACTGAAATGATGGTACCTGATTAAGTTCATACAGCGCTTAAATTAAGTTAAATTTTAAACAATCGTCAGAGCATTCGATGCCAAAGTAGTAAATCCCAAACCGCATTTTTATCTTCGTATTAGGACGGTCAGTGCTCACTATAAAATTCCAATAAACCGTTGATGCAACAATGAAATCGGGCCATAAATCACAAAATATCCAGTTATTCCCAGTCTTTATTCTTGGAGATATATATTAGGTTACCAATGCAAAGCGTTTTTATTCAATTAAGATATTAGATTTTGGAAAACCTCTAATCGGGCAATGTAGTAGAAGTTTACAAAGCGTCACGGTTAACTTGATATATAGGTTCGGGTTTGTTTTTTCTCTCCGGCTGGTTTAGTGTCCTTAGAAAGCCTCTAGAAAACTTTATTTGTGTGTTTCCAAGTGAAAAACTTGTCAGCGCTTTCAGTTACATTTGTTTAAAAAAATCCGGGCAGCTTCGTGTCTACACTCGTTACAAGATGGGTTGACTTCCAGGGCGTAAATAAGTTTTCTTATAGTACCGTTGTATACATGTGTTAAATAAATTGTCTACAAATTTTAATTTTTTTCATTTTTTTTGTGAATTGGAATGATGTAATAGCAGTATGTCATTTACAATTACGCCTTTCGCCAATCATGTTGGCATTATCTGAAAATATTTGCTGTTATAACCGAAAAAACACTACATGGAACACAAATTATTAAATTCAAATAATAAACAGTTATGGAACATATATAGTTAAACAATTCGATATTAGCCACAACAATAGAAGCCAAATAATTTCAAATTTTAACCTCAATGAAATCAAGGAATATTTTTCAAATGTTTGTTCTACTAGAGAAGAACCTAATAAAAATTTAATAAATTTCTGAAATAATAACCTAAAATCAAATAATCTGAAACTGTTTAAACTAACCGAGGTCACAGAAATTGAAGCCTTAAATATAAAGCCCATAGGATGGAAATATAGTAATAATGGAACTTTCTTGTCCATTTCTATTGCCATTTATAACGTACATAATAATTTTTTGTTTCAAGTACTCGGTACTTCCCAAACAATAGAAATTAGGGTACTGTTACAACTATTCCAAAAGTAGATTCCCCTAAGGAAATAAAGAACCTCCGACCAATTACTGTTCTACCAGGTCTATCTAACCCATTAGAGCCCGCATTATTATTTTTTGCAATCCTTGCCATTTTCCTCTATTAACTGAATAATTAACCACTATTAGCTCCCAAAATGCAATTTTTTATTTATTTGGAAAGTCGCGTTAGGAAAAAACACTGATACCATAAGGTATCAAGGTGGGTGTTTATGTTATATTTTAGTACAGTTTTTCATATAAAAATATACAACATAAATTCCAACTACTTAGTGTGATATGTTGCAAAACATTTTACAAAGTGCCCAACATTGCACTTTTGACACAGCTGGATAGTTGGCTATTCCCTGATCCATAAAATCAGTACCACTCATATTGTTGTTGCATTACATTTCGGACGAGAAAACACTATATTTCTTTTCTCTCTTTGAGAATATCTACTCACTGTCTCCACTGGCTGAACACTACCATTTGTAGATGCAACTGTGACAAATGCATTGTCCATCGATCTGGTCAGTGGGATTCTGCATGTAATCTCCTCGTTTTCTTTTTTGAAGCCTTTTTGTCGTTTATTGGACTGGGTCTTGGAATGTGATTTTCGCAAATAGTACCCACCGCACCATATCCCTTGTCTCGCAGATAGGTCAGTAAATTGAAGCCCATAAATAAGTTATCCATACGCAAAACATATCAATATAATTTGCCTACTGCATCTCCTGCAGCATTAGTAACATAGGCACAGCAGATTTGCCAAACAAGTTCTCGGAGTCTGGAATACCTCGCGGACATTTTCCCTGGTGGAATCGATCGAATTCGAAATTTATGAGGTAGCTATCTTCTGTGTTGAGGGACCACACGGATAAATTGTTTGCATCCGTGTCTCCCATAGTATTTCACCATGAATTCATCATATGTCAAATTCCTAACTCACTTCCGGCGGGGTTATAAATATTTTATCAACTTGTTGACTTATTTCATCATCATCTTTTAGCAAATTCAGTGCTTGGGAAAGCGAAAAACCGGGCCCATAACAAAATAAAACGAGCAAAATATTCAAGTTTCTGTAGGCGAGAAATGATGATTGAGCGGCAAAATATAATCAATAAAATAAAGGCAGATGGTCGGTTTTTAATATTCTTGTAAGCAATTCTAAAAGTAAACCATTATAAAATATAACATAAAAAAAAATTTACTTACTTGTCATTCAATCTAGTATTGTATTAGTTGGCATTTAGATATCGTCTATATGTGACACTCGCTGAAGAATTCAAAATCGCAGTGTCCCCATAGTTTAATATCCATTGTTTACTATAACTTTCTTATTTGTCTTCCGACTCAGCTGAAATTTGGTATGTGGAGGTTATTAAAATAGATGATAACAAAGATGACATCGGAGTTACAAAATTCAACATAACCACGCCAAAATGGTGGGTAAAATGTATGATTTAAGGTCCGATTCGACTGAAGATCCGTACCTATAATATGTTTATCAGATCGTCATTGACGAATCTGAAGTCGAAATTGAAAAATATTAAAAACTGAACAATAAAACGACTGAAAACTGAAAAAGTAAGCTCAATTATGTCATTATGTCATATTCTGTTAGAAGCATATATCGTTTCGTTATACACTGCGTTTTGTATCTACTTATAATTTATTTTCATAATGTACCTGAGGCCATAGTAGAAGAGCAGTTAATTTCAACTGAACTTTCGTCTTTTATACTTATTAATATAGCATAAAACAAATATTAGTCACGACATTTAAATATGACAAACCTGAAATTCTCCAAAATTGAAGGTGCAGGGTCGATTGACTTAATTGTTGTTGCAAAGAGTTCAGAAAGACATTCAGGAAAAACAGTAACTCTTATTTTTTTGGCGGAAATGTTTCGTTTAAGTAATTTTTTTTAGAATAATTGGCAAATTTTAATAGACAATTTAATTAAACTAATTGAAAAATTTGTTATCATATACAATATGCCATAAAATTAGACGAAAATGGTTACTGGGGTTTTTGGGGTCGCAGATGACGAATCTGAAGTACAGTTTCGGAAATTCAAAATGGCGGACCGGAAATCGGGCTAATTTTCAGATAAAATGGCAATCGATATCTTTGGTAAATTCAGAATGGCGGACTGGACGTAGAGCCAAATCCTCAGGAAGACCTATTTTGGACTGAGAGTATGAAAAATGCGAGTTTTTCCTGAAAAATACACTATTTCCGGTCCGCTATTTTGAGCTCTGGATATCAGATTCGTTATCAGTGATAACTAAAACCCTTGAGTTCCCACTTTCAGCACAAAAAAGAAAATAAAACGAGTTTTTTCGGAGAAATTGACTGATCCTTCGGTCCGCCATTTTGAATTTCATAAATTTGACCTCTGATTAATGATTAACTGCCTCAGAAACCAACGAGTACTCATTTTGAGCCCAGAAACAAAAAAACACGAGTTTTTCCTGAGAAACTGACGCTACTTCCGGTCCGCCATTTTGAATTTACCGAATTAGGCCTCGAATTCGTAATCGGCGACTTCTAAAACCCCAGAGTAGAGATATCTATTTTAATTTGTGACCCCAAATACTTCCAATTAACCATTCTCATCTAGTTTTATGGCATATTGTGTATGATAAATTTTTCAATTAATTTCATTAATTTATTTTATTTTATTTTATTTTAATGCCTTATTTATATTACTAATATATAAATTGGCCATTAAAATTGGCCAACTGGACAAAAAATGAAACCAAATAAAAGGTATTGTTTTTTCTAAATGTCTTTCTGAACTATTTGCAACAAGTCGATTGACCCTGTACTTTCAATTTTTGACATTTTCAGGTTTTTTAGCTGTTTTATACAAGATGTTAGTTCTTTATTTTCATAGGGATAATGCAACGAATTGCAAGCCTGGCAGCGTTAAGTATAAAAGTCACATTTACCCACAAAACGCTTGGTTTCGATTGCAATAAATACCAGCCGATAGATGAACTCCTAGTTAAAGGGACTCTCGATTCATATACGGCATATAGTTTCTACGACGGTTCCCCTAATAAATTCTACATATTTTCCTAACATCTAGCATTACACTACTGATTTCTTAAACATAATAACAACATAACAAGATAATTTTTTATACCACGGTACTTTGCACATCAGTCATACAGTCGTAGAAAACATAATTATTTCCTAATTCGTTTTTAGCTTCTTCTATTATTCACATATACTTATAATAATAATAATAATAATAATAATAATAATAATTTATTCGTCATAAAAAGTTAATACACTACAGGCATTCCAACTTATCTGACTAGTCAAAGTTACAAATAGTTGAGAAAACAAATCATTCAAAGAAAAATGAAACATTAAAGCTTAATACAAATACATTATTAAAAATAGTTAAAAATCATTACTGATATTCCAAGAATTCATCCACCGAATAAAAACAATTCGATATAAGAAATTCATTTAATTTATTTTTGCAGAGATTCATACTATCAGTAGTTTTAAAAAAGTTTATTTTATTGTAGCATTTTATTCCAATATAGTTACGAGATTTTTGTCCTATATCGAGCCTTGAAAAGGGTTGGTGCATTAGTTGATTAACTCCAGTGTTATGAGAGTGTATCTCATGATTTCTCACAAAATTGTTTTCGTTTGCTCTAATGTGCAGGACAGGCTGTGAAATATATAGGCATGGCAACGTTAACATGTTGAGTTTCTTGAAAATTGCCTTACAGCTTGTTATTGGATGAGCATTGACCATACATCTGAGTATCTTCTTTTGAATTATGAAAGCCCTTTCTAGATAGGCCGATGAACCCCAAAAAATCAAAGAATATTGCAGGGTTGACTGTACTAGACCATAATACAAGGTTTTTAAAATAGCAATGGAGACCGTTTCTTTTAGGGTTCTGATAATGTAACAGATATTACTAAGCTTAAAGCGGACATTATTTATATGAACTTCCCATGTAAGTTTATGGTCAATAGTTAAGCCAAGAAATTTTATGTTATGGAGTTGTCACATAATTTAATTAACATGTTATAATCTGGAGTAATATTTTTCGTATAAAATTTCATATGAAATGTTTTGCTTACGTTAAGCATAAGTCCATCTTTATTACACCAATCATCAAGTTGTGTAGATGCTGTATTACAATTATGTGCAAGGGTGTTGATGTTATTATGGCGCATTAGGAAGTTTGCATCATCGGCATAAAGAATGGTTTTGTCAGAGGCAATGCAATAATCAGTAAGGTCATTACTAAATATTATAAAAGACAAAGGGCCCAAAATTGAGCCTTGAGGTACACCTAGCTCAATGTTTGTTGAAACTGACTTTGTTCCTTCCACAACAACATTTTGAAATCTATTTGACAGGTAAGAAGCGGTCCAGTTGTGTACTACACCACGAATTCCAATACCGTATAACTTATTTAGGAGGAGTTTATGGTCCACAGTATCAAAGGCACGACTCAGGTCATAAAATAAAGCTACTGAATGTGTTTTGTTATTAAGTGCTTCGTAGATCATTTCAACAAGTTCATGAATGGCTGTAGTTGTAGATTTATTTTTTCTGAAACCATTTTGTGCAGCATTAAGTAGGTTAGTCGTTTCTACAAAATTTGTAAGTCTATTACAGTGCGCCAGCTCAAAGATTTTAGCTACTTGACTTTGAAGTTGAATTAACCTGTAATTGACCACATCTTGTTTTGACACTTTATTTTTATATATAGGTATGCACTTTGATATTTTTAGTGCATCTGGAAATACGCCTTCACTAAATGATTCATTTATTAAATAAGATAAAACTGTAGATATCAACTGACCTACCAATTTCAATACCTTACCATTAATACCGTCAATCCCCGCTGCTGATTTAGCAGTTGTTCTATTAATAATTCTTTCAATTTCCTCAGCATTTGTGGGTAGCAGATAAAAACTATACAGGTGTTTTATTATTTTCACATTGTCAGGAATGGGTTTCCGACAAAATTTGTTCTGATTGGTAAAATAATCATTAAAGAGGTTAGCAACATCTAGCGGGTTTGTAATTAGTTGATTATTTTTTGATAAGCATAAATTTCTTGCCTCCCCATGACCTTTGTTATGCTCACTTATTATTTTCCAGCTTTCTTTCATAACATTATCAGCACAAGCTATCCTGTCATCATTGATTCTTGTTTTATAATCATTTACTATTAACTTGTACAATATTTTAAACTCTCTATCTACAAGAAATAATATTGATGCCACTCAGGTTGATATATTTAATGACTTTTCTGTGGAATGTGAAATTGAGGCGTGTGGCGTGTCCTTATGTGCATCAGAACATTCTAAAATGGTCATTTGTAATATTTATAGGCCACCCAGCGGAGATATAAATGTATTTTTCAATAATCTCACGTCTATGTTAATGCTAGCCAGAAAAAAATTTGACTACATTGTGGTATGCGGTGATCTTAATGTAAATTTGCTTGAAAACACCTTGTCTACTAAAATACTTTGCGACATATTTGATTCCTTTTGTTTAAATATTACATATAGAGAACCAACGCGTGTTTTTACAAATATAAGAGGGCAAACAAGTTCTACATGTCTGGATTATATAGCGACAAATATATCGCCTGAGGTGTACAATGTAACTATTTTTGATCCTATGCTATCTGATCATTTTGCTCATTTATTTAGTTTCAGCTTTATAAATAAGACAAATTTAACCGATGCAAATGATAAAGGAGTATATAAACGTGATGTTCAAAAACATAATATTCAAGAATTAAATGACTAAAGACGGTAAATTGGGATGACCTGTATAATCTAAACATAACTGATGCATTTAATTTGTTCTTTAATAATGTCACATGGTGTTTTAACGCTGCATGTCCACTAAAACAATTTAAAAAACTACCCACTTTTAAAAAAGATAAAGGATGGATAACAAATGCATTAATTGAAGAAGGCAACAGGGTTCGCAAAATTTATAATGACATGAAAGAGTCTAACTGTCCGGACAAAAAATTGTTTTATAACGAAAATAAAAAAATCTATAGGAAAAACATAAAAATTGCTAAACTTGATTATTACAACAATAAAATAATAAATGCAGACAATAAAACCAAAGAAACATGGAATATTGTTAACAATAAACTAGGAAGGATAAGGGCCAGTCACTGTCCTATAAGCCTTAATATCCAGAATAAATTATGTTGAGATGGAAATGAAGTGTCAAACTGCTTTGCTGCATATTTTTCCAGTGTCGTCTCTGATAATATTAATGAACATTTTGGGTATAATTTATCTCTGCCGTGCACATTATCGAAAAATATACCAAATTCAATATTTTTTTATCCTGTTAACGAAGAAGAACTGTCAAATGTCATACGTAACCTCAAAAATAAAAAGTCATCAGGATTGGATGGCCTTACTGCCCACATAATAAAAAGTATATCTGAAAATATATTGCCATCACTTTTGTACCTTATAAATATGTCATTGGTTAACGGAGAATTTCCTGATTTCCTTAAAATAGCGTCCATAATCCCCATCTACAAAAAAGGTTGTAAAAATTATGTTGAAAATTACCGGCAGATTTCCCTCCTAAGTGTGTTTTCAAAAATTTTAGAGAAAATTATTTATGACCGTGTCATATCATTTCTTGAAAAAAATAAAATACAAACCGAGTTCCAACATGGATTTAGAGCAAGAAAATCAACTGAAACTGCATCTGCGAATTTTTTTAAATACATCTACAAACAGTTAGATGCGGGTAAATATGTTGTGTCGCTGTTTTTTGATTTATCGAAAGCTTTCGATTCTGTAGACAGAGATATACTGTCCAAAAAATTAGAAACCATCGGTATACGAGGATGTCTTCTAAGTTGCATTAACTCCTATATGGAAAATCGGAAATTAGTAGTAACATGTAATGAGTATCAATCGAGTATCCAAGATGTAACCCTGGGGGTTCCCCAAGGCTCAATATTAATCCCTCTGTTATTTTTGATATATATTAATGACCTGCCAAATTATATTCAACATGGTGTTACCACCATGTATGCAGATGACACCCCTGTTTCGGTATCAGCTTTCACACAGGAAGAACTGTATCACAAAATTTATGTTACACTTGACGATGTACACGCATGGTGCCAGAGAAATAGGCTCATTTTAAATGATGAAAAAACAGTTTTTATAAATTTTAATTTTAGGAGAGCATTAACGTCTAGTGATAACATAACTTTTGCCGAATCGACAAAATTTCTAGGCACCTACATAGACAGCAGATTAACATGGGAATTGCATATAGATTATATTTGTAAATTGCTAAATAAAGCATACTTTGCTGTTTTACAGCTAAAAGATACAATTGCTCAGACGGGTCTCTTAAGCGTGTACTATGCCTTAGCTTATTCACATAATATGTCATTGAATATATTAGCCTGGGGACGTTCAATTCATATACAACGAGTTTTTGTGTCCCAGAAAAGGTTACTAAGATTAATTTTCAATATAAATAATAGAGCTAGCTGTAAACCATTATTTAAAAAATACAGTATACTTACAGTTCCTAGCATCTATATTTACAAATGTCTGGTATTTGCAAAAATTAACTTGTGTACATTCTCCACCTCTGCAGATAATCATCTGTATAGTACAAGACATAAAGATCTGTTGGTGATCCCAGTGCATAAAACAGCGACATTTCAAAATTCACTACACTATAATTGTATTATTTTATTTAACAGCGTTCCTAAAACTATGAGACAATTAAACTTACCTTAATTTAAAAAAGAAATAAAAAAACTTTTAATAACAAATGCATTTTATAGTGTTGATGAATTCCTAAATAGATAAAAATTTTATTTGTTTTTATTTCCTCGTCTATTTTGCTATATGTTTACATTAAAAGAGTTTTTATATGAGGTTTGTTTGTTTTATACGTATTATACATATACATATTATACATCCTTTTATTATTGTACATTTTTTTGTATTTATGTGTTTTATAAGTTTGTGTTTTTATGTGCCTTATTTTAACTTTTTAATACTATAACGAAACATAAATTAATTATGTTTTTAATTTGTACGAATTAACTTAAGTAAATATCATTTTATTGACGTACCAAATGTACATATTTGTATCAAAAATTGGTAAAATAAATTCTATTCTATTCTATTCTACAAGTATATTAGAAATTTTTCAAATCGAGAGAAATTTCCAAAACTAAGTAATAAGTGCAGTGTTATTCCCGTGACACAATAACAAATGTATTCGTATATCTGCAGTGTGGGAAGCAAACCTCATGGATTATCACTTAGTCTACAACAGCGGAATGTACTGTTTATTCAGCGACACCAAGCACATTGAAATGTCTCCAGTAATTTACTGCATACGGTGCGCTTTCCTGCTGCGAATCTCATCAATGCTAAATTAATCACTCCGTTATATCAAAACAAGTTTGCGGGGTACCTGATTTTAAATTAATATTACTTTATGCCTGGTTTTTCTTCAGCAAACAAATCGGGAGTTGTGAACTAAACAAAACATGTGTTTTACTCTGAAGTCTTAGAAATTTGTCTGACCTCACCAAATAGTGTATAGTTAATTATCAACGTAATAATTATTATTTTAAGGTAAAACTTCATGTGGAAATTAATCACCCATTATTTTTCATTAAAATTGTTTACCAAATTCCAGTTTTAGAATCTAATTGTTTACCTGATAATTTGTTTTTTTATAATCTTGTTTACTTTAGTTAAAAACTGATGAATTCGAAAAACATGATTAAATTTTAGAGGGCTCAAGTTATTTAATTCCATTTTCAATAATTAGAACCATCAACAGATCAAATGTGGTACGGTTGAAGAACGAAATAAAAATAAAGTTATTGTCTATACGAGGTGACCCACAGTTTACAACGTTCGGTTGAGATTTTGCAACGACACACTCATCGGTCCAATTTTGCTGCCAGTTTTTCCTCTTTTTTTGAGAATGATTTTCAATCAATCTTAGACGACATGCCTTTAAATTTAAATGATACAGTAAATAGATGGTTCCAATTTGGCGAATGTCCATGTCCAACCCATTACACTCTACCAGTCCAGCGATGGCTGCACGATTATTTTCTGGGAGGATGGATCGGTCGCGGTCGAAGCTGCCTCCACACTTGGCCCTCGCGCTCTCCGGATATGATTCTTATGGACTTTTTTGTTTGGCGTACGATGAAGGACAATGTTTATGAGGAGCCTATTAACGACAAAGCTGCTCTCAGGAAAGAATCGTTCAAGCAGCTCGGAAGATCACACCAGCAGAATACGCAGCTGTTCCATCTGTCGCACAGTGCAGCGATCTTATGAGGAAAATGGACAAAAATCAGAACTCCAAAACGAATTGATAGTAATATATGACTTATTTAGTATAAGATTTGCAGTCAAAAATATTTCATTTGCAACGTCAGGTTACTCAAAAAAAATTGTTTAAACGTGCAAGTCTGTAATAACAAAATATTATAAATGGTACTTTACATTAGGAATGATAACACTGGAAGAGATATGTGAAAGTATATTCAGGATCCAGGAACGTATACATAATAAAGATAACTTTTCATAATAATCTATTATGCCTCTATATCACTTTCACTGCCATCGCTACTCTCGAGAGGAGTTGTGATATATTATGCTGTCAAATGCTCTCTTTCGTCATTTAATACAAACTATTTTTAAATATCACTGTCATCAGTCACACTTTTTCCATTTTTGCTAATTATTTTTCTATGGAAAGCTAGTAAAGGATCTGATGTTATGATCAAACGATTTATCAAATCAATGTTTGATTCCGTTCGGGCATTCTTTCGAGTATGTGTCAATCTTCCTTTTCTGATTTGCTTATGTCAGGCCTCTAGGCACTCTTCTGACATTTCAGCAATTGGTACATTAAATTGAGCGATAACTTCATAACCGTCAACTAGGATTTAGGTAAAGTATCACTATGTGTACTGTTTACAACAATCAGTAAATTACACTTGCGTTGATATAAGTTTAGATCTAAGAACAGACACAGTGCAAAGTTAATTCCTCCTTTACTTCTGATGTTCCTGTTGATGTTGATGAACCAGCAATACTAGAAGCCAACTGTAATTCTGCACTACCAAAGCTTTTAACTGGTGTTTCCACTCGTTTTTTTTGTTTTGTCGGAATACTCTTCGGACTGCTTCTGTGGACGGCCCATTGCTGAAGTAGTCAAAGTGTTGCTGGATTTTATTATACTCTTAGAAACTGAGTAGAGGGACTTTCGCGCTCTCTAATAGCGAAACTATGCGGAATTCGAAGAAAACGAAGAAACGAAATTTTATGCTCTACGACTTTGCTATCCTGACATTTTTCACCAGAATGCATAGTTTTTCCTCAAAATAGAGAAAAAGCCGAAAACGCGCTAAAATTCATGTATACAGGGTGATCCATAGTGGATGGAGTATTGTGACGTGCTTTCTTCCAGTTGCCTAGCGCATAGGCAAGTGGAAGCGTCACTTTGGCGCTGAGCTATATTTCGGTTAAATTCGGTTATCTCGAGCGCCACCTTTGCAATTGTTACGTGGGGCAAAGGTCCCACATGAGCCTCCTAAACGCAGCCTGTTGCACTAGGGCTGGGATAGCTACAGTGAAGACACGGTTTGTCCAGGGGTCTGGACGGTAAATTAGACTTTCGGTCACATTCAACAGTTGGTAATTAACAAAGTTTATTAACATACAATAAAAGTTACAAAACAATAAAAAACGGTTAGGTACCAAAATACGGAGTTTTTTATACATAAAATGGAAAACTTAAGATATGTCATTTTAGTTTAATTTGATTTAGGTAGGGCGCCATTTTGTGACGTACGGGTAACCAGGCGGTGAGAAGCTAGTTAGCTACTAGTTATTCAGTAATGCGGAAGCCAATTACATCATGCATTAGAGTGTAGGTGTGAAGAACTTGGCAAAACTAAATAAAACTGATACCAAATAAAAACGGTTTTCGGATTCGCTGCGGTGTGAACCTAAGTTACATCGGATCGGAAAATAAAACGGTTATCGGATTCGGATCGGTGTGTAACCTTGACACTCGGTTCGGAAAACAAAACGGTTACCGGATGTGGTATCAGCTTACGGCGGAGATTACTCTGCCTAGACCAACAGATAGCAATAATCAGAACGGTGATATTTCGGTTCGGTTCGGAAATATTGAAATTACATCAACACTTTATGCAGTGTTTGCCAAGCGCCTCAAACCCCACAGCTGGGTGCCTTTATTAAATGAATTTCGGTTCGGCCACGTGGTATCTTGTCGGATTTGATGCGAAAAATTTCTATGTATCAGAATATAAAGTCAGTTAATTTATTTACGTTAGCCTATATTTAGTTCTCAATTCCCGGACTATAACAAATTGCTAAAAATTATTTCAAAGTAATGAACTTTTGCTTTAACTTGTAACAGTATGGAATATTTAAAACAACGGTCAACAACGTAAACGGCAATCTAAAATTTCTACTCACTCAGTAGAACCACAGCACTATAATAAATTTCACAAAAATTATTTTTGCAAAGACAGATTTTATTTTAATTCCATTAAGTACGAACCAGATAAAATAAAATATACGGCAATTACGCAATTACAATTTCTACACATTTGGTAGAACAACATATATTATTTTAACGCAGTACCATCACAAATGGTCCCGATTAAAAGAATATAAACGGTATTCTGATTTTCTCCAAATATCATGTATGTCCTTTTTCCTTCTTTCCCTTAGAACATAGCTATTCGGATAAAATCGGGAGGTTAACAGGTCCTAACTCGGACTCACCTACTCTGGTAATAATTTAACTTTAAATTGAAATTTACTTGGCAAAGTCGGAAAGTGATAATTATATTCTGATACATTTAAACGGAAAAGATTTCAAATGATTTCTTTAAAATACGCATTTCAGTGAATTAGTCTTATCGGTGTTAATATAAAAAAATACAAGAAACCATAGCAGCGATAATAATTCGATGTGTATTTACAGCGTTGAGGAAGCGGAATAATAGTCGACTTGACTATTTAACGGATCGGAGAGAAATGATATTCCAATCTGCTCTACTGAATCTAATTTAGGCCGGCTGACTTGCCAACGCCCTCAATGACAATGTTTGTAATTGTTGTTAATATTACTGACAGCCCTCTCACGGCCAGGTTTATTATATTTTCTATATAAAATAGAATCCTATATCGCAGTTTAAGCTGGCTAAATCAGAAGGAACCTCTAATTATGATTTACAATACATATGTTTGAACGTAAACGGGGCAAATAACGAAGTATACTATCAATTTAAATTTCATTTTTAGCAACGGAAAATTTACCTCGATACCTTATAAGCATCTATTGAAAAGGTAGCTCTCTGACTAATGTGAACTTTTTAATTTAATCCCTCTCCCCTTAGTAGCTTTACATATGGAATGTGTCGGTTACCTCTGATTGTCCAGTCTTTTGAAGTACAAGATATTTTTAAAACTTTAGAAGGTCCTATGTGGTATGTGGTTCAATTTAATTTCGTTGTTTAAAAAAGAAATAATACACAATTAATTAATACTGAATTGTCTAGAACAGTAATTATAAACATTCAATCGATAATCCCATTGGCAACCACATGCCAAATACATTCGACATCTACACCTGTGCATTTGCACATTCCATGACCGCATATAATCAATTTGAAGTCTACATCAATAGAACGCTGTTTAGCAAATTGCTTGCATCAGAGTTTTTTCTCAGAGTCGTTAAATGAAAATGTTGCGACACTTGTCCTGGAAATGTTATCGATAGCCTTCTAGTGTGACAAACTGGATAGCTCATTTGTGGCTATTGACTGGGTGTGGCCCGTGATTCTATCCACTTGTCTGTCCGTCGTCCAAGAAATAAACTAAGAATAATCGCAAAATGTAAGTTGTGTACATATCGTGTGTCTCACTTCTAGCCTACACGCGTAGTTTCTTTCAGATTAACTCCTGAATAGTTATGCAACAAGACGCTCTTTGGAACAGGGTACGACCACCAACCAGATGGACAGATGACTTGAAACGAGTTCATACCAAACAAGTGCTTCAATAAAAAGGGACAATATCAATACCTCTTAGAACAGGTACAGTATGTGTAATCGGGAGACCATGCGAGACGCATGCAATTTTGCAGGTGGATAAATGCTAATCATGACTTAGTTCCTTGTATACTCTTTACCGATGAAGCTACACTATGTCGTGATACAATACCCGAAACAAATTTTCAGCATCGGTTTTACTGTTGATAATTACTGTACTGGGCCTTTTATATTTCAGAATCGTCTATTAGGCGAAAACTACTTGTTATTTTTGCAAAATAATTTACAAGCATTATTAGATGTTTCCTTAAACATAAGAAATGATTGGCGCCATGGGGCCTCTTCACATTCTGTTCATCTAGTCACACAACTTTTCCAGGACGATGGATTACTCGCAATGGTTCTATTAGTTGACCAACAGGGTTTTCAGACATCACATCGTTTGACTTCTGTTTGTGTGGATGGATGAAAAGTCAAGTCAAGTGTATGCATCAAAAGTGGACAATCGCGGTACTGCGGCTTAGATAAAGGAACAATTATTCGATCTCTTCGTAAACGAGCCACAAATATTTGAAGGTACATGAAGATATATTTAAAAACTTATTGAAGAATAAACTTTTATGATTTAGCGCTCTGATTATTTGTTATTAACCGGCACGGTACGGTGGCGCAGCGGACTAAAGTGTTTATAGTGTACTGGGTTCGATCCTCAGATCCAACACTGGAAATGTCGGTGGGTAATGGATGTTGTCCGCGTTTTTCAAATCTGTAACCATCTCTCGGACAGCCTAGGCTTTGGTTTTGGAGGTTGTCTGCAATGTGTGGAGTTTTTATGCTATATTTATGTTATTTATGACGTTGTAATTCGAAAATAAATGCAAATCGGATTACTATTTGTGTTTTTACGAGTACACTAATATCTAGTACACACTTTGGGAGTTTAGCGCTGTTCTCTCAGCTAACGCTAACGAAACTATATATTTTAATGTGTTCAAATGTGCAGTATTTAATTTTAATTTTATTTACGTAATTATGGTTTTGACGTATTTGTACTTTTGTATGATTATTGAATTGAATGTAAATTAGTAGTCCTAATATTTATAACATCTGCTGCTAGTAATACCATTAATTATTATTATATACAGTGTTAGCAGAATAATAAAATGATATCGGTTTAACTACACATCCGAAATTGTAATTGAAAAAACATTTCTCTTTAATAAAAATTGTCGTTTAATGCCATCCTGTACGCCTACCTTACGAAATTATACTTCGGAAACGTCTTTTCCCTTCGAAACGAAAAATTGTCGATAAGTTTTTCAATCCAAGGCCTTAATTTGAACTTTGTTAAAGATAGATTGATCGAGAACCAAGCGGTTTACTTTTTTTAACTCTCGATATAAAGAGAAGCAGCCAACCGTAATAATATCATACTCTCGGTAGCGAATATATTTCGTTTGTGAGACATCTTTTCAAATTCCCGCCTCTTTAAGAAGTTACTATTAGGTAACAATCATTTTCTTGTTCACTGAATCCTTTCAAAATTATTTTTATTCCTTTTAAGTGGATATTTGGAGTTCATTTCAATTCTGGCCTGTGTTGCGAAAGTGGATTTGATTAAAAGAGACACTGCATCGACGTTACGAAAGTACATTAAAAGCATTAAATGAGTTGATGGGCGATATTACAATATTTTGACTGTATGTTTCTTGTATATGGTCAAAATATTGCCTATGTAATTTTACACGGGACATTCAGAGTATAATTTAGTAACTTCAAAGCTTCAGTATTAATAATGAAAACAGGCAGGTAAGAAGACAAAATCCTAGAGAATTGAGCCTTTTTAGTGGACTTTTACTTATATATTAATGACGAAAGGCAATATAGCGAGGTAATATACAAATAGGTGTCATCTTAATCGCGTATTTCCCTTTTACATTTAACCATGCCAAGAAAACCTTTCACACGATATACAAGGTGTTCCTTAATGATGAGCTGATATTTCAGGGTGTGACTTCTTACGTCATTTAATGGGTCCGCAACGGCGTAAATTTTTCGCTATAGGGTGTTCATTTTTTTAATCGTTATTTTTATTTCCCTCGCATACCGAAGGGAAGTATTGTATTCGAGAAAAAGTCACCCTCCGAGATTTTTTCGGATTCTGACGTTTCAAATCACGTAGATTACGAAAATATAGGTTTTCAATTCCGTCAGTGAGTCTGTCTGTCTGTCTGTTGGTGTATTAACTAAAAAACTACTTGACGGAGAGCAGTCAAATTTGGTAGGTAGTTGACCCTACTGTCAGCAAAGAAATGGTTAAACTTTCATTGGAGAATATACAGGGTGGACCATCTAAACGGAATAAATAGTGAAAAAAATTTGTTTTGCTCAAATCTAAAATTTCCACGTTTCATGACACGCTAAACCTATTTCAGAAAAAAAAAAATTAGAAAATTTTTTTAACCAACATTGAAAAATTTTTAACCACAAAAATAGATGTATTTTTTTTTCTTTCTTCAAATTTAAAATTTCCACGTTTCATAGCGTTCTAAATCTATTAAAAAAAATAAAAATTTTTTTTTACCATTTTAAAAAAAATTTTACCACTAAAGTACATGGAAATTTTTTTCTTTGTTCAGATTTAAAATTTCCACGTTTCCATGGCATTCTAAAAGTATTCAAACAAATTTAAAAATGTGTTTGAAAAATTAAAAAAAAATGTTTAAAACATTTTTAATCTATTTATCATTACTGTAGAATAGATGAAATGTTTTTTTTTGCTCAAATTTAAAATTTCCACGTTTCATGACATTCCAAACCTATTTCAGAAAAAAAAATTGCTATGTATTTTTACCACTTTGGAAAAATTTTAACACTAGAATAGAGGAAAAATTTTTTTTTGCTCAAATTTAAAATTTTCATGTTTCATGATATTCCAAACATATTTCAGAAAAAAAAATTTTTCACCAACATTTTTTACCACTAAAATAGATGGATTTTTTTTTTATTTTCTCAAATTTAAAATTTTCACGTTTCACGGAATTCTAAACCTATTTGAAAAAAATATAATTTTTAAATTTGTAAACTTTTTTTACCACTATAATGGTGAATGAAAATAGAAGGAAACTTTCCTTTTTGCTCAAATTAAAAATTTCTAGGATTCATGACATTCTAAACCTATTTCAGAAAAAAAAAAATGAAATTTTTTTTACCAACATTTTTGAAAAATTAAAAAAAATGAATTTTTTTAACCACCACTATACTTCCACTCCATTACGTGAATGTGGGATTGAAAATGTGACAGATGGCAATAATATTTGGCATAATATGCACCTATTATACTTTTATTGAAAAATGTACAGAGTGGTCATCCCAAGAAATAATTCAGTCATGAGGAACATTTGTAAAGGTATTTGCGCAAGCCTTCCATATTTGGCACCTGTTATTTAGTATTGAACTTTTGCTGTTGGATGAGCACTCTGTATATTTTTTTGACCAAAATTATCAGGTTTTCTTTGTAATAATAGCAATTACTATTTAAAAGTGAATTATTTATTATTTGTTTGCTTATAGTAATGAAAAATTTTCTTTATAGGATTTTGCAAACAGTGGAAAGAAAAGCTATCTATGAGAACTAAAGGAAAAACTATATATATAAAAATATTAATGAAATCTTTGCATTCTTTCGATAACCTGACTTCTGGTTATGCTAGCAAGTAAAATTCTGATTTGCCATTCTCATTTTAACACTAGCATCCAACTTAGTCCCCTACGGCTAAGCAGGCTAAACTAGTATCTACATGATCCCCTACGATATGTAAATTCAGTTAAAAATGAGAACAAAGGCCTGAAATTAATTTATTTACGTACCTTGTCTTTAAAAAATTTTTCATTCAAATGAATTACATTTTCATAAAATCTCATTCAGTTTCTTGGAAATGCTTAGCCTTTGAAACGTTTTTCATCCTTATTGGGTACTCTTCAGAAAAGCCTAAAGCCACTCATAACGATGTTCCATGCAAAACTAAGACATTTTCCATGAATGGTATAAAATAATTATAATTGACATTGACTGATAAAAAACAACAGATCTACACCTATCTATTAGCTAACTAGTATTGGAGCCTATATACTCTATGCATGTTTAAAAGTGAATTATTTATTATTTGTTTGCTTATAGTAATGAAACATTTTCTTTATAGGATTTTGCAAACAGTGGAAAGAAAAGCTATCTATGAGAACTAAAGGAAAAACTATATATAAAAATATTAATGAAATCTTTGCATTCTCTCGATAACCTGACTTCTGGTTATGCTAGCAAGTAAAATTCTGATTTGCCATTCTCATTTTAACACTAGCATCCAACTTAGTCCCCTACGGCTAAGCAGGCTAAACTAGTATCTACATGATCCCCTACGATATGTAAATTCAGTTAAAAATGAGAACAAAGGCCTGAAATTAATTTATTTACGTACCTTGTCTTTAAAAAATTTTTCATTCAAATGAATTACATTTTCATAAAATCTCATTCAGTTTCTTGGAAATGCTTAGCCTTTGAAACGTTTTTCGTCCTTATTGGGTACTCTTCAGAAAAGCCTAAAGCCACTCATAAGCAATTACTATATTCCGATTATTATTCTCAATGTAATTTCGTAATTAATAATTTTTTAGACTGACCGCCATGCACAAATAACGAGGGAAGTTCTGTGTAAATACCTTTACCGATTTTTTTCCATCTGTTTTAGTGGTAAAAAAAAATTTCAAAAACGTTGGTAAAAAAAATTTCCAAATTTTTTAATACCTCAAAAAGTACTTTAGATATTATTTTCAATTTTCCCTTGTGTTAATGGGATGCAACATCACATATTTTAGTTATATTGACTTTATCGCTTCACCAGTGGCGTCCCTGCATACCATATATGATATTATTTACCAAAAAAGTGGTACGGCCACTGACGTTTCTCCATGTGGATATTTTTCCTGATTAGTCTGATCAATTCTACATGAAAGCGGTTTCTTGCATTTTTCTCGTCACAGTTCCTGATTGAAACAATTAAATGCAAATGGCTTCAAGCAGTACAGACAATAATCTTTTAACACATAAATCTAGTTATCCGGGAATAAATGACGTTTTTGCAGACACCATTTTCAAAACAATATTTGTTGACATAAAATAAGCTGTTGGTGTTCAAAACCACCTGTCTTATTATTTCTTTAATTTTTAGTCTTTTATTGAATTTATTTTATTCTTTGGTGTACAGAACTCCCGTTAACACTTTAGCCGATTTGTGATTTTATATCCAATTAAATACCAAAATTGAAAATAACATGTAGAGTAATTTCTGAAATATTAAAAAATATCCATTAAAAAAATGCATTTCAACACCCTGCAGCAAAAACTTAAAGCCGTTTCGAACATATGTTCATATCCACTTCTCTTCATAAACTCACTCTGAAATATTAGCACGTCATTAAGGTACACTCTGTATACACCGTGTCTTAAATTGAGGTTGCATGTATTGCTATCGCCGCTACTATAAAAGATATAAAGTCAATTAAATAGAGACAGTATTAGAGAATTTCTTGAATATGTCAATATGGTGCTTTTATAACTGATCTAAATTTTTGTCTTTTTAAATAATTGGGAAAAACAACAATTTTGCATTTTTGAAAATTTCTCATTTTAAGACAAAAAAAAAAGTCTTTTTCAGATATTGTAACGGTCACGTTTTGAAGGAACTCTCAGTACCTTAAGTAAAATAAAAGCAAGTACAAAATGTCTGTATTTATAAGATTCTTTTCGTACGTTCGTTAAATTTTAGCAGGTAAAGACCGTTTGACCTTCAACAAGGTAGAGGTAGAAGGGTGAAGAGGTACTTGCATGTTTATTTCAAGGCGATGTTTTTGGTCGGTTTGAGGCAGTCGAGAATCGGCTGAGGGGCGAGATGTACCACGGGCGAGATGTACCACGGGAGAATGGTGAATTCGACATCTCCATTATAATTAAGTGGTAATCAAGTTGTTTGAGCAAGAATGCTTAAAGTCTTTTTATGGTGACGATTTTTTTTTTTAGTATTGCCTCTACGTTTTATGTAAATAGTGCATGATAGTAATGTGTAAATCACCAAGTGCAAATATTTAATAGTCAATTAAATGACAGAATGCATCTGTATTAAATAGCAGCAAATTGCGTGATGAATCTGAATTAGTTTCTTTGATGCCATCCATGATTGTTGGTGGTTTTAATTATCTGGTTTGTACGTTCATTTTTGTTGAGTGCCATACGCTCATTGACCTTCGGTGTCCAGGAATGAAGCAGTAAGTTTTTTATTTTATGTACTATGATGTGTCGCCTGGAGAACAATACGTTTTAGTAACGTTGAGAAACTGGTATCATGATTGATGTTTTTTTTTACTTCCCGAGTGAGAGCGGTAGACAATTTGACCGTTTTCATGTTAGTATCGGACATTTGGCGTGTGATGTGATTTGCTGACAATTTCGATGTCCAAATAGGCATAAATAAACAGTGGCCTAGTTAGTGCGAGAACGCGAGTAACATTTGAATCGGCTTAGGAATTAGAGTAAGCAGTTTCGCGTAGCAGCCGTCTGTAGCGACCCAAATCTTGTATGAATTAGGTTGTGAAACCTGATGAGGGTTAACTACTGTATGAAATATTTTGTTTTCATGTTTAACTACATGGTCTACTTTTTGTTAACGTACGTTTTTGTACTGTTTATAATTTAAGTTAGCTAGATAGGTTTTCGTATTAACTTGTAACCTAAAAAGTTAATAGATTATTTTGTTTTCATGTTGTTTAATTTTGATTTATAGCTCATTCAAATTATAATAGCTCGGTGTTTCCTTATTTTGTCGGGCCTAGCTATAGTTTGAAGTTGTAGGTAATATTTGTTTTAGTTGCTTTCACGTACGCAAAATAAGGTGGCGTCCAATTATTTTTTGTTGAGTTTTTCAGAACCCTATATTATCTTTTCTGAATTTTCTGTTAGTGTTTACAAAGGTAAGTGATTACCAATATTAAGCCAAGCTATCAAGGAGAACCTGCACCCCTGAGCTCTTAAGCTCTATTTTGAATTTTGAATTTTAATTATGATTGCGGATTTAATATAACAAAAAGGCAAGGTTATAATATTGTTCACAATTTTTGTTTTTGTGATATTTCAATATGGCAAAATTGGTGTGTTAATTGATTAGTAGGTTATTGCTTATGTACTAATATCCAAAAATAAACTTCGGTTTTTTCAAAAACCCATAGTGAAGTATCAAGGGGATATGGGTCCGGGGTTCCAGCTGACTACAAAATGTTGTCCATTTTTACAGATTTCATTGGCAGGAAACATTTTTCTTAAATAACTGCACACTTAACATGGGTTGCAACGCAAGTTAACATAACTCTTGTTTGTCGTTGGTATAACAACGAAATAAATGCTTCTTTTATATATTATTTCCCATAATAGAATTCTGTGTGTATGTCTTATTGTCAAACCTAGAATCCAACAATATAATAATAACATTTAAAAATGAGTTACTTAGTGCATTGTGGTATAAACAATAAACGATATCTTACTATTAAAAAATGGTTTTATTCGTTTTTTATAATTAGAATACTAATATTGTCATATTTTAATGCATGTTTGAAGGGACAATTAAAAGTATTGTCGATTTCATGAAATGTTCAATACAACTCCCATATAATACCAAAAGTTCTTCTTTAACATGTTTTTGGGGTCTGTTAAAATAACATAGCGCGCTAAGAGGACAAAGTGGCGTGGTCAATTTATTCTCCATACGAATTCTTTACAATTTAAAAATAATCAGGGCATAATTTGGAGCTGTAAAACTTTGAGAGGTGCAAAACATTCTGAGCTTTAGCTTAATTGGAATTAGTCGAAAATTTTGATTGCAAAATTTGTAGCAGGCAGGCAGACAGATGGACAGGCAATAAAGCGCAAGCTAAACAAGCTAACCATTATACTCTTCGCAGTTTTTTTTGTAAATATTATTTTCAAACGTTTCTTGCTTAATTACAAAACAAAACAATGTTTTTTATTTCAAAAATTAATAACTTTTTTATTTATTGATCGATTTTGTTCAAAATAGGGTTGTTCCTCTAGCTAACACTAACTTACTGTCCAAATTTCAATACTATCGGACTTTTCATTCTTAAGTTATCGTGCTTACAAGAAATGTGACGGACGGACGGACAGACGGACGGACGAATAGACAGACAGGCGGACAGGCGGACGGACGGACATTTTGAAAGTTGTTCAGACTTCGATCACTAACACAGTGATAAGAGCAATATTATCGGTTTTAGAAATGTGCTGATCGAATGCAATATACTCTTCGTTTTGTATTTGCGAAGATTATGAAAATATTATTAACACTAGAAGCAATAAACAAACTATATATGTACATAGGAATTAATACTCTTACTAACGGATAGTGGAGGAGATTTTCAAGCTGCCACTTAAATTAACTATTTTTATTATGGTTATATTGTCTTATTTAAGCCGAATATTTACCCCTTACGTCTTGTTGATGGTTCACTTTAAAAACTTCAAATTTTTATCATTAATAGAAAAAACGCCGGAAGAAATATCTAGATTGTAGATTTCATTTAACAAACATTACCGATAATATAACATATCCAAAGAAAATTGCTATCAGATGCACTTTTTATTTGCGACGGGTATAAAAATACCGCTAACTTTAAACCTGATACTTTATTGAATTGATAAATTGATAAAATACTACTACTATCTGAAATTAATTATTGCTGATTACAAATAAAATTATGCGTTTTATTTAGAATCCAGTGTGTCAATTTTTGACCAAATGGTTTACAAACTCACTGTATTGCACAAGATATGTATATAGGTACTCTGGTACTGTGTTACTGGCGAAATGTTAGAACATCTACATCTACTTTTGTGAAAACGTTGTAGTTCTCGGCAATTTTACAGAATCCAGCAGATGATTTTGTTTCTTAGTTCATATACAAGACCCTTTTTAATTGATTTATTGCGATAAAGAAAGCTAGGCAATAAATAATTACTGTCAAATGAGACACATGTGTTTACAAAGCAATATAGATATACTAGCTGTGTTGTGATCTTAAGAGTGAACACCACGTAATGCTAGTGGGGAGGGGGATAAACCTCCAAATGAGGAGATGTCTCCCTAATAATCAAATTTTAGCCAAAAATAGCCTTCAACAATCCTGCAGTATTTATTTATGTACAACTTACACTGATTTTCAGTTAAATAACATAACTCAGTAGAGTACTAGCAGTGACGTCACAGTATTACCAGCTGCCAGTTGCCTGGGTGGTAAATTCAGAAATTTGACATTTGAGTTGGGGTCAATTTTCGTTCAATATAAATTAAAGTGGAGGATTTCTTAACATCAGATAGATGTAGTGATGTTTATAAATATATATTTTTTAAATCTACTGTAAGAGAAAATTTTATATATACTTTATTAGTGTTGTTTTTACCAGTGTAAAGTTTGGTGTCAAGAACGTTGACATCTTTGTGAACCCATAAATTAGTGAAAATTAAGGCTATATTGGATTTTTTACATTTTTTGTACATATATAATATCAAGACATATTTTAGTAAATGTTTAATTAATATACGCTCAGTTACAGCCTGGCAGTGACATAGGTTAGGTAGTATTATTACACTAGGTTAAAAGTTATCAAAATACTCATTGATTTGTGCCAATATATCAATCATATATTAATGGTTTTATAAACCTATTGTAAAATCTACGTTTTTTGACGATTTAAAATATTTCCCTTCAACTTTTTATTGATTTATATCTTACTTTTGTTAGGCTCAAAAGTTTGTAACGAGTTTAGGTGTTTATCACATTAATAACAACAATCAGAGGTTTGTATTATGAAATGCAGGAGTAGGTAATAGTAAATCTAATAAAAAGATAGGACTGTGAGATCATTTCAGTTTCCATTTAATTTAAATTGCGAGCAAATATGCAACATAATACGCTCCGAATATTTTATATGGCTATATACCTAGTTTGGTATCTGTTCTGATTCTTACAATTATAATTACAGAGGTTCAAAATATTGATAATGTACACAAATAAAATACCAGTGAAGGTAAGTGAGCTAAAACACAACAGAATTTAAAAAATAACACACTTTTAACAGCATCGTCTACCATCATTGAATGTTTCAAATTATACATATTATATATAATTATAAGGGTAAGTATGAATAATAATAGTCTTATAGTTTAGATATAAATTTTATTTACAAGAAGGGTCACAATGGGTCATTAATTCAATGCTATATTATATTTTTGAAAAATCATCCGATATAGTTTCAATCTCTCACTTTTAAATCATATAGGTTGGCTCCATTAATACATTTCAGCTTAGAAATGTAATGAGGGGACTCCTAAAATGTAGAATATAAATAAAATTATAATAAATTCACTGAAATTCACTTACCATATCGAAAATTAATAACTTTTGACAGGTACGCAAGATAACACGCCGCGCCGGTTGAAAAACACAAATAAAACACTAAATTAAAGTCAGATCAATAAATCGCGAAATGTATAATAGACGAAAAACACGCAAAATTGATGTGACACAAAAAAAACGTTTAAAAAAGCACTACAAATTCTTTAAAAACTCGAATTAATCAGAAAGCACACAAATGCAGAACTAGGTTATTACCACCCAGGCAACTTTGGCGGCCATGTTGTAACGTCAGCTGCTACTGCTCTATTTGCAGAAAACAGCTTATTGTTAATCATTACAATTATGATTAATAATAAGCTGTTTTTTGCGAATTCCGTAATGTTATTTAACTAAAAATAAGTGTAAGTTGTACATAAATAAATACTGCAAAATTGTTGAAGACTATTTTTGGCTAAAATTTGATTATTAGAGAAATATCTCTTCATTTAGTGCTTTATCCCCCTCCCCACTAGCCTTACGTGGTGTTCACTCTTAAGTAATTGTATGCAGTGGAAAGTCCACTTAAAAAAGTGGCAGGTAATCAAATAAAATAAAATAGAAAAAAATATGTGGAATTGGAAAGCAACTCGCTAGTGTATTAATCTATTTCTTTATCAAAATTGGAAAGAAAATTAAGAGTAAAATCGAAAAGGTATTAAACATATATTAAAAAACTTAATTTCGTATATGGTTTTAACTAATTTGAACATAGCTTGTCCTTCGAGACATACAGACTTTTTTGTAAATAATATCAATTTTAAACACTTTTTGTTTAATTACAAAACATAAAAAAGTATTTTTGTTTATTTAAAAAATCAATAACTTTTTCATTTTTTGATCGATATTGTTCATTTGGGTTCTGCCTCTAGCTAATACTAACTTACTGCCCAAATTTCAATACAATCGGACTTTTCGATCTTAAGTTATCGTGGTTGCAAGAAACGTGACGGACGGACAGACAGACAGACAGACAGACAGACAGACAGAGAGACAGACGGACAGACGCAGACGGACGAATATTATGAAAGTTGTTCAGAATTAGATCACCAACACAGTGATATGAACATTTTTCATCTACGAGCAATATTACCGGTTTTAGAAATGTGCCGATCGAATGCAATATATTCTTCGTTTTTTAGTTGCGAAGAGTATAAAAAAGGTATTAAAATACACGGTATTACCTATGCGACAACAAAGTTTTAACCAGCCATATTTTTATGAAATTAGAAATTATTTCTTCTTTACTATTTATAATTATGTAAAGTAAACTTAATGTTAATGTGTTTTTATCTTTAATCTCAAGTATCGATTTGTCTCGATTCCATCCCTAATTATCTACACTGACCCATTTAACTGCGGAGCTCTATATTAATTTGAGGAGATTCTGTTCGAGAAGTTGGTATAAGAATTATATTTCACAGATAATAACTTTGCTTCAAAACAAAATTAATCAAATGTAATATTTTTCCTTGATATAAATTACGGCAAATTTGCTGCTATTTATTAAGCCTGGTGAATTATGGTATTAGACATTTATTATAAAATACGGGGAAGACTGGAAGACAGTGGGTTTTTAATCACGTAAGATCCCTTAGGCTACTCTTAACAGAAATGTACCGGATGAAACATGAATTAGGTAGGTATTTATGTGCTGAAATTCATATTTTGTGTACTGAAACATAGATTTTGCGTAAATTTTTATTAATAGGAGATTATTAGACTTCTTAGTAGGTACCGAGATTAAATTGGCTAAAAATTTGAAAAATATATTATTCTCACTGATTATTAGTTCCCATGGCCACAAGGGCTGAAAATTATAAAAAATTCAAAAATAATCCCCTTTTTCTGGGTTTACGAAAATTCACTCCGAACAATTTGCAAGTACAATAAATATTCGTAAACCCCTATTGTGTACTATTATTATACCGTCTCCGAGGTTTAAAAACAAAATGTGTATTTGCATCAGCTACTCGATCATGTATCTGGATTGCTAAACTTTTATTTTATCGTCAACTGTTGGTTTACCAATACCCCATCTACTGGTTTTTGTAACCATAAGATAACCAAGACCCTCTAATTAACCCGCCATTCCATTGTGAAAGGGATTCTTATACAAACCATTGGTAAAATCGTAACTATTAGTTAACTAATAATTGTGAAACTGGCTGTAAGAGTGTAGAAACTTGGCATGTAGTATACATACTAGAAACCAAAGTCACACATTTTTGTATTCAATATAAAATTATGATGAAATTGACTTGAAATTTGGTACACTTATGTATTTTTACAAAATCTGGAACTAGATTATATAGTGGTTAATAAATAAAATTGCAATTCAATGTGTACACGCGAACGGATGTTCTCAAAAAATTTTTTGCTGTCATCCACGCCCATTGCCACCCCACCCTATTAAAAATCGTTTGGTCGGCCAATCGAAAGGGTACTGAAGTGGCCCATCGTCTCATGGGTTTTTGGGGTAGACGATTTCAGATATTATATTAGTAATGAGCCATATCTAGATGTTTTCCCTCCAAAGAGGTTTAGATGGGAAACCTGGATGAGGATGTAGTGATTCCTTAGACAGCGCTTTTAAATTTTTTATCGTATTATTCCGATGATGCTTGAACAATCTGGTATAGTATATATGATCTCAGTTGGGAGAGCATAAAAGCGAAAACTCGGGGTAAAGTTGGCATCTCCTTTATGGGACATAGGCGGCGGTAGAAATGCAAAAATGCTTTAAATGCTAAATAATTGTTTTTTAATTGTTAAAGAAAGAGATTTCTATAATGCCATTATTCAATAGAAGTAGTTAATGAAAAAATATGTTTGATAAGTCACATAAATGATATATTAAGGCTACGTCTATTGTCTAGTGACCTACCTCTCGTTCTATCTTCTAGCGGCAAAGTTATGTAATCTTAGGCGGGAGTTGCATAGAGGGCATATAATCCTTTCGAAGGGGTGTAAAGGAGCGACTGTCTTGTTTATTAAATGTTAGGCCATGATACTATGAACTTGGCAGTATCATGATAGGTAGAAAAGTAGAAAATTTCTACTGTTCTATAAAGAAAAGACTCGGCAAAATTTTACAGAGGGAACTCGTTTCCTGGCATCGGTAATTGGTCTCAGTAGCGGAAATAGGTCGAAGTTAAATAAACAAATTGCGAAAAGCTTTGTCTATGAACTTTAAATAAACAATATTTCATTCGTCACTATCCGAGTTTTCGGAACTTGAACCGGTATTTACATTAATAATAATTGGATTGATAGGTGGTAATATAGAATATTCATTTTCCATTTTTATCACATGAAATACGCACTTCCTCCATATATCGCTTTTGCCTATTTCGTCTACTATCATCTTTATATTCTTTAAGACGGACTCAATTATGGGGATTGATTATATTTACGTAGTCTTGTTTTTACATCAGCCCACACCATTTCAATGGGGTTGAGGACGCAATAATATGGAGGTAGACGTAAAATAGTCAGGCGCTTAAAAATTTTTTTCAATGGCATGTTCCTTTTTAAAATGTTGCTTTCGAATCAGTTCTAATAGTTTTTTTTGTGTTTTTTTTTCTGGTGTTTCCAAGCCTTTACCTCTCATAAATTCAACGATGTCGCCTTTTCTTGTGTTGGTGTTCGGAATTTTTGTGTGTTGCCGCGAATGGTATGACGCATTCTCCATAACAATTACAGAATTTGGTGGGATATTTGGTAACAGCTGTTCCTTTGCCCACTTCTCAAATAATTCGGCTATCACATCCTCGTGTTAGCAGACAACAACAACGCATTTGAAATAAAACCGCTTTTACTTCCAGCATGTAGAATTATAATTCTTTTTCCCCTAGAACATGGATCACTTTAATTTCATTTTTTGGTGTTATCTACCCAACCGTATTGAACTACATCATGGGCGTCAAACCAGGTTTCGTCAAGATAAATTATGTCCCTATTTGCATCTCGGTATTCTTTTGTTTTACGTAGGTACTCGAGTCGATGATCAACGATGGGTGCTGATTCCATAACTACCATTCGTTTGTCCAATTTTTTGTCCTTAAATCGCAATCGAGCAAAACGTTTTGCAAAGTATCTAACGATTTATAGTTATAATAATAATAATAAACCGGCTCGGTGACGCAATGCTAAGGCGTTTGGCTTACGACCACGGAGTCCTGGGTTCGAATCCTGGCCAGGGTATGGATATTTAGTGGCGTTTTTAATGTGTTACAGAGATGGTAGCAGTGCACTAGACCGCCGTTGGGTGGCACAGCATGTCTAGTCGCTGTTATCTATCCTGAGTTCGAGTTTCAACTGCGGTAGATGGCAATATTGCAGGGAGTGGTTGTTGTGTTGGTGTCTATGTGTACGTGTCCTGGCTGAGTGGTGGAATAGCATTAGTTAAACTCCGCCAGGACGTTAATATAAATAAGACGATTAAATAAAAAAATAAATAAAAAAATTAAAAAATAATCTGGATAGTCGCGTAACTTATCCCTAATCATCTCTGATATGGGCACCTTCTGTTCACTGCAAAACCCATGCACAAATCGACGAATGACATCTTTGGACGCGTTATCAAGTTTTTTAAGTTTTTGTCCAAATCTCTTCCGTTTAATTGAATGATCAACTACATCTCCGGCTCTAATAACCCTATAATTGTAGTACGGCTAAACTTGGTTAATTCACAAATCCTCTTCACAATTTGATTATATGAAGAATCAACATTTTCGCCATTTAAACACGAGTAAATGTTCAAAATAACCCGTTGAGTTTGAACGTGCAAGTCTTTATTTTCAAATTCTGCTTGTATAGGCTTCATCCATTTCGTTGTTACTACTATCAAAAGGCCTCCAAAATGCCATTTTAAACAATTAATTGCAAAAATTTTCTCAAACACAGTAATAAAACTAATAATAATTTGTTCAAATATTCACTAGAATTAAGTGTAATTTATAACTCTGCCCGGTTGTACTGCACTGCCCCGTACAGATCATAAGATACAAATAGTTCATACGTACTTTTTGTTTTATATATTATGGCATGCAAAAACTCTGAACAAGGTTGTTGTTGACAAATCAAATTCGTTAAGCCTCTAATCCCACCTATATTCCTATGTAACAGGCGGATCGAGTCCACGTAGACTGTAGGCGAGGAGTGGTGAATATGAATCTGTAAAATTCTGTGTTCTCTCATTCAGTGTGAAGCGATATATTGACAATACCCCGTAAGATCATCTAGTTTCGTGCTGTTCCAATTGAGTTCGTAAATACTATAAAGATACTTATATAATTAGTAAGTGAATATACATGTGATGTGATGTACATTCTTCCAGTTGCCTTGCGCATAGACAAGTGGAAGCGTCACTTTAGCGCTGAGCTATATTTCGGGTATATTTGGTTTTCTCGAGCGCCACCTTTACAATTTTTACGTGAAGTAAAAGTCCCACACTAGCTTCCTAACGCAGAGTGTTGCAGTAGGGCTGGGGTACCTACAGTGAAGAAACGGTTATGTCCAGGGGACCTGGACGGCAGATTAGATTTTCACTTACATTCAACAGTAATTGATAGACTCGACCTTTACTTGGTGAAAATCCATTATCACTAATTAAATAAAAAACACTAAACTGTTTTTCACGTTTTCACATGTATTACGTCAACATGACGATCGTTTCGCTAAAACATTAGCTTCATCAGATGAGTGCACTGTAACACTACTCACAAATTGAACTTATTGAACCTTAAATACATGAAATTGAATTACCTGAAAACTAATTTGCATAAAATTGTAATTATTTACTTATAATATAAAATGTACTACTAGGAAATGGAATTAAAATAGATTAACAAGTGGAGAATTATTTATGTCTAATTGATCGTTAAGTAAAATATTATCGTTTTTATACCTATTAATTTCTAAGCTCTCAAGTAACGACAACTTTGATCCCTTACTAGCTGTATGAAGGATATCAAAATCGTCGTTAAATAAGTGCTTTTCTTCCAAAAGGTGATTTGCAAAGGTAGAATTATTTTTATTATTCAAAAAAGATTTTTTATGTTCCATTATCCGTTTTTTAAAATTTCTACCTGTTTGTCCCACATATATCTTAGGGCAAGTCCCACAAGTTAGTTTATACACTCCCGACAACTCTTCTTTTTTATTCTTATCTTTATTGTTTTTAATAATAGAGCCTAAAGTATTATTAGTTTTATAAGCTATATTCAGACCTTGCTTCTTTAAAAAAGTACTAATCTTTTCTGACGGGTCCCCAATGAATGTTAATGACCTGAAATTAGATTTTGAATTATCATGATCTTTATAGGTCGGATATACTGCATTTATCGCGTTATTGTACCGTTTTTTGTGAAATAAGTTATCTATAAAAGAGGCTTGAAATCCGTTATTAACCGCGATTTGCTTAATTAAGTTAAACTCCTTATTAAATTCGTAATCTGATAGTGGAATATTTATTAGCCTATGTAACATACTATGATAAGCTGCGTGCTTATGCTGTCTAGGGTGTAATGACATGTAATTGATCGTGGTGTCAGTATGTGAAGGTTTGTGGTAAATGGAGAATTTGTGTGTGTTATCAACTCTATTTATTGTTAAATCTAAAAAATTAAGGTTATTACCACTTTCTCTTTCCATAGTGAATTTAATATTTGAATGTAATGAATTAATGTAATCTAAAAAACTATTCAGTTGTCTTGTAGTGCCCACAAAACAGGTTAGAATGTCGTCTACATACCTATACCAATACAAAAAGCCTTTATGCAGGAGCATATTTTTATGAATAATTTGTTCCAGATCATCCATAAAGATTTCCGCTAGCAGGGGGCTTAATGGATTTCCCATAATTAAGCCTTCAGTACAGGTATAAATATTATTGTTGAATTGAAAATAATTTTGATTTAAACAAACTTTTAATAAATTTAATATGTCTTGTTTTTCTATTATGTTGACTCTATTTTTATCTAATAATTTTTCCACTATATTAATAACGTCTTTAGGAGGTATGCTCGGGAATAAGTTTTGCACATCAAATGAAATTAGTTGTGCATTATTAGGTACTGCCACGTTTTTAATTTTTGAAATTAGTTCATAAGAATTATTTATACCATACTTTGAAGAGAAATTACATTTTTCTTTAATAATATTAATAAGAAATTTAGAAATTCTAACTGTAGGGGCATTTACAAAAGAAACAACTGGACGTATTGGCAAATTATTTTTGTGTAATTTAATTAAGGAATATAACTTAGGTGCTTGAGGGTTCATCAAAACATATTTATATAACCTGTTGTTGTCTAAAATGCTAAGGGAATTATTAATTGTTGATTTAATTTCTCTTTGGAATTTTTCGGTTCCGAAAGTTATATTCCTTAATTAAATTACACAAAAATAATTTGCCAATACGTCCAGTTGTTTCTTTTGTAAATGCCCCTACAGTTAGAATTTCTAAATTTCTTATTAATATTATTAAAGAAAAATGTAATTTCTCTTCAAAGTATGGTATAAATAATTCTTATGAACTAATTTCAAAAATTAAAAACGTGACAGTACCTAATAATGCACAACTAATTTCATTTGATGTGCAAAACTTATTCCCGAGCATACCTCCTAAAGACATTATTAATATAGTGGAAAAATTATTAGTTAAAAATAGAGTCAACATAATAGAAAAACAAGACATATTAAATTTATTAAAAGTTTGTTTAAATCAAAATTATTTTCAATTCAACAATAATATTTATACCTGTACCAAAGGCTTAATTATGGGAAATCCATTAAGCCCCCTGCTAGCGGAAATCTTTATGGATGATCTGGAACAAATTATTCATAAAAATATGCTCCTGCATAAAGGCTTTTTGTATTGGTATAGGTATGTAGACGACATTCTAACCTGTTTTGTGGGCACTACAAGACAACTGGATAGTTTTTTAGATTACATTAATTCATTACATTCAAATATTAAATTCACTATGGAAAGAGAAAGTGGTAATAACCTTATTTTTTTAGATTTAACAATAAATAGAGTTGATAACACACACAAATTCTCCATTTACCACAAACCTTCACATACTGACACCACGATCAATTACATGTCATTACACCCTAGACAGCATAAGCACGCAGCTTATCATAGTATGTTACATAGGCTAATAAATATTCCACTATCAGATTACGAATTTAATAAGGAGTTTAACTTAATTAAGCAAATCGCGGTTAATAATGGATTTCAAGCCTCTTTTATAGATAACTTATTGCACAAAAAACGGTACAATAACGCGATAAATGCAGTATATCCAAACTATAAAGATCATGATAATTCAAAATCTAATTTCAGGTCATTAACATTCATTGGGGACCCGTCAGAAAAGATTAGTACTTTTTTAAAGAAGCAAGGTCTGAATATAGCTTATAAAACTAATAATACTTTAGGCTCTATTATTAAAAACAATAAAGATAAGAATAAAAAAGAAGAGTTGTCGGGAGTGTATAAACTAACTTGTGGGACTTGCCCTAAGATATATGTGGGACAAACAGGTAGAAATTTTAAAAAACGGATAATGGAACATAAAAAATCTTTTTTGAATAATAAAAATAATTCTACCTTTGCAAATCACCTTTTGGAAGAAAAGCACTTATTTAACGACGATTTTGATATCCTTGAGAGCTTAGAAATTAATAGGTATAAAAACGATAATATTTTACTTAACGATCAATTAGACATAAATAATTCTCCACTTGTTAATCTATTTTAATTCCATTTCCTAGTAGTACATTTTATATTATAAGTAAATAATTACAATTTTATGCAAATTAGTTTTCAGGTAATTCAAGTTCAATTTGTGAGTAGTGTTACAGTGCACTCATCTGATGAAGCTAATGTTTTAGCGAAACGATCGTCATGTTGACGTAATACATGTGAAAACGTGAAAAACAGTTTAGTGTTTTTTATTTAATTAGATTCAACAGTAAGACGCACAAGTCGGTAAATAACAAAGTTTATTAAATGTAATAAAATTTACAATAGCAATAAGAAAACGGTCAGGTACCAAAAGTACGGAGTTCATTATAAATAAAATAAAAACTTAAGATATGTCAGATTTTTCAACTACATGCAAAAAGCTAAGAGAACGAGGAACCAGGCGGTGAGTAGCTAGTTAACTACTAGTTTCTAATATTTATTCGGAAGCCAGCGGTGGAAAGCATGCAAACGGTGAGATCGAAAAAACATAAAATTGGTAAACACAGTAAGAGATACAAAAAACAGTAAGCAGTAAAAACAATAGTAATTCGTGAAAAAAAACAAGCAAGTACCAGGCAATAGCAAGCGACTATCTACAGCAATAATCATGCATACATGAACGGTCAGAGTATAGGAGTGAAAAGCTACATAAAACTGATACCAAATGAATAAAACGGATTCGCGTCGGTGTATAACCTTAGTTACACTCGGATTGGTAAATAAAACGATTACCAGATTCGGTACAGGGTCTAAATATTCGATATCAATTTACGGCGGAGATTATTCTGCTTAGACGGACAAACAGAGATAATCATAACGGTGTTATGTTATTTCGGTTCGGTTCAGAAATGTTAAAATTACATTAACACTTCATGATGTGTTTGCCAAGCCCCTCAAACCCCACAGCTAGGTGCCTTTTTTAAATGAATTTCGGTTCAGCCACGTAGTATCTTGTCAGAGTTAATGCGAAAAATTTCTATGTATCAAAATATAAAGATAGTTAATTTATTTACGGTATATCTAGATTTTGTACTAAATTCTCGGACTATAACTAATTTCTAAAAATTATTTCAAAGTGACAGATTTTACTTTAGGTACAAGGTACAAAATAGTACAAAATAGTTTAAAGTAAAATAAATGGAAAACTACAATTTCTACCCACTCGATAGAACATCAGATATTATTTTAACGCAATAAATAGGAAAAAACGGTCATAGCTAAAATAATATAAACGGTAAATAGTTTTCCTGGCATTTTCTCGAAATATCATTTATGTTCTTTTTCTCAAGGTGCGGGCCTATGGAAAATTTCTGGAACATAGTTGTTTGGATAAAATCGTGAGAATCTAACAGACCCACCATCGAGCACAACTATATTATTAATAACTTATATTCAATTTGAAATTCAATTTGATACTTCGGAAAACGGTAATTATGTTTTGATACATCAGAAGTTATTTTAAATTGTTGCTTTTATACACGCATTTTAGTGAAGTACTCTTATCTTTGCAAGTACAAAAACTGTGACAAGAAACGGCGGCTCAAATTGGTATGTACTTACTGGACGTCGCGATGGTTCGGAAGATAAAAGTGAACGCGTGATGAACTATTCAACGGACTGGACAGAAGTGCCCTTCAAATCTGCTTAATGGCCAACGCCCCAGTGTCAATTTTTGCAACTTGGCCAATATTACAGATAATCTTCTCATAGCCGGTTTACTACAACTTCTATATAAAGTAGAAATCGGTTTCACGATTTAAGCTGGATGAATTAGGATAAATCTATAGCAATAATTTTAACACATCACATATCGAATATAAGCGGAGCAAATAACGAAGTATAATATTAGTTTAAATTGCATTTTTGGCAACGGAAAAACACTTCGTTACAGTGACAGGAAGCCCCAAACAAAGAGTAGATAATTTTAGAGAATTCAACAACTAGCATTAGACAATACTAACAAATTTCAAATCAGGTCAAAAAATCTGCACAAAAATATTTAAAAATTTTCTTGATGTTCATTTAATACCTTTTATTTTGTCAAAATTAAGATATCCTTAATATTAAATAAAACTGTGTACGATCGTATCTTACAATGTAGCTTCAGTCGCAAGCAACTCCGCTACAAGCTGAATTTGAAGGATCTTTGTGTGTCAGACCGGAATGGCCACATTTACTATAGGAATAGAATATAATATATCCTATCCTAACTTCGTATAAAAATATGTTACGAATATGGCAGCTCACAACATAATGGTGTTTTATATCACATAGGAGGTTTGCAAGAAGTTTTATGTGAAGTTAAAGGGATTGAAGTAATTTATATCAGTATTACGTACGGGGTTTTCTTGAAATAAGTTCTAGCAGAAAAAGGTAATTATGATATTTTCTGAATACTTGGCCTCAGTTGCACCACGTAAAAATGAGTGGGGTCATTCCACATATTTCTTTTTTTTTACATTAAGGAACTTCATGCAAAAATATAACATCCACTTTTTAAATTTTATCATATCGCCATTTTCTATGGATTTTATTCCATTCTTATTATATTTTCATCGATACTACAAGTGTACGCAAAATTTAAAGACAATGGATCAATTGAAAGTGGTTCTAAATTGACTCACTGTGTCCTAACTGATTGCAGCATACTTGCGTAGTTGAGTCAGGGCTTGTAATAATATTGATGCCGACCCAGTTTGAAAAACATTAGAAGTGAAAATTTCCCTCTATTCGCTCGTTATAGAAAAATGATAATTTAGGTGTCTCCAACCAGTTGGTGCAGTTATAAAATAATGGCATTAAAAATTTATTAGAACCGAGTGAACTGAATCTGTAACAGAATGGTAAATCGAAGTAAATTTAACTCGCTCTCATAATTTACACGTTCATCGATTCCGTCCAATTCAAAGTTCTTCTTTTATGTTTGCTGCAAGTAAAACGACACCTGCACTTGATGGTTTTCAAATATTAAATTCGTAATCACACCAGTATTTCATGCTTAGCGATATTAATAAGGTCCTGCCGGAGATACAGGAGTAGAACGTACGGTAACTTTTATTAAGTAAACTTTAAATTAAACTTAACGTTTGTTGCAGATCAATACAATCCAGGCCGACACTTTAGCTAAACTACACTAGAAATGTCTAGATTAGTTTAAGCACCGCAGAATATTTTTATTGTGGTAGAAGTATACAATTTACATAAATACTATTTTTGTCAAATTGATTCTGATTCATGTCGAAAATACCATTTGTTAGGGTATAGAGATGAACCAGCAATAATGGAATACAAGGTATTCCAAAATTCATTTAAACAATTTAGATTACGTATGGTACTCCACATAGAAAATATACAGTGTGGACCTAAAGAAACGCACAAAATTCATATCTTTGGTAAGTGTCATTTTTCAAAAAAATCCTCGAAACGGTCGATATTAGTTTTGTAAATTTTGTCACTTTACCAAAATTTATGACATCATTGGTTTTTGAGTTATGAAGCCATCATATTTTTTTTTAATGGAAACAGACATTTTTGTTTACTATTACTGGTGGTATATTCCTTTAGCTTTCTGGTGATATAAAAAAATGGTATTACCTCAGCCATTCTTTTGGAAAAATGACATTTTATGTAAAAATAGCTTACCTTTCGCAAATCCACGAGTAATGTTCCACTTTCTTATGGACTGATAAATCTTGTTGCCTACATGTTAGTCTAAATATGATGAAAACATTTGACATAAAAACAATACAAACAAAACAATAAAAAAACAATCACCTTAACAACAGAGAGATACAGGCATTTTTGTGTAAAGTATCGATAACTTTTTATTCCTGGCACGTGTGGAACCTCAGTTTTGTGAATGAGACGGTGTAAAACTAGTGAATGCAATGCCACGTTTAAGTGAAAGATAACACGTACAACTTTTGGTGATGGTTGGATATGGTGATAGGCTGAAAACTCATCAGGAAGCATGTGAAGTTTCAATGCCAAGTACCCCGAAAGGCAAATTTCTAGATCCACTGTAAGTAGATTGGTGGCTATATATGATGAATCTGGCAGTGTTGCTGACCTCCCTCGATCTGGTCACCCTAGCACACGCAACGAAACCAAATTAAATATTCTTCTAGAAAGTAAGGAAAACCACCATCTTTCGACAAGACAGCTGGCTTTAAATCATAACGTGAGTTAAACTTCTGCTGTACGTGTATTGTAAAAAGAAAAATACCATCCATACAAAGTGCAATTAATCCATCCACGAATTGAATGAGGACGATCCAGATTGACGCTTACAGTTTTGTGAACAGTTGATGACCTTGTGCGATGAAAACACAAATTTTTTAAAAAACATTGTTTTTTCTGATGAAGCTACATTTTATGTACATCGGCATAATTGTAGGTATTAGTCACGTGAAAATCCTTATTGGACTCAAGAAGCCCATACACAGCGACGAGGAAAAGTAAACGTGTGGGCAGGTATGATTGGTGATCGTTTATTGGGGCCTTTTTTTGAAGACAATCTTGCGGCCGCAAAATATTTACAGTTTTTGCGAGTTGAGTTAGTGCCAGCCTTAGCACTTATGTTTCCGAACAATGAAGATCAAGATATTCCTGCCGAGAACGTCTGGTTTCAGCAAGACGGGGCCCCACCTCATTTTGGGATAGCAATGCGTCAGTTTTTAGATGACGCTTTTACTGGAAGGTGGATAGGTCGTCGAGGTCCGATTGAGTGGCCCCCGCGTTCACAGGATTTAACCCCTTAGACTTATTTCTTTGGGGTGTATTTTAACAGACCGGATACCATAGAAGAATTGAAAGACAGAATTGGCTTGGAGACGAGACGAATTGCCCAAGAGATGTTTTGTTTTGTAGAGATGAAAACATTTTTAGCAATTCTCATTCTCAATGGCTGCAACAAGCTACCTGATAAAAGATTCTAGTGGGACTTGAACTCAGACATGACAAATAACCTGGTATACAACTCAATGCGTAGGGATAGGTTTTTGTAAATTTCTAGATTTATGCATTTTACTGACCATAATAATAATAATCCAGACCTGTCGGGAAAAATATGGAAACTGCGTCATTTGATGGATAGAATGAAAAATAACTGTATATAATATTTTGAGCTCGAGGAGCATCTTTGCTATGGCGAATCTCTGGTCAAGTACCTTGGACGGCATAGCTATAAACAGTAATCATTTCTATTATAAAATGTGATAATTTAAACATACAGGAAAAATTATGCTTTTTAATGTTTCAAAAAGTTTAATTAAAACTCTACACGTGATTCGGCTTATTAGGCCTTTATCAAGAGTACAAGATAATACTCTATTATCTTGTACTCTTGATAAAGGCCTAATAAGCCGAAACACGTGTAGAGTTTTAATAAAACTTTTTGAAACATTAAAAAGCATAATTTTTCCTGTATGTTTAAATTATTGAAGAATGTTTCACAAAGAACCAACCGTAGAATCAACCCAATGTAATAAAATGTGATGTTTGAATAACTCATCAGGATATCTCATACATTTCGAAATTTATCTAAGTAATAATCCCAGATGTTCGGTTCAATAAGAAAATGAATTTGACAAAGCTTCTGTTCCATTAGCAATGATACGAGACGAAATTTTTCAATTTAATAGTTTTAATTATTAAATTACATTGAAAAACGTAGAATGAGATACTTCTTTTGAATTTGTATGTGATGATGTAAAAATTTGACAATTTGGGAGGGTGCTAGGGATGCTGAGGCGAAATCTATGGGTCATGGGTAAATCGTGACCCCCAGATTCGTTCTTAACACATCGGAAAACGTAAAATGAGATACTTATTTTCAATTTTTATATAAACTAACATTTTCACCCTTTGGGGGGTTCTGGGGGGTGCTGGGGCGAAATATAAGGGTGATGGGTAAATTATGAACTCAGATTCGTTCTTATCCCACCGAAAAACGTAGAATGAGATATTTATTTTGAATTTTTATGTGATGTGAAAAATTTGACCATTTGGGGGGGTGCTAGGGTGTGCTGGGATGAAATCTAAGAGTGATGGGTCAGTTCTGACCTGAGATTAGATTTTAGCACACCGAAAAACCTACCAGAAGGTACTTCACTTTTCTGAATCAGGACTCTTTTTTTGTGTGCATGTGTTATTAATATAATCAATAAACTTCACAAATTTAAAAGCGAACCTAAAATTTATAATATAAAAAATTATAACCATATTTACAAAATACTCGACGATCGTGTACCCCTCTATATAGGTAACATAGATACGGTTTCATCCTCATTATCTCATAACATGCTGGCTTTGCCTCTGTACTCCTTATATATTTCTCTAGATCTTTGAAAAGGGGTGATCACAACACATGCCAAGTGTATTTAATACAGTAAGGCCTAGGGTGGCATCCCTTATCAAAATATCTACATAGCCAAAATTCATTTTTTCACTATGTTGGAAACTTATTTGTAATGTAACTTTAAAAACAAATTATTTGATTTGATTTGAGTTGATCTTAGGGGATATTTAAAATGAGAATTCCACTAAATACCTCGGAAAGAATTAGATGTGCGGATTCATTAATTTGTCAGTCACTATACGTACCAAACCGAATTTTTTAAATGATAATGGAATCTAATTTGTTCTGACTGTTTGCACTGTCGGGATCAATATGTGCTTCTCGACTTGAATTTGCGAATTTCCTCTATCAAATTTACACATGTTCAATTATTTACATAGTTAAACGTATTTTCACTTTGAAACGAAATCTCAATAATTGAAATTTTATATTTACTCATCGCTCAGTCGTTGTGTCATTGTGAACAAAATTTCAGAACAGATGGTGCGCGCTGATTTGCAATTTCATTAGTCATTATACTGTTGCAGCGTTATATGCAAATGATCGACCGGTACGATAATTTTAAAATGCGTTTAAAAGCACAAATCAATGTCGATACGGGTTACGGTGGAATATCTCCATTGTGGGTCTTTGTTTTTTAGAAACATAGTATTTTAATCTGTACAAATTATAATAATAATGAAAAATTTCGTAATTGAGGGTCCTTCTGTATCACATAACTCATCTAATAAATATATGTTTAGAAAAAGGTTACTTTCCAGTCAATTGGAGGAACTCCCTGGTCTGCCTAGTCCCAAAACTAAAAAATCTCATTAGTTATTTATGTATTTGTTAACATGGCCAAACAGGACGAATGTCAGAATAGTAACAATAAAGATTCTGCTATGACAGAAGTAGGTATTACAAATGTTGTCCTTGTATATCTATGTACTTTGAATACTTGGATCTTCAATACCAGAAGTATTACAAATTATGTTCACATATACTCTTTAGATTCTTAATTCTACAATGGAAAATATCAATATTATTCTGTATATAATAATGATTCCTGCATATGACATTAATAATAATAATAATAATAATAATCATTTATTTCCACATTAAATGCATAGTGTTTCCAAAGTAAACAATACACAAGAAATACAGCAAAATTCAGAATTTTACAAGACATTAGGTGAATACATTAATAGATTGGTGAGTGAAACTTTGATATGAAATGTTTGGTGGAGTCGGGTGGATTTAGAAGGAACTCGTAGGTCAATGAGTTTTAATAGATCAGAGCAGTCAAGGTTATTGTCTAATATATTAGACAGAGTTACAATTCCGTATAATTCTAGGCGAGTTTGAAATGAGTCAAGTGAGAATCTATTTAAAAGAATGTCATTACTATTTCCAACAGGTTGAGAGATATTGTCCACAGTGTAGCTTAATTATTTTAAAAATTTTCTTTCAATATTGTCTAGTTTTTATGAACGATGTAGTGGGAACAACAGATTACGTCAGCATACTCCAATTTACTTCTGACAAACGAGTTAAATAGAAGCTTCAAAGCTTCGACATTCGTTAAATCTTTGGAGTTTCTTATTATGAATCTCAATGATTTAAAATCTGAAAATGCGATGTTATTTATGTTATAAAATAAAAATCTGCGAAAGACTTGCATCCAATCAGTTTATTATTACTTTTTCTCAAATATATTGTAATTAGTTGAATTAGGACAATATTTTTCTACATGAATCTGGTGCTCGCCCATTTTTAAATCTCGCAGTACCACTACTGCACTGCTCAAACTCGGTGTCACCCGATTACTCTAAGACATTTCACATTATTAATCATCTTGTTATGCGCGAAAATAGTTTGTTGTTGGTTTAATGCAAATGTCGTTGCGTAATTTAAATATGCTTATGCAACCGTTGACAGACAATAACTGTTAATAATTTCGTGTCTCCTGTTCAATGATTATTTTAAGGTGTTCCTCAAGGATCTACCTTTGGTCTATTATTGTTTGTAATCTGTCAAATTAATCTCCTACTTGCAATCATATGCTGATGACACCAGTTTCTGTGTGTCTTTAGGACATCAAACACCAATTTGCCAATACTTTGTCAAGTTGTGGTATAATCTCATTGCATAATCTGAATATGCGTCGATATAAATCGATGGCACTGCCGCTTGTTTTAAAAAAAAATACAGTATTTCTAAAAACGGAACTTTACCCAATCATAAACAATTATTATTAAATAAAATATTAAATTTTCAAATCACGCAAGAAATTTTGGTGTTTTTTTATAGAGACCATCAATGATTTAACCTTTAGCTACTATTGCAAAATACTTATACATAATAATTGTATATATATTATACAAAGGTATCCAGAGTAACGCCACTGTAAGACAACTCATACTGGCTGTACGCCAATTAAGTGCTATAGCCTTTAGTCTAGTCAACCAAGCAAAGGAAAGGCCAAATGGAGGAAATAATTCGTGTAGTTCCCTTTTCACGTTTTTCTTGAATAACTCAAAAACTACGCCCTGTAGCGAAGAATTATCTAAATACAATATTAAACTACATATAATTTTCTACAAATAAGTTCCTATTAATTTTTTTTTCTAGGATCAATACTTTTCACAAATTTTTTTTTCGACTTATTCTAGCGGTAAAAAAATTTAAAACATTAATTTATTATCTATTTCAGTTAGACGATCCACCCTGTATATTTTCCAGTGAAAGTCTTTTCTTCGGTGGCAGTAGCGCCAGCTACCTACTAAATTTGACTGTTCTCCGTCAGTACTTTTTTTAGTTAATGCGCCAACAGACAAACAGACTGACGGAATTTGGCCTTAATTTTCGTAATTTACATATTTTAAAACGTGGAAATCCGAAGAAATCTCTAAGGGTGAGTTTTTCTCGAATACAATACTTCCCTTTGGTATGAGATTTTTCCACCCTCCGTATCTCGTAAAGTATTGACATAGAACAAAAATTAATAGGAATTTATTTGTAGGAAATTTTACACTAGAGGGCGTAATTTTCGAGTTATTCAAGAGAAACGTGAACAGGGGAGTTAACGTGTCGATAGGTATTCTTGAAGTCAGATTAATAGGGCCACATTTTTTGAGACTCACTTAAATAGCATAACATATCCAGATTTTTTTACCAAATGACTTAATTACTTATTTAGAAGAAGTTGGCTTGCAAATTAAAAGAAATATGTGGCTTCATCAAGATAGTGCTCCTCCACATAACACCAATATCGTTTCTGATTATTTAAATACGACGGTTGGAAATCAGTGGATAGGTAATTCTGGATCATCGCTATGACCAGCTAGATCGTCAGATTTGAATCTGTTGGATTTCTTTTTGTGGGGTTACCTTAAGACAGTTGTATATGAAACCCAACCGCTTAATGCAGAAGATTTGAAAAATAGAATAAGGAATGGATGTAATTCTATTAGACAACATACTTTATTACGTACAATTAATGGAGAATTAATAAAGATAATGAGTTACTGTGTTCACGTTAATGGACAAAATTTTGAATAATATTTGAAATGCATAACTGCAATAGTTATCTAGACTTTTTTTACCTGTTTGAATTAACTTTGAAAATTTGCATTTATTGTGAAATGAACGTTACTACAGGTTTACATGCAAAATACACTTGTCAGTTTGAGCCAAATATTGTAACTCAATTTTTTCATTAGGGGAAAAAAGGAATAATTTTACCACCACAAAGAGCAATGGTCAAAAACGGGTTTTTGGCCCATTAGGTGGTAAAATGTGGAAGCAATTTTTTTTACTGATTCTGGGGTGCTGGATACGAATCCGTCATCCGAGTTTTCTAAAGACAACGGGAAGTAAAAAACAACCGTTATTTGGGGGTACCATTGAAGTTGATAATAGAACTTACAATAAAAGTGCAAGAAATTCTTTCAAAATACTCAGTTTCGTTAGGTAAGTAGAAGAAGAAACAAAAATTCCAAGGTCACCCCCCCCTCGTTTCCCTCACCCTTCACCACCTATCAGAACGGTGTCAGTTACAATGATTATTCATTTATTAAAAAAAAACAAAATTCCTCGTTAAATGGCTATTATCAGGTTATAATATTATTACTTCTGAATACTCTTACACCCATCCCCAGCAACTAAAGAGGACGATTTTATCTTTTTGGAGTTTTTATTTGTTTTAAGTACAAAAGAAATTCCTAATCACTCAACCTCTAGTAGTTCTAATTCTAATGGCAAGTTCCAATACCAATTCCAATGTCACCACCAAATAAGGGTTGTTTTTAATGTGTAACCGAGATTTTTCGCCAAAACGGGTGAAGGATTCGTCTTCAACACCCCAAAATTGAGAAAAAACAGATGGCCTCCACACTTTACCACATGATGGATCGAAGAAGCCTGCCTTTGACTATTGCTCTTTGCAATTTCCTAGTTAGTACATTTTAGTAAAAGCTTGTTTTAAAATATATGTATTCCTTTTGTTTCTTGTTGCTGTCTTATTACTTTAAAACTTGTTTATGATGTGTCTCGTTTCTCTTTACCTAACACAAAGTCATTTTGGATTTTCAAGGAGTTACCTCGATGACTTGAGAAGCGGTTAAGAAATCATCTAAGAAAACATTTAAGACACAATATTCAAAGTTACTTTAAGAGAATTTAGTTTGGAACCGGAAAGAGTGTTTTTAATTTGTTTCCCTAATGCCAAAAATAATTTCGTATATGACGTAATAACATAAATTGAAGTTAACTAAAAGCTTTATAAAAAAACCTTAACACAGTTCATGTACAGGGTTAGGTAAAAAAATATTCAAAGAAATTAAGTTTCCTTTCTTAACAATGTTTCCAAAAATATGTTTTCCAAGCACTCTGCATGCGTAATTAAAGGCCTTAAAAATATATACAATTTGACATGTCCAACATGGTCATCGCTTAAAAAATAAGAAAGTTACACGACTGAGGCGTATTAAGTGTTGCACCCTGTAGATATGTACTGTTGATTTGTTTTGACCACGATAGAATATTAATAAAGTCAAGCAATGGCATTATTTTATTAAACCAGTTCACTTTTTAAAATTACCCTTTTGTCGTCTTAGATATACCGATTTTAATAGCCGACCTAGTATATCCTGGGTTTATGATGCAAGTCTCAAGAACAATTTCTCGGGAAGTAAATTAGAAAATTAAGTAACTGCAGAGCCCGCGATGACAAACTGGGTCAGCATTTGTGTTAAAAGCAGGTTCTGAAGTCTATAAATTAACCCCGAATAAACCTATTCACATCAATTCCCCATGAATTTAAGTCAATTTGTTGCAGACCAGCGGAAAGCAGCCACTCGCCTTATCTTTTGTATCAATGAAGAATTTGTTCTGGAGAGTTCTTTATAGTTATGGATTGTTCCCCGAGTTTTCCAGCCCGAAACTTATCTAATAGGGTGAAGTGAAATTAATTTTTCTCAAATGTTTATGTCTGTGATCAAGTTGTCTAGGCGTAAAGTAAAAGGGCGCGCTAAATTCAATTTAAACTGAAGTTCATTTACAGGTGCCACAGTGACCTTGAAAAATCGATTTTAAAAATTTAATGTAATTGTTTTTCCACTCCTTTTTTATGAAAAATTATAAGCTTTCATAATTCCTTTCAATTATATTCTTTGGGTTGATTTTCCCACCTACTCAATTTAACTTTCTTCGCATCCCACCACTGTTGCTCCCACCCTACCTATCTCCACCGTTTTGACTTAGAACAGTTACATAATAAAACCCATACAAAGTCATGGAATAAATTAAGAAAAGGACTATGAAAACCAATTTTAATTCACAGAAATTTTCTGATAAGGATAAATTATAGGGACTTTATTTTGACTGGACGAAGAACGAAACTAAAAGAAGAATAGAAAGAAAGCAAGCTTCACAGAAATACTGTTGTAGAAGAGAATGTTTTTCTTGTTTCCCAACCTGAATCGCAATACATCGGCAACTTAACTTAGTCATCTGGATCTACAAAAAATATCCAGAAAAGTATCGTGCAATTATGGAATACAAAAGTTGCTGATTTTATCAATCTTATGATCTGTCACAGAAAGAAAAAATGGCATTTTCTAGTTGGCTGGCTCACTATTGCAAATAGGATATGAAACCCATTAGAAAATCTTATTACTCTAGCTCGACTTTTAGTAAGAGTTGCTGGGTGGTATCAGATGAAACAATATCCGACATGGAAATATGGTCTAAACACACCTTGGACATGATCACCAGATGTCATTATGTTGTTGATAGTCACAGAAATCTGATATATTCAATTATTCAAAGAAAAACATACTTTGCATATTCATAAAATATTTTGTTAGCGATGCTAGAAGACGATAGACAACACGTAAAAGAATTGGCTACTAGATAAATTTTGAAATTAAATTGAACGAGAATTTCCTGGCAGATATTCATCTACTCAAAATAACCAAGTTGAATTTTGACGATGATTAATATTACGAATATTTGAACAACTTGGAAATAATCGAATCTCCTCTTACGAAGAAACATAGTGAAGAAGATGTGAAACAAATGATTGGTGCTGGTTGTGACGAACTACAAATTGCAGAATTCCTATGTCGTTTCCAAGTAGTAAAGGAAAAGGTTACAGGGACTGCATCATTTTGTAGGCAAGAAGCCAGAGACGGCTTTATAAGACCTCGAATTCAATCTAGAGATCTGCTGATATTCAAAACAAAGCTACATTTTTTCAATAAAAGCAGATATACCACTGAAGATTACATAGTAGGATCAGTAAATTTTATAGAATTGTTAGGAGTACTAATACGTAGTGAAACACATTCTTTACAGGAGTTTGCAAATAGTAGAAAAACTATCTATGAGAACTAAAAGAACTATTTATAAAATTATTGTTTTACATTCTTTCGACAACCTGAATTTTGGTTATGCTCCTGATTCTAATTATGTCCGGCCCTGCCGCATATAGAATCACCGTATTCTATTATTTCCGATCTCGGTAACATTTTAAGAGTCGAGACTTTAGTACAATGACGTAAAATACTAGTCATAGAAACATCTGTTTTATGTGGCAAACTGATTTATTTTAGAGCCCAGGAAACTTGCTTTATTAACTTTAGTCTTTATTAGGTAGTCGACGTTAGCCACTTGGAAGCAATAAATAACCATCCAAATTATTTTATGCCCAATTCGCTTTTCTCACTTGATAGACAGTAAGACAGATAGTCCAAGTAAGATAGATTTTTCCCCCATACAAAAGCAAAGTAAGGAACAAAAGGGGTTTTTTTCATCTGCTTTAGTGGTATAAAATGTTAGATAGGCCACATGATAAATACCATGGTCCGTTAAGTAATTTCAAATAGGGGTACGGTTTAAAGTAGAGAAGATTTTAATTGGTCGAGGGTTTAAAATTTACTGTTCACTTTTGAAACGTCTTATTTCGATTGAGATAATATCGACACTCTTGGCTTAACGTCTGATCGGTCGTCATCTACCTACAGGGTAGAGATTAAGTACATTTGTTCAGTATTTTGTCGGTTATAATAAGCATAAATCAATGTGTTGTAATTGAACTAAAAGTATTCGGCCGCGATTCAGTCAAAGATTTGAACTTGCTGCAGACCATTTCATTTCTTGATACAGTGTAATTAGTGTTTGTTAATTTATTTAATCGTTAAATGTTTGTGTTTGTCATTTTCATTTGTTTTCGATTTTCCGTCTGTAAATATAATGGTTTAAGTGTTTTGAGAAATCACGTGTTTCATTTGCTTGATATGCAATTTAGTTCATTCCATATTCAGTAAAGTTTGTTTGTGAAGTAACCTGGTTGAGGGACGCCAAAAAGGATATAATCACCTAGAAGGAAAAAGGTAAGCACAGTTTTGATTTCGATGGATATACTATAATATCGACGGAGTCTACAAAAGTAATTGGAACACTCTGTACTACACCAATGGTAATGTCTGATTAAATCATGTAACTAGGGGAAAATTACAGTGGCGCAGTCTAAAGAGGATGTTTTTAAGGAAAAAAATTGCATAGCCAATTAATAATAATAATAATAATAATAATGTTTTTATTTTCCAATATTTTAACAATACAATATTACATTACATACTTATCTAATAGGTATTAATTATTTTCATTCCGTATCGTTATATTGTAAATAAACAGTGCAGTAATCACGTATGTAGTTTAACACTACTTGTTCGTGAAGGGTTAAATATATTTGTCTCTTTTGGTTTATAAATGTTGTATTTAGGTAGATTTTCGTTCAGTTTGGTTTTTCTGTCAGAATTTGACAGGTTTTTTACTTAGTTCGGGTTTTTTGTCATAATCAGAAAGTGTTATTTTATTTGAGTATTGAATTTTGTTTGAATTAAATTGTTTAATTTATATTACATTTTGATTAATAAGGTTGTGTATTTGAGACCTAGAATTTTCTCTTAACCACTTTTCAACATTTTTTTTAAATATGTGCAATTTATTTGTATTTTTTGTTTGTTTAGGTAATCTGTTGTATAATCTTGATCCCAGACATGTATAACATTTCTGTACGATAGTTTTTGTTGCTTTTGAATTTTGATATCGGTTTTCTTTGTTTCTTGTTGTGTATTTGTGCTGAATAGGTTTGCACATTTTTTATTTTTAAAGCTCAATAATAGAATTTTTAGAGAAAATAATTGCCTTAAATCGAATAATTCACTAGCTTTGTATAATTCGTCCGAGGGGTAACCACGATCTTTACTATAAATTATCCTTAATATCCATTTTTGTAGATTGTTTATGTTTTTTAAGTAAGAAATGCAGACACCTCCCCAGCCGATAATGCCATATGCTAAATGTGATTCTACTAAGGAATAATAGAGCGTTTTTAAATGTTTTATATCTAGGTATGGTTTTAGGTACTTAAATCGATGTAGTAGTCCTCGAATTTTTTGTGTTACATGTTTTACTTGCAGGTCCCATCTAAAATTTTTGTCAATGATGATACCTAGGTATTTTACTGAATCTGCTTCTGGGATTTTTAGCTGGCTTTCAATATTTAATGGACCAAAATTAGGTAGATTATTTATGTACGAGGTAAATGGTAAGTAACTAGTTTTTTTAAAGCTAACTATGAGTAAGTTGTAGTCTAACCATTTTTTCATTTCTTTGAATTCTTTTTCTGCAGTTTTTTTCATATTTTTCCATGAATTGGCTTTGAAAAGTATTGCCGTGTCATCAGCAAAACTCAATATCTTAGCTGTAACAGTTCGCATCGAAAGTAGGTTATTTATGTATACAGCAAACAGAAGCGGTCCTAGAACTGTTCCCTGTGGAACACCGTAGCAGACGGTTTTTGCGTCACTAATGGTTTCATGTATTTTTACATATTGTGTTCTTTCAGACAAATAACTTTTTATCAAATTAAATGCATTATCAAGTTAATTAATTGAGTCACTGCATATTTTAGAATTTTCAAAATTCGCCTTTTAAAATAAACCTACATATTAACATATGTCATTTTTTTTGTTGTTGATGTTGTGTTAGAAATTTCCTAAGAAAAATTTAAATTAGTGCTTCCAAAAGTAAAAGTTTTCAGCTCGTAAAATGATACCGGTACGTTTAAAATGTCTGAGAATTCATTTATCTTGATAGATTAACGATTCGTGAATGTTTTAAGTAAAGTAAATTAAAATTAGTGAAGAAAGTAGAAGTGAAAAATAAGATATTATCATTGGTGGGGCATATTATAATATATATGTAAGAAAGGCCTAGATAGCAAAGTAAAAATACCCCAGTTATTACAGTGGAATAAAAAGAATTTGTGAAATGGTTGAGAATACTACTAGGCAACTACTGCATATATATGGCATAATTAATATTGAAAAAATAGTTTTGGTATTTTCACTCCACCCTATATCCAATATCCACTTGTTCCACGGAACAACCGGTCCAACTACTGCCAAAAACGTGCCTGGCGACGATCGCAATTTAACGAATAGTTTCAAATTTAATCCCGGTCTTTTATATTTCAAGACAATTTAATCCACTATTTCAACTACATTAATTTTATTTGCGAAATTTAAGTGCTGTAATACCACGGTTAACTTTGCTTAATAGAATTACCAGCAATTAGGTGAGACACAGTTAATTTATTTTCACTTGACTATCGCATATTATTATTTATAAGCGCTAATCATACAGTCACGATTGGTAAAGTTAGTACTGTGTACTAATTATGAATTTAAATATGATTCTATCGAATTGCACAGGATGGCAATTTATAACTGAATTTTATTTATATTGGACATATAGACATGACTGGAGATTTTTGTCATTGTCGTCCATATGTACCTATTAATCTGTACATATTTTGTTCTTGCTCTTTCAATGTATTCTTGTCTAATTTAAAATATATGATGTTCACACTGTCTCCCCGTGGTTGAAAACTATGCATACATAACATGGCCAGAGATTATACAGGGTATCCATGACTTAAAGGTGTAATGGAAGGTTAGCTGTTTAAAAGTGAATTATTTTTTCTTTGCTTATACTTGTAATGAAACATATTCTTTATAGAATTTTGCAAACAGCAGAAAAAGACTAATAAGTTTTTTACTGAATAGTAAATAATTTCCGGGGTATTTTTAATGTTTTCACATATGTTTAAAGAAATCTAGCTATTCATGTGTATTGAATTCTTTATTGTACATATCTGATTTGAGGTGACTCCATAAAAAAATAATCCAGAGCCATTAGGTCAGGAGACCTCGGTGGCCAGCTAGCTGGACTTACACATTCATCTGTTAGGGTTATGATGGCTTAGAGGATCCTCACTGGTAAATTAAAATAGGGTTCAATCACTGTGCCGTAACGATAAACCCCTGATACTAATGTTTTCTAATGAATGTGGCAAAATATATTTTTTTGATTTATAATGAATAAATTCACAGATACAGGAAAATAAGCACATTTATGCATAACATTTTGTAAGCTTTATTCTTTACATGAGACATAATTCCAATATCACTAATGGTTAATGAAATCAGCAATATAAATGAAAAATTAATCGGGGCACCAATTGTGGTAGCAAAACAGATTGAGTTGGGGACTTTAAGTATGTTTAATAATACCCCTAAATGAACATATCAATTTCAAAACTACATCATTTTATTGTCTACAATTGTTTATTTGTGACATATTCAGATTTTCTTACTTTTTGTTGGGTATTTTTCCACTGAAAAATATTTAAAAATTTTTAATGAAAGAACCTCTGCGCCAAACGGATCAGACGGAGGTTAGTTCTTGAATACTGACTATTTCAAAGAGTCTCACACCTAAAATATATAAACTAGAACAAAGTTATAAACTAAAAAATTAAAATGAAAGCTATAGGCAGTTAACGTTTCGGAAGAAAATCTACTTCCGTTCTCAAAACTTTTTTGGCCGTCAACCATGACAGTTCATTGTTTATGTATTTCCATAGTCACGTGAGACATTAAATTATGTATATCTTATTTTTACTTACTTCGTCTCTAAGGATGGGTAACCAACTAGTACAAAAATCTATTGAATAATTTGAAACGCATCTATCCTCGTTTAATAAAATAATTTTCTTTTAGTTCCGTTACTCTCTTTTTCTAAAATCTTCGCCGAGTCCCATTTAATCCTATGATTATTATCAAAGACTTAAAGAATCCGCGATTATTTTATTAAACGTACATAGATGCGTTTCAAATTACTAAATAGATTTTTGTACTAGTTGGTTACCCATCCTTAGAGACGAAGTAAGGAAAAATAAGATAAATATAATTTAATGTCTCACGTGACTATGGAAATACATAAACAAAGAACTGTCATGGTTGACGGCCAATAAAGTTTTGAGAATGGAAGTAGATTTTCTTCCGAAACGTTAACTGCCTATAGCTTTCATTTTAATTTTTTAGTTTATAACATTGTTCTAGTTTATATATTTTTAGGTGTGAGACTTTTTGAAAGGGTCAGTATTCAAGAACCAACCTCTGTCTGATCCGTTTGGCACAGAGGTTCTTTCATTAAAAATGTTTAAATAATTTTCAGTGGCAAAATATACATCATTTTTCTGCCTCCAATATTGCATATCTGACTTAGTATAACTTTTAGATTATTTTAGACAATTTACATATAAAAATAATTGCCGAAAAGGATCCCTCAGAATCCTTATGGGAAATGATGGGGTCCTTTAATGGTTTAACAGGAAACTTAGAATCAATTTGCTATAAACACAATTTACTGAAAATGCAAAAACAATTGATTTCTAAGCTTAGGAAAAACGTGTTGACTTTCAGACGATAGTAACATTTTTCTTCGTAAGATAAAATTGCAAAGACATGATTGCTAAAAATTTTAAAAATGAAATGGAATATCATTAGATGTATTTTCATTTGAATATGTCGATGGTAAACTTTTACAAGCTGGTAATTATTACTATAATATTAAATTAATATGACGAAGAGGTATTTTTGGCTGTCCCAATTCTTCACAAAAATTAGTAAGTAGCTGGATACTGGATATACAATGATCACCTCACAAGTTTTTAAAATATGACTAGCCAAATATTGCATTGCAAAATAAAACTAAATTCAGTTTATTTGAATTATACAATAAATATATTTTAAATATAAATAAAATACAAAAGTACAAAGCCACTTCATAACAAAGTAACTTAGTTTAAAATATGCTTTGAAATTATTTTATTCATATATAATTTAAATTAATATTTCATATACTTCAAATGTGATGTTACAGCAATTTAAATATTTTAAAATATTACCCTACTTAACAGAGAAAAATCAGTCTATATTTTGCATTGGTTTAATTGCTGGTCAATATGTTAATTCCCGTATTGACATTCTATTATCTGTAATCATGAATTGACAATTGAGTGTCTAATACTGGCTATTCTAGCATTTTCTTCTTTCTTGCTGGTAATTTCGATTTCCATATTCCTGAACAGCAAAATAGATTTTATCCAAAAGAAGAAGTACAAACCTAAAACGAAGAAAATTATGTGAAAACATGTATGAACTCTTGAATATATGGGGAATACATAATTTCCATTCAGATCATTTTTGTTCGATCGATAAGTATGTGTTTCTCAGAAAATGCTTCTATTCTGTGTATAAGCCCTATCACTAGGTGGTATTTTCCACAAGACAAATCAGGTGATGATAACTATTATATAGCACAAATTAAAAAGAAACGGATGAAACATAAGTAAACGAACGTAAAACAGAATGTATATATAACAAATTTTTTCAAACGAATACTAATATTAGGTACATAACACTCCAAAACATACCGAGAAGGAAATGTTAATATGCCAAATTCAATAAAAGCATGTTTGCAATCCTCAGTATATCCTATGCATGCTATAATTCTAATTTCTCTGTATAGAAAATACCTTATCAAAGTCTACAGCATCTCCCCACACTAGCATAACTCATGATTGAATGACACAATGTGAAGTAAACTGATCTCAACGTATCTGTGAACACAGTACCCAAAAGGTTACGAATAACGAAAACTCTGCTGTTCAATTTTCGACAAATGTCAGTGTGTACATTCCACCTCAAATGAGTATCCAAATAACCACCCAAAAATTTTACAGTAGATATTATTACATCGTAGAAATCTCGAAATTGCATAACGTGAACATCATGCCTTGTAATTAAGCTTTATTTCAAATTAGATAATTAGACACAAACCACTGTTCAACTTTTGAGTTAATTTCGCTTTCTTTCACTTCAACGGTAATTAAATTATCTGATCCAATGAAGATATACAATAAGTATCATCTGCGTACAGAATATACGTGAGACATTTTTTGCCAAGGGCATATCGTTAATGTAAAGTAAAGTAAAGTAAAGTAAAGTAAAGTAAAGTAAAGTAAATTAAAGTAAAGTAAAGTAAAGTATAGTAAAGTAAATTTATTGATGTCAAAATACATTATTACAATGCTTACATAAGTCAGAAACAGTATCATATTATTGCACAATCGCCACAAATTTAAAAGTTGCAAGAACGAAAAAATAATTTTACAATACATATACATAATGTTTGTGGACAAGACATGGCTTTCCCACGGCACAGAATCCCCTAGGTTAAGAACGTGGTGTCTACCATAAATTCTGCTACACTGTAATATGCCCTGTTTAAAAGTCCATTTTTTACACTATTTAAAAACTTATTTTTAGGTAATTCTCGGATTTCATCTGGTAGTTTGTTATAGAACATGGGTCCATAATAATTTTTAGCATTTCTACTTCTGCTGAGCCGTAAATATTTTATTGACAAGTTATGTTTCTTGCGTGTTTCATAATTATGATGTAATTTGTTTGAAGTATATTCTACTTTATTTTCGTGTACATATTTTAGACATTCATAGATATACATAGATGGGACCATTAACATTGTTAATTCAATAAATTTGTTTCTAACATTTGCTCTACAATTGAGCTTTAACATAAATCTAATTACTTTTCTTTGAATTGAAAAGAGTCTTTTTGTATGACACGAGTGTCCCCTACATAGGATTGCATACGAATATGTTGATTGGAATAACGCGAAATAAGCTTTTAAAACTACGTTTAGCGACAATGTATAATAATAGTAATAATAATAATAATGTGTTTATTATTTACCCAAAGAAAACATGCAATGTTAAATATTACATAATAATAGGGTAAATAAAATATGAGATAAATTTCTTAAGAGATATGCACATTTACACAATTTTGGAGATATATATTCTATATGAGCCTGCCACGTTAACGTTGAATCCAGGATTACCCCTAGGAATTTTACCGATTTCCTGCTGTCCATGTTTTGCTCCCGTAGGGTAAATATTATACTTTCGGTTTTTGCTTCGTTTAAGCTTAACTTACTTGTATCAAACCAGTTTCTTACTTTTAACTGCGTCTCACCCAATTTATTTTCTAGGGAGAATTTGTCTTGATCAGTGTTTAATAACTTGGTATCATCGGCAAAAAGTGCCACATCTGTGTCGGGTGCACATGGATTCAAATCATTTATATAAATTAAAAATAGCAGTGGACCCAACACAGATCCTTGTGGTACTCCATGTCTTACCTTTTCAAGATTTGAATAGTCATTGTTGTAATAAGTTTGTTGCTGACGATCAGTTAGATATGATGAAATTAATTTTACAAAGCAACAGTTTACCCCATACATTTTTAGTTTATATAATATAATAATAATAATAATAATTGTTTATTAGCTACTAAGTATTTGTACAGAGAACAGAATAGTACACAACAAATTCAATTAACAGGCAAATAAACTAACGTAACCCGCAAAGCCAGGGCTGTCCGCGGTTGAATTACCAGTAATTTTTTACATTATTGAAATATTGTAAAATACATTTATATTTAAATACATGTACTTATAATATAACTATACTTCTATACAAGCAGTACATTACATATACGTACGATATACTATTACACATATAATTAAATAGGTATTATAATAGGTATATAATGAAATAGGTAACTATGTAATTTTTCCTACAGCTAAACATATTAACATTCCATAACTTTAAAAAATAATTAGACATGTATGTATTATAAAATAGATGACCTACGACTATAAAATGTGATTTCTGAAAAAATAGTAGCGTCTCGGTAGCGTATATTCAGGGTCTCATTTCTATTAATTTCTGTAATTCGGTTCTATTAAAGTTCAATACAAATTTTTTTAGTTTTTTTTTAAAGCCGAATAGGGAGCGACATGCTTTTAATTCATTCGGTAATATATTATATAGTCTCGGACCAAGATAAGCGGCATGACGTTGGCCTATTGACTTAGAGGAGAACGGCGTTCTATAAGATGTGAGTTTATGTCGAGTGTGATAGTTATGATCTATTTCTACTAAATTGTCCTTATTATTGTGTTGTAAATTGATTATTGCTGTAAAATACAATTGACGCAAATCAAAAATTTTCGATTCTTTATAAATATCATCTGAGGGGTAAGTACTTGGTTTACCAAAGATTATTTTTAGGAATCTTTTTTGAATAACATTTAGTTTCTTTAAATATTCGTTGACGACTCCTCCCCATCCTATAATACCATAGCGGAGTCGAGATTCAATCAAGGCATAATAAATGGTTTTTAAATTTTCCACGTCTAATATGTTTTTCAGATATTTAAATCTATATAGTAGACCTCTCAGTGTTTGGGTAACATTTTGTATATGATGATTCCATCTAAGATGCTGGTCCATAGTTACACCTAGATATTTTATTGTGTCCGTTTGCGATATTTGTGTGTTTTCATCGATATTTAAGGACGTGTATAATGGTATATTCCTATTGTAGCATGTAAATGGTAGGTATTTTGTTTTTTGAAAGTTAATTGTAAGTAATTTATGGTCCATCCAATTTTTTATATTTTTTAGATCACTTTCAGAGGTGTCTTTTAAATCCTGCCAATTTTCGCCTTGGTATATTATTGCCGTATCATCCGCGAAACTAATGATTGTGCCTTTATCTAATAATATATTGTGTGAGACACAGTCAAAAGCCTTTGTGAGGTCACATAATGTGCATCCCACAAAAGCATGATTTTCGAATCCCTCATTTATTATTGAAATGACTTTGTTTATTACCAAAGTTGTAGACTTTTTATTACGGAAGCCAAATTGGGCAGCAGAGAAAAGGTTATTTACTTCAAAATTAATATTTCTTTACTTGATGTTATGTTGTTAAATTTAACAATCTCATAAATTTGAGACACTCTATTATGCATGTATTAAATAGGAGGACACTCTCTCCGGCATCCTGGGTGCCGCTGGTGACGTTATTAGGATGACCGTCGTGACGATACGCACTAGTTGTAATATCTGCGAGTGGAAAGATACCACCAAAGGTTACAGCGGGCCCTTATCATATACATTTTTGTTGCATCCTTCAAATGCACGATGGTAGGATCGGCCACGTGATCACAGATAGGCGACAGATGATAAACAACTTTTTCTAAAATATATTTTTTCCTATTCAAGCTCCTTAGAAACGTGTAAATTCATTCAGAACACAAAATAAAATGTTTGCATACTCTCCCTGATTGCTCTGCATGTGAGAAAGTGAACCAAATCTGTTACGAATCTCTTTTATATGACCGATGGGACATTTACAGTTGACATGTTGAATATGCGTTTCCAACTAAACAGAGATACAATAACCGTGAATTGTGAAAATTACCGGACCTGCTGATATCAGGAATCACGCCACGGAGACTGAGACCTGCTGAAATGCACTGAACCAGTATTACACGGGATGGTCGGCACTGTCACGGTACAGGCCTGATATGTTAATGCCTGAATGGACACCAAAGCTCTATCGGCAGCGGCGGCTGCTGTTGGGGTTAAGGTAGCACGGAATCACATGCTTTGCAATTCAATTTGTGGCAGTAACAGCAATTATTACATAGTTGCTGAGAGAAGAACTCACTTTAATAAAATGTTTAGCAAGAACTGACAATTTTATGACAATCAATCATTGTGCATTTAGTTGAAGATTATTTTCATTCCTAGAGGAAACATATTTTGGGACAATGTTATATCTTCGTCTGCTTTTAAGATTATTATTTGTCCTGTACAAGTACACTAAAGAAAAACATGTATAGACATGAATTAGATATTTAGAAACGTATTTTAAATATTGTCTAAATGTTATTTGTGGCATTATCTTAATTTTTTTTCCTTCTTCAATTCTTTGGGAATTTCACTGCCACATGTATGTTTTCTTTCTAAGCGGTGCTAGGGAAATCTACAAAATATATCACAATTAACCAGTATGTTACTGGTAAAAAAACCTTTACGCCCGTGACGTTTACGTCAAAGGATCAGTTAAAGGTTGGTTTTGATAAATAAACAACACAAATAAGTATAAAAACTTGAAATTAAATATTTCGCCGACGTTTCGGAAATCTATTCTGTTTCCTTTCTCAAGGCTTTTTTGAAAAATCTTTTTTGCTGTGTATGACAAATGCACAGCTCTAAGAATGTTTGTTATATTCAATATCCATAGATACTTACTATTTACATAGAACTGTTGATATAGTTAACAGTTTTTTAGTTTCTATACAATGTTAAGTTTGTGAAGTTCTTCTTTTAACATTGGCAGCCAAGTTGTTCCGTAGATGTCTGTGCAACTTGGCGTAAACGTCACGGGCGTAAAGGTTTTTTTACCAGTAACATACTGGTTAATTGTGATATATTTTGTAGATTTCCCTAGCACCGCTTAGAAAGAAAACATACATGTGGCAGTGAAATTCCCAAAGAATTGAAGAAGGAAAAAAAAACGTATTTTAATTTGTCGCATTGAGAATTTTAGATTTACAGTGAACGCTCGTTACTCTTGCCCTTGATAGCCTTCAAGCAAGTAAACATTATGTGAATATAAAAAAATGTACAGTTGAATTAATTGTTTAGTAGTCTTCTATTAGGAAAACTATAAATATTAATTTATACATTATTAGTGATTATAACTTTTTCTAACCTTACGAAATTTTTGAAATGCATATATGTTATAGAGCATAGTATAGTGGTGGGAATATAAAAAAAATAGTTGTAGTGTCTCTCAATATATCTTAATTCGGATATTTTGATATGTTACTTAATACAAATGCTCAATAATTTTTCTTTAATACATCTTTGGCATATCTACCACATATATGAAAATCTGGTCTGGTTTCTGCTGGGTTTCCTGATGATCTTCAGCCATACCACCTGCGAACGATTTATTTGTTTCTATACATGCTGCAAATCTCAATTGTGTATTATATTTTTATTATATAACATTAATATAAGGCCCAAAATGTTTGATAATTAAACAGAATTAAAATGTTTAAAGGTAAATGTAAAAGGTGTTAGTGGTGAGACAAAGTTAAGGCATGCTGGGCGAGTCCGTCACTTGGATGGGTGACCGTATCTAATCTCGCTGGTCTGGTTCAGTTGTGAAATAACATTAGCTTAAACTTCACCAGGACGTTAAAATAAATAAGGCCATTAAAATAAATTGTTTTTCAAAATTTGATTAATTAAATTATTTTATCAACCAGAGGGGCAGGGGTCTAGTATCTTGCAGAATGGTTCCTCTTAGTAATGTGATTAAGGTATAAATATCAGTCTAATGTTCCGAGGGGCATATGTCCCAGGCTTACCCTGCTTTTTATTCTCTTTCGTTTTTTATTATCATCACTTTCCTAAGAAAATCAAATTAACATAGTTACTTGTAAAGGAACACATTTTGTGCGTCTTTCGGCCTATAATTTCTACAATATTTAAAAGTATCCTTACAAATTGTTAGCGAGTACGCCGGATTCCCCTCATGTACCTGAAAGTGGGGATAATAATTTTTCCGACAATCTTTTATTTCCTATAGATTTAAACTCAATTTGTTCATGTACTTAAATTACTAAGAAAGCCAAATACTCGAATATAATTTTTAACGAACCAACAATAAAATTTCTATTCAAAAGCTATAAAAGCGTTACACTGATTTTCTTGTTATCTACATTTCATTGCTATTTTATTAGTTATCCCGCATTTAAATTTACGACCGACGATAAACGAAATGAATTCGATTGATCTGGCAATATCTCGCAATATTAAAATTTTGTGTTTATATTGGTTCGATGAAATTGAATTTGAATATTTCGCTCTTGCTTATGGGAACTTTTTAAATTATGTGCTAGTAAAATTATCCAACTAACACTTATAGTTAGAATTAGTTCAATTCAACTTTTTAACGGTTATTATTATTTGGTTTACATCCGTGTTTACCAATTTAGTAATAGGCTATTTACCTGAAATTGTCCATATTATTACGTGCTTGTACCCTTTAGGAAACATACATCCTTCAAAGTTCGTGGGTTCCAAAAATTATAACAAGAGATAAACACTTTATTGATTAACTTACTGAAAACTTCATAAAACTTTTACTAACTAAAATACACTAAGACTACCTTTAATAATGTTTATTACTTCATATTTACACTTTGTATTTATTTCGTATCACCTCGGACTTCAAACCTCACTTTTTCTACAAAACTTCCTTCTCCGCTTATTTACTCTAAAATTGATTCTAAAAATCATTCATCAATTTCCCATATAGATCTAGTATTTCTAGTAAAATCTAGTCTACAAGTCATTGCGAGACGGCTTACATGCTTTGATGACCATGTACAGTTGCCTAACCATTGCTACTTAATTTCAGATATTTCTCATGAACGTTTCAGCCTCCAGCCCATAGTGGGCGCCTGCGTGTAACACTGCCCCCTCCTTAAGCCTGGGCGTCCCAGTCAGGCAATTCAAAATCATCAGTGTATTGCATCAGCCTAACCAACTGCACGATCTTCATCTTGGACTTCTTGCTTCATTGAATCCGATAGATGACGTCATTAATTCGGGTAATAATAGTATACGGTTCATCCTAAGGTGGTTGTTGTTTCTGTGAGCTTCCTTTCTTTTGCTGTGGGTTGTACAGCCAAACCAGATCTCCCACCTTGAACCCTTCTAAACCATCCTTACGGTCATATCGAGCCTTCATTCGGTCACTGGCTGGTGATGGCTCCAATATATCGTTAGCTAACTTCTTGAGAGAAGCTCCGGCATTGACCGCTTCATTTCACCCTTACTTACAGTCTGTGGTCCCTTAGTGGCTGCACAAGTCTTGCATTTGCGACACCAAGTCTCCACATCCTGAGGACTTTTTATCGTTCTCGCATTTTCTCCAAGGTCTTGTTAACACCGAAGTGTCCACGGGTTGTTCCATTGTGCACTTCCTAAAGCACCTTTGCCACTCGATACCTGGGAATCACTAAACGCATAACCACTTGCTTTCCATCCGGGATTTCCCATGCTCTCTCTCCAATTTCATCATTGGACATTCTAGTTGGATATGTCCTATTTCTCCTAACTTATAACATTTCATACGTCGTCCACTTGGCATTCCACTACTTTCTTTATTTTGAGTCTCTTCTATGTTGGTAGCATTCACTTTCCTCGAGTTCCGCTGTCGACGGTCTCGTTTGATATGCCCTGCTCTGCAGCAGTTATAACATTTAACTTGGCTTCCCACTGGTTTGTTGTTTTTCCTGAGTTTAATTTAGGTAGAATTTGATTCAGCATTTTATACATCTCTATCAACTTAGGGTCCTGGTTCTTCTTTTCTGGTTGCAATTCTTCAGTACGCACAACTCTCACTATTGGACTCGAGGTATCTTTAGAGACAGCTTCCAACTCAAGTGCACGCACCAATGAGGACTCGCGTGATCTCATCGTCCTGTATACCATCCGGATAAGCCTCTACTGCCAATTGGTATTGGAACTGTTTTGGTACATCCGGGTAAGTCAGGTGCGCCAGTTTCCACACGGATGCTTGTAAGCTTTCCCAAGCTTCTTGGGCACGTGATTTCAGCTAGGAGTAATACACGGTGTTGTTCACCATATTGTAACTCTAAGGCAGCTTATAAAACTCTAAAATCCTGTTGTTGGTCTACCGGAATTGTCTGGATTAGCTTCGATGCTTGGCCTCTTAAAGCCAGGACTAACACCAGAGCATTCTCTTCGTCATTCTAGTTGTTTGCACTCGCTGCTGCTCCAAACTCTCTCTTATACATTGTTATCCAGAAACTTTGAGCACCCCCTTTGTACCCCCGATATCTGCGAAACTGTGTATTTTCTGACCTTGTACCCCTGAGAACATTTAATCAGGAGCTCGAGAGGAATAACATATACCATTTCCGGTGAATTTTCCGACCTCGAGCCCATGAGAACTTTTGCTCAGGATATTATGAAGTACAACATACTACATTTTCAGCCCATTTGACTGTACCCTCCTTTCCATTTGTTTTGTGCAGTGTCCTTTATATTATATCGACAAATGTGATCGCATACAATATTATCTGTGCTTAGAACAGTGCATTGAGTGTCAGTAGTCAAACATTCGAACATTTTCTTTAGCTTTTCGTTACTTTTAAGTTTTCTGGTGTGCTGTGTTCTACAAAAATTATTTTAAATTATATTATTTTTGTTGTGTGATTGAATTAAAAATGTCACTTCACCCCACCAGCTTCGCTGTCAGTCCCAAGTCTAATAAAGGGGGAGGAGATGTGGTATGGTTGCACCGCATTATGTCAGATTCGTTAAAGTCATTTTTTTAACTCCTTTCGGTGGGGACAACTTACTTACAAATTCTCCGCATATTGTGGTATATCGCCCTGTATATCATTGGAAGTAGGATTGCTTATAAGTAAAATATTGGCCGAAAAGTATTTGTCAAAATTTTAATTATTTACCTAAAATGAGTTTCAAAATTCTAATGAAATATGATGCGTATGTTCCCATTTAACTATATTTCCATAATGAATAATAATCGAAAACTCAGTAGTTTTCGATTAATGGGTTTAGTTGTGTCTCACCGTACAGATGATAAAATTCCTTGCCATATCAATAGATAAATGTATTTATAAATAATTATCATAAAAATAATAACAGAATGAGAAATTTCAAGGATACGCGCCAAGCGCATTTTGGTTTTGCTTGGCATTAAATCCATTATCTAACACATTAAATGATAAACAAACAATATACACAATAGGGAAGAGAGACAATATAGCCCTCAATCACCTCCTATACATGAACGATATTAAGAATATGTGCAGATACAGTGGAACATATGCAACAACTGATAAGACACACACAAATATAGCAAAGTTATAAAAGTGAAATTTGAATTGTACAAATGCATAATTAATATAATGAAAACAGGGAAATGGAAGAACATGGAAGAATGTACAGTTGGACAATCAGTGTGAGAGACAGTAGTGGGAAGGACGTGGATGAAGTATATAAGTACTTGGGATACATGTAAGTCACAGGAATCGACCATGAACAACCAAAAGAATAGCCACGAAAACACTGACGAACAGAGTAAAGCAAATAATGATATCAGAACTTTCGGGAAGGAATAAATGTAAAACTATCACCACATATGCTATACCTACATTACTCTGTAGCTTTGGAGTGATCAAATGAACAAAAGCAGAGTTAGAACAGCTGTTCTACTTTTAAACCGATTAATCAAAACAATGCATACAAAATATAGAGCACTCCAGTCAATATGCCAAAAGGAACTGTTTTATTTCACAAGGAGACTAGGAGAAGGAGCAATAGCAGACATCACCAATGCACATTACATACAAATAATTAAATTAGAAAACTATTTTTATGGAAAAACACCATCTAGACTAGACGAAATAATAAACAAAATGCCACCGCTCAACCTAGCAAAGGTAAACTATGACCCAAAGACCAACATAGATACTAACAACGCCAAGATTTATAGATAGATGAATAAAGAATGCACGGCAGTTGTATAAATCAACTTAACACCAATATAGATAATCCAAGCGCATGGCTTACCAACCGAAGTCGATTTATTCTCCGAAAAGGAAGGCACATAATGGCAATTCAGGATACAAGAAGCCATCATAAGGGAATTAAATACGTTTAGAGATAGATGTAGCATGTGTGACAAAAGAAGAGAAAATTTAGGACACAAGATATTGAGATGCATAACAGTAGTACCGAAAGAATACACTAGAGACATAACAAGGTAGCTGGAATCGTCCATCAAAAAATATTAAGAAATATAAAAGAAACCTACTAAAAATACAACCCGTCACTAGTTGTAGACACAGGAAGCTATAAGATATACTGGATGATAACAAAACATTTCACAGAACACAGCAGATCAGATGAAATAATTATAAACAAAGCGGAAAAGGGGCTTACCTAGATATAGCTGTACTCTTCGCACATAACCTCATGAGAACAAAATCCGAAGAATACACATATACAGACTGTCTATTTTACGAGGGCCACACCAAATATCTCGCTTAATATCTATTGTAGAAGAATAAAGTTTTAGAAACAGTTATCCCATTTTTTGTGAGCTATATTTCAGTAAAAAGAAATTTGAAATCCATAGCCTACTTTATGAGATATATTACAAAAACTTGAAAAATAGGAAAACCACAAACGGTTATAGCTTCCTTATTTGAAGAGATACGAAAAAAGTTAAAGGAATGAAAGTTGACGGCAAAGACAATAAGAATAATAACGTGTAACAAAAAAATCGAAAAAATGCAGTTGGCTTTGACATACGCTATTGTGCAAAAATGAAAAATACATATCTCAAAGTAGGCCGTGACGCCACTAATTCCGTTATTTTTTTCTCATTCCAACGATATAAAACATGTCACAGAAATTTTAACCGATAGTGTCAATATTTAATATTTTACGAATACCACAATTCATATAATTGAATCGTAACAATCAGCTGTGCCATAATTAGTGAAAAACAATGTATACAGTTATTAATAAATTTGACAGATTGTCACTGTTGTATGTTGTATGTTGCTTTGTCGAGTTCTAAGACAAATTTTATATCAGTAATTATGGTGTACACCAATAATAACAAATTCGATATGATTAGCATTTATTGTCAGTGCAATTTTGACGCTGAGATGGCAGTCACGGTTTACGGAGATAGATTTCCAGATGCTCCGCAGCCAAATCGAAGTATGTTTAGGAAGTTAGTTCAAAATCTAAAAACGCACGGTTCATTTTCAAAAAAAGTAGTAAGGCGAGCGCATGTTGCGGATAATGTAAGAAAAGTGAATAGAGTAATGAATTATGTTAACCAAAATGAGGAAACCTCTTTGAGACAAATTCAGAGAAACTGTCGCATAAAAAAAAGACAGTACAAGAAAAATATTGAAAAAAAACGGATTTCGGTGCTACAAAATGAGGAAAGTTCAACATTTAAATGAGGGAGATAAGCCAAGGAGAGTAAGATTTTGTAGATGGTTATTAAATAAGAAAAGGAATGACGCGCTGATGTGTAGCAAAATTCTTTGGTCGGACGAATCAAATTTTTCTAATAATGGATTTTTCAATAGAAATATGCATTATAAGTGGACACGAGAAAATACACATTGGTGCAGAGAGACTGCTTTCCAAGAAAGATTTTCTACGAATGTTTGGTTGGGTCTTTTAGGGACTAAAGTAATTGGACCTTATTTTTATGATGGCAAATTAACAGCTCGTAGATACCTTAATTTCCTGCAAAACGAATTTCAAGATTTTCTTTATGAATTAACAGTGGCAGAAAGATTAAATTATTCATATTTTCAACAAGATGGGGCTCCACTTCACACTGCTGTAATATGTACAAATTATTTAAATCAAGTTATGCCAGATAGCTGGATAGGCACCTATGGACCCATTCTATGGCCAGCTCGATCACCAGATATTACTCCCTTGGATTTTTTCGTCTGGGGTTACATTAAAGACAAGGTATTTCAAACTGCCCCTGAAAATATTGAGGACACCAAAACCAGAATTCGAAATACATGTGAGGCAATTACTCCTGACATGCTCCAAAATGTAATGCGTGACGTGTCTCGTAGAGCACGTTTATATGTCAGAATGCATGGTGCACAATTTGAGCATTTGTAGTTAGAAAAATAAATACACACAATTTCTTTTCAATATAGTAGTAGGTAGTACTGTTATACATAGTTTTTCATTTTTTTCTTTGGATGTTCGTTTTGTACTTGTATTTTTATTTATGAGATATTTATTGGTTTGTATTAAATTGTAAAAAATAATTACGGAATTATAATTATTATAAAGTGAATTTTTACTATTATGGCACAGCTGAATGTTACGATTCAATTATATGAATTGTGGTATTCGTAAAATATTAAATATTGACACTATCGGTTAAAATTTCTGTGACATGTTTTATATCGTTGGAATGAGAAAAAAATAACGGAATTAATGGCGTCATGGCCTACTTTGAGATATGTATTTTTCATTTTTGAACAATAGCGTATGTCAAAGCCAACTGCATTTTTCGATTTTTTTGTTACACGTTATTATTCTTATTGTCTTTGCCGTCAACTTTCATTCCTTTAACTTTTTTCGTATCTCCTCAAATAAGGAAGCTATAACCGTTTGTGGTTTTCCTATTTTTCAGGTTTTTGTAATATATCTCATAAAGCAGGCTATGGATTTCAAATTTCTTTTTACTGAAATATGGCTCACAAAAAATGGGATAACTGTTTCTAAAACTTTATTCTTCTACAATAGATATTAAGCGAGATATTTGGTGTGGCCCTCATAAAATAGACAGTTTGTATCTAGAACTGGCACAAGAAATAAGAATATATGAAGCACCAAGAGGCAGTAACGATCATACCAACAATACTAGGGGCAACAGTAGAAATACCAAACATCACCCTAGATAACTTGAAGATGTTGGAAATTGCTGAACATACAATATACGAGATTCAAGAAATAGTCGTGCTAGAAATGTATACAATAGTAAGGCAGGTCCTTAAAAACTATAGCTGAAACCCAATTGTATCTTGCTAATAGAGCTGATGAAATTGTTCCACTAAAACGAAATGCTTCGTGAAAGATCGAATAATAGATATAAACAGTTTATAAGTAGGCTTTACCTGTAACTATTATTGTTGTTATTATAAAGTACCATAGAGCATAATCCATATTTAAGCCATGTAATATGCGTGAGCCTCCTATGATTATCATTATGCCAAGAATTATTTCCAGGCCTCCAATAACTATGAATGGCAGCAAGAAATATGGTTTCTCCTAAAAAAAAAGGCGCGTATTATGAAAATGGTCTAATAAGATTATAACTTAATGTGAATCACAATAATGTATTACGTAATAAGTAACCTGTTGATTTATATGATTAACACATGTTTAGCTTCAAAGCTAGGAATAGTAAAAAAAGCCGCTGCCTCAGGAATCACTACTTCCACATCCAGATTTCTCACCCAAGTCTCTTTAAAGGAAAACATTTTCTCTATATTTGCAGGCCAGTATGTGATGTCACAAAAAAAATTTGAGGCGTTGGCTTACAGCATATATGCCAAAAATGAAGTTGCTGGTTTCTTATTGGCTTGCTTTACTTATTTTTTCCTGTCTACTCCCCCTCCACTCCTTCACCGGAATCATCTCAAAATAAAATCGAATTCCAAACGTCCTTATAATACATACGTGTACCAAATTTCAAGTGAATATCTCAATTTTATTATATCAACCCTTTTAATAATGGAGTGGGGATGGTAGTGGGATTGAAAAATATTATAAACAATTCTGAGGCCTTGTCTTCTACACCAAATTCCAAGTGTCTGTACTCTTAGCAGCTTGCATTACTTATTTTCCATTATTTAATTCCCAACCCTTAAGCGGAATTCCAGATGTCGTTATAAAACATACGTGTACCAAATTTCAAGTGAAAGTAGAATTGGGATATTCTATCTCATCAACTCTTGTAATAATGGAGTGGGGGTGGTTGTGGGGGGGTGGAAAATATTATATAAAAATTGGTTCCTAGTATATACAGCAAATCTCAAGTTACTGTACTCAAACCAGCTTGCTTGACTTATGATCCCTTATTTACCCCTATTTGGCTCCCAACCCTTCACGAGGATTACCATAAAATATAATCTAGTTCCAAAATTCGTCATGGTACATGTGTATCAATTCAAGTCAATATCTTTAACGATTCCTTTGAAAACGTGCGTACAAAAAGAGTTACGACCGACAGACAGACCAACCGACAGACAGAAATTTCTTGTTCACTCAAATTTAAGATCTCTATGTTTTATGACATTCTAGGCATATTTCAACAAAACAAAATTTTGAATTTTTTTACGATTATTGTACTTCCACTCCACTATGTATATGTGGAGGTAGAAATAAAAAACATGGTTGATAAGCCTAAAAAATTATTAGAGGTTTTGAAAGAATACGATGCAGGAGGGTCGCTTTGGGAGAAACATTTCTCGGAAAATTTATTTGTTGGTATGGCGGACTTTCCGAAGAACTGGCAACAAGCATCTCTTTACTCACATTTCAGAAGCACCAACAAAGCACATTTAGTTGGTATCAAATGAAGACAGTGTTCTAGTGAAATGCTGAAATTCCTTTGGCATTTCACTAGAACACTGTCTTCATTTGATACCAACTTCGCCTCGTCCGGAAATAGCACGGTCCACTACACCGCAGTATTTCGCTACTTATTGATTAATCAGTAAACACTAAATTCAATCGCAAAATAAATCATCTGCCAAGGATATCTTCAAACAAAAATAATTTGGTGTCATTTTAAGTGTTGGCCAGTTTATTAGCATTTTCTAGCTGGAGCAGTATATATGTAGATGAGCGTACAAATATCGGATGCGCAGTGGATTCATAAAAAATTAAATCGATTACAACAAATCTCAAAACTAAGTGAGCCTACTGGTATTCTCTCTACTGTGCTTCGACGCCGCTGTCTTTTGACCTTGAACAAAAACTGGTAACTCTACCCCATATACGAAAACATAAACATTTCCAATGTTAAAAGCCTGAAATAATTGTGTATCGTCGGTTCATATCTGTATCCTGCGTCTTTCGGTCAATGAAAACACAACACATGTCTGTAAATGAATTTCGTCCCAGCATAGACCCCTGTGGTACTCCACATGAAACTTGTACAATATCTGATGCCTTCACACTTGACACTACATTTTCCTTTCTTTCTTCTAAGTAGTTATCAATAAAACTTACCCTAATTGTATCAAAGCCTACATATTCTCAGATTAGCAAGAAAATGTCGTGGTTCGTAATACCAAAAGCGTTGGAATAATCAAGTAACACTAGCATAATATATATTCCTCTGTTCATGGGTAAAAAGATATGGTCTAGAACATTTAAAATGACAATTGCTCGGTCTTTTTGTAAAATCAAATTGTGTTTCTGATAAAACCTGTTTGATCAATATGTTGTAAAATTTGACGTTAAACTTCATATTGTAATATCGTAGATAAGACTTATGGACCTTATATCTTTGAAATTTATGTTTCCGACTACATAATGTTTTAAATTTTTTTTACACCTCTGAGACATGGACTATTAGAAGGTAGACGTGCGATGTATATTGTTGTTCATTTTTGTACAATATTTCTCTTAACCATTCTTTTGACTTTGGAACTATAGAGATTTAAGAATTATCAGGCCTGTTAAAGCTCGCGTTTGGTCTCTGGCGTGAAGTTGGGTTTTTTCCGATTACACTACTAATTATCTAATAAAGTTCTGTCTTTCGAAGCACCTTATACAAGCAGGCAGTAATATAAAATAGATACAAAGATATGAAGTAATCAAGTTTTATATTCGTTTTACGGTATCGTCCCTTAATGCTCTTTTACATAGGGAGGGCATAATGGCCTAATGAAAACTCTGCGTGGTAATAACAAAAAGTTATAGGACATAAAAATACAGCGGAATCAATAGCGAATGTGAAAAACTGTTATTACCATTCACTTTCTTTATTACCTTTTCCTGTTATTAAAACTTTTGTTTTTAAATGACTTGGAATGCGAGTCAGAAAATATGGAAATGTGGGAGTTTTATTGTTTCATCTATATGGGATGCAACAAAAATTCTTGTCAGCCTGAACTCACAATTGTCGATGGTAATTTGTTCAATATTATGTCGAACAAATTAAACTATCATAAAATTGAGAAGTTTTAAATCAATTTTATCTTTCACTTTAGTCCTACGACAATTTTCTAAAAGTTTTGTCATTCCTTTATTCACTATTATTAGAGATAATTAACACATAAGTATATTATTTAAGATAGCCATAATCTAATCTTACAAGTAATTTTTGTTTCATTAATATTTTATAAATAATGAGACTGCCAAACTTAGAAAAAATTTATTTACATTTTTGTTATCTATCATGCACATTATTGAGCTCTATTGCTAATGATAATAAATCAGTGCAGTTATCGAAGGTCAAATATTATTTATTTAGTCAAATTTATATCTCTGAGTAGAAGTTGTTTATATATACCGTGTGTCCCACTTAAGAGTTTAACAACGTAATAATTCTTTTGTCTTTTCTCTACTATGTATCAAACTGCAAGGCCATCTACGATTCTAAATTGTATGAAAAAAACTAAAAAATCATAGTAGGCATTTTTTAATCAAAACCTGCTGTTAACAAAACTTGTTCGAAATCATTCGAAAACTCCGAATCCGAAGTTTAGTTAAAAAATGAGGTCTAGATGAAAAAAATCCTTTTGAGGCATTTAAATAAAAATTATTTCTAATTTTTTTTTAAATAAATTACACAAACGAATAATCAGTACATATCACAAGAATTAAATATTATGTTCTATTAAACCTCCATCACCCCTAATGCATGCCTCAATTCGATTTATGTTATTGTTCATAACTTTTCAGAGGGTTGCAGGCGAAATTTCAACGCAAGCTTGCCTAATATAGTTTTCCATTTGTAGTCTATTTCGTGGCTGCGTTTCGTAAACTCCATGCTTTATATGTATAAAAAGAATCCAAGGGCGTGAGCTCAGGTAACCCCAGAGGCCAATGAATAAAAGGGCTATTCCTTCCAATCCACCTCCGGGGAAAGTTGTTGTTTAGCCAATTCCGTACTGCCGTGGCGTTGTAGATTGGGACTCCATCAAGTTGAAACATCACATTGTTGTATGTCATAAGGGGCAAGTTTCCACGCAAAAAAATTAGGACACGTACCGCATTCTAATTTCCCTCAAAGAAATATTGCCCAATTATTTGTTTATTCAAAATATCGCAAACATACATTCACCTTTTCTGAATACTGTCGTCGGCAGTTACAACCCAATGAGGGTTTTCAACGCACCAATATCTAGTATTCTGAGAGTTAACTGTACCATTAGTTGTAAATGTCGTTTGATCTGAGAATACAATATTTAAAAAAAAATAGGGTTGTTCAAAAACTCTCCCTGACACCAAAAGCAATATTCCAGTCGCCATTCCTCGTCTCTTTCTTCTAATGTGTGTAAGAAAACAGGCTTGAAACGACGTAATTTATTTCGACGGAAGCATCGCCAAATTGTATCCTTGGATACATTTAATATTGTGGAAATTCTCGTTAGGCTACACCTTGGATTTTCTCTCACAAGCTGAAGAATTTCTGGATCTCCAAAATGATCCCTCACACGTTGTTCTTGTTTGTTGCACACTTTGCCAGTTACATTGAATAAATTATTAATTCACCAAACTTTTACATGGTCTATTGGGGGTCCATCTGCATGCCGATTATTAAATTCTGTAGCAGTTTTCCTCATTGTGCGAGAACTATCACCAACTAATCTAACAATTTCCACTTTTTTCACAGTTGTAAACATTTTAATTGAAATAAAATATGCTACAATACAAGAGATCAGACTAAATGCCAACAGATTTACTTGACAACTAATCTGACATTTTCAAAATTGTCTCATTAGTAACAAAAGAGTCAGAGCGTACTTATCAAAACGAGACATTTTAGACTGGATTTTTTCTTCATCAAGACCTCATTCTTTTCAGAATTTAACTAAACTTCGGATTCAGGATTTTTTTATGATTTCGAACAAGTTTTGTTAACACAATTTTTTGAAAAAAAAATGCTTACTACCATTTTGTGATTTTATTCATACAATTTAGTATCGTAGATGGCCATGCATTTAAAGATGGAAAGTGATTTTGTAATCTTATATAGACCTTGCTAACCTCTATCTTTTAAGATAAGTTTGATTCAAATCGGACAAAAAACAAGAGAGTCATTACGCTGTTACACTCTTAAGTGAGACACACTGTAGATATTACAGAAACTTTGAGAAAAAGATGCCAAGGCAACTGAAGTATATTAAATTTATTCCATTACTCAACTGAAAATCAGGTACAGAACAATGCACATACAAAACATCTCAATATCTTTACTTAAGAAAATGCATAAACATATTTTAAGTGACATATACGAAGTTTAGCCAGTGGTCACTCCATTTAATTTAAGTTTACATATGCAGGGTTTAATTTAAACAATCAAACGTTCATGATAGATTTTCAGGTTATAATAAGACTTTTCATCTATTACGTTTTTTGCAAAATTGCATCCCGTCCGAGCTACAGCAGTAAAGAACAAAAATTCGTCTAATTTCCTGGCATCTATTACAAAATGATCAAGTCTTGAAAATTCATAAAATCTGCTCGAAATGACTGCCACTATTTTCCATGCAAAGTTCACATCTACAGATGACAAACTGAGCAGCTGCATGGTACTCTGCTGGTGTGATCTTCCAGGTGCTCCTGGAGGGCAGCTTCGTCGTTGATGGACTCCACATAAACCATGTCCTTCATCGTAACATATACAAGAAAGTCCGTAGGAGTCATATCCGGAGAGCGCGCAGGCCAAAAGCTGGGGCAGCCTTGACGGTGAACTGGTAAAGTGTAATGGGCTGGACATTTACGTAATTAGAACCATCTATTTATTCTACCATTTAAAGGCATTTCGTCTAAGATTGGTTGAAAATAATAGCAAACATTTCATGCCAAATTGTAGTCAACGTCGAAGCTGCCCTCCAGGAAAGGATTACTCATGCAGCCTTGGAGATCAAAATGCAGCTGCTGAGTCTGTCGTCCGAATTTTATAAGCAAAAAATTTGAAATAAAAATAGTAGTTATAGACCTGAAGAGAAATAAACTAAATGATCAATGATCAAAAACGTACACTATTAAGCTAATGTATTATTATGTATCCGAGCTCATCAGAGAACCATCATTACTATCTTTATGAATTGATTTGTTTAGTACGTGGAGTCTCTGTGATAACAGAATATCATAGAGTCAGATTTAATTCACTACTAATAATATTCTTCGACTAGGTTTATCTATAGGCAAATAGGTCCAGTCAAATAGGAACATGGAAGCAATATGTCTAGTTGACTTTCGTCCATTGGCAGGAGTTGACTGGGAATACGATGATTTCCGAAGCGAGATGATTAACCGTCAGCTTATATTCATGCATCCTGCCACAATATAAAGTCTGCACTAGTTTGCAGTCTACTGTACACCTCCCGCTCGATCTACAATCCGCACATGATAATAATACATTTAGCGAGCATGCGTCAATTTATTCGCATATTAAGTGCTAACGATGTTCGCGTTGCGATTTACCGATCTGTATATTCATATTTGATGCAATTATAGAACTTGAGTTTGTACTACGTTACCTTCTGAATTCCAACGATAAAAAACATGTTAGCAACCAAAGACACTTCCACATAGGACAGAGCCGTAATTAGGGCTATGTCATAAATATTGGGATCATATTCTGTGGTTCTGGAAAGTATTGTTGCCAGGAAAATGGTCGCCACTGTTCTCCATATCTGAAAACAATTAAGCATGTAAGTCTTCCTTTATATTTTCCGAAAATATGAAGCACAAGGATAATATATGGAAATTTAGTATGTATATATAAGATAATATATATTTTTAGTATTCATATTTTCTTACATCTTATCCAGTCGAACTTAATTAACTCTGCAGCATAGATGCAAAAAAGTGTTGAACCAATGTGAAATTAAACACGGTTTCCATACGAAACACTAATATTAGATTGTACAAGGTGTTCCAAAATTTTCTCCCGATATTTCTGCTGCTAATAGTATATTCAGAAATAATTAACCATTATTTTATACAAGCTTACTTCGGAAAATGAATAATAAGGGAGATATACCTCTTAAAATGGGGATACTAAAATTCAGTTTTTCTGCAGTCTTTCGACTTCCTTAAAACATCAAATTCATATTTTAAACTTAGTCATGGACCATCTGGACCCTAGTTTACCCCCTTTTCTCTTTAAGGTGTTGTTTTAGGGGGTAGTATTTTCTTCACATTTTGATTTTTTCAAATTTTTCAAAATTATTGTAAAAAAGGTATTCTTACTGTATTTCGATGAACCAAGCTGTTCTTTAGTAATTTGTGTTTAAAAAGAATCATGCATTTAGAACATTTCATTAATAAACTAGAAAACGTTTCGCGTTTCCTAGCTCCTACCTGAGGGGTTTGACTGCTTACGCTGCCAATGTTGACTGCTTTCGCAGTCAATTTGTAGTTTCTAATTTTTCAGTCATCAGTTTTTCAATTTCCAGTTTTTAGTTTTTTAGTTTTCAGTTTTTCAATCTCCTGTTTTCTGTATTTTACTTTTTCTGTTTTTAGTTTTTTCAACTTTCAGTTGTTCATTTGTTCAGTTGTCAGGTTTTCGGTTCTTCAGTTTTTCAATTTTTTTACAATTTTCAGTTTTTCAATCCTTCAATTTTTCGTTTCGTAGTTTTTCATTTCGTCGGTTTTCGGTTTTCTGTTTTTCAGTTTTCAGTTTTTCAGTTTTCAGTTTTCAGTTTATCAGTTTATCAGTTTTCCAATTTTCAGTTTTTCAGTTTTAATTTTTCAGTTTTCAATTTTACAGTTTTCTGTTTTTCAGTTTTCTGTTTTTCAGTTTTTCAGGTTTCAGTTATTCAGTTTTCAATTTTTCAGTTCTACAGTTTTCAGTTTTTCAATTTTCAGTTATTCAGTTTTCGGCTATACAGTCTTCCAGTTTTCTGTATTTTAGTTTTTGTGTTTTCAGTTTTCAGTTTATTAATCCTTCAGTTTTCTGTATTTTAGTTTTTCTGTTTTTAGTTTTTCAGTTTTCAGTATTTCAATCTTCCAGTTTTCTGTATTTTAGTTTTTCTGTTTTTGGTTCCTCAATTTTTAGTTGTTCAGTTTTTCAGTTGTCTGGTTCTTCAGTTTTTCAATTTTTTTCCAATTTTCAGTTTTTTAGTCCTTCAGTTTTTCGTTCTTTAGTTTTTAATTCTGTCGATTTTCAGTTTTTCAGTTTTCAGTTTTTCAGTTTTCAGTTTTTCCATCTTTCCGTTTTTTGTATTTTAATTCTTCTCTTTTAAGTTTTTCGATTTTCAGATTTTGAGTTGGTCGTCCTTCAGTTGTCAGGTTCTTTTCTTTTACACGTAAAGAATGCTTTGAAATATTACTTCGACATATCTCTTATTTATTAGACTTATATAGAGATTTATATTTAATAAATCACAATGACTTTCAAAAAATTTTTCTAAGTATTCCATGGAATAATATTTATGATTTTGCCACTATAGATGAAAAGATTAATTTTCTTAACACAAATATTCTTAACTTAGTAGATGTTCATGCTCCTCTTAAAACATCGCAGTTTCATAATGTAAGAAAAAAATATTGCCCCTGGATAAGTGACAATGTTAAGTTTATGCAAAAATTACGGGATAAAGCACTAAAAAGATTTAGGAAAACTAGACAACACGCTCATTTTGATTATTATAAGCAGCTGAGGAATTTGACTTCATCCACGATAAAAAGAGAAAAAAAGGCTTATTTAGATCATAAGTTTCAACAAGTCAATATAAAAAAACAATGGCAATTATTGAAAAAGTTGGATGTATTGAAGTCTAGAGAGTGTGAATTGCCGGCCAACCTTAAAAATGTAAATACATTAAATAATTATTTTATTAGTTCTTCCAAGGATGACCGGCAACCGCAGGCAGAGACTGTTAACTACTACTCCAATAATATTAAAGAGGGTATTGATAACTTATTTTCCTTTTTACATGCAACAGAGCATACAGTCTTAAAAATTCTACAGAATATAAAAACGAAGGCCTTTGGTACTGACAATATAAATATAAACTTAATCTTGCTCTGTTGCCCTCATATAGTTGTTTATTTAACGCATATTATAAATGAGTGCATTAGAAGCAGTTATTTTCCAAAAGCCTGGAAGCATGCTTATGTTCTACCATTATCAAAGGTAAGTCAACCAAGTCAATTGTCTCATTTGCGTAGCAGTATTCTGCCTACAATGTCTAAGATATTAGAAAAAATTATGGAAATGCAAATAAGAGATCATCTAAATAAGTATGATTTATTGCCAACGTACCAATCAGGATTCAGATCTGGGTATAGTTGTTCAACGGCTTTAGCGGAAATAACGGACGATATCTTAAAATCTCTTGACAATAATGAATTGTGCGTATTAGTGCTTTTAGATTATTCTAAAGCCTTTGATACGTTGAACCATAAAATTCTGATATCTATTCTACACTTTGTAGGCTTTGACAAGAGTTCTTGTACTTTTTTATCATCTTATTTATCAGGAAGATTTCAACAAGTTAAAATTGACGATAAGATATCCGATCTGGCTGAACTACAGCAAGGAATACCTCAGGGAAGTATCCTTGGACCTTTGATGTATACTATCTATACAAGCAACTTTCATGCTCATTTATCTCACTGCAAATACCACTTTTATGCAGATGACAGTCAATTATACTTATCCTTTAAATTTGATGATTTAGTTAATGCAAATAATAAAATAAGCACGGATTTAGACAAACTCCTTCTGCAGTCTAATAGTCATCTCTTAAAAATTAATTCTAATAAATCTTGTGCTATTCTTTTTGGCTCTGAAAATCAAAGAAATGTGGCGTCTAATATCATGAATATCTGCTTAGGTAATGATATCATACCTTTTAGTAATAGCTGTAAGAATTTAGGTTTATTTATTGATTACAAACTTCGTTTTAAGGAGCACGTAACTGAAAAATTAAAAAAGGCCTATACTTCGTTAAAATTTATATATAGCCAAAGACACTTTCTTAGTCCCAAATTAAAAAAAAAACTGTGTGATTCCCTTGTACTTTCCCATTTTAATCATTGTGATGTTGTTTATGGACCATGTCTTGATAGCTCCAATATTAAAAGAATACAAAAAACGCAAAATTCATGTCTACGACTTATTTACGGTATAAGAAGACCACAACGTTTATCTCATAAGTTGAAGGAGGCCGGATGGCTGAGCATGTATAACCGCCGCAAACATCACTTGGTGTGCTTTTTCTATAAAATACTCAAGTATAAATCTGCTGAATATTTGTACCGAAAGATTACTTTTAGGACTGACGTACATAATTTAAATTTACGCCGCAAAAATATGCTGACAATACCTTCTCATAAAAAATAAATTTATAAAAGGTCTTTTTCATATAATGTAGCAACCTTTGGCGAAATCCTGGATGTGCCGAGTTTTGTACTTTCACATGGTGTTTTCAAAAATCGAATAAAATGTTATTTGTTTGATAGGCAATAGTTAAGTAATAGAGTGTAAATGTTGTATATTTTAAGAAATTATTTACTTATAAGGTTAATGTTCAAAAATGGGTAAATGGGTAAAAAAAAAGTGTATTTATTCGTGTGTTTATCTACGGTTCAGGCAGCTGTGGAAGAATTGGTTATTTAACCTAACAGACTGCCTTTTATTTGCCATATTATAATGTAAACTACTTTGTAATGTTATGTACTGTTGGTATATATATATGGTGAATAATAAATGTATTATTATTATTATTATTATTATTATTATTATTTTCGGTTTCACCGTTGCCGGACAGGGCTTCCGTGCTTTCCGACCGATACCACACGGTAGCCGCGCCGGCGATAATAACAGCCACTCCCCACGACCTGTGGGGTTAGTGATTGTATATTCCAGATTCATGTGTTCTTAGTAGGCGAAGGGACCCCAAGATGACCGCTTTCTGCATTTGGCCTGCTAGCCATTCGGCTGATTTCCTACAGGCTGGTATGGTCTTCAGTTCCGAGAGCAGCGTAGGCTTCATACCTCCGAGTACACCGATTATTAGAACGACCATCTTGACCGAGTAGCTTGGGTACAGCACTTGGAACTCGTACCGGAGATCACGATATTTGGTCCGTTTTTCCTCCTCTTTCAAAGCGATGTTTGGCTCAGCAGGTGCTGAGAACTCGATCACAAACATCACCTTGTTTTGATGGTCGAGGAGGACTATATCAGGCTTGTTGGCTTGAATTAGCCTGATTGTCGGAAACGAGAAGTTCCAGTAAATTCGGCACCTCTCGTTTTCGACAACGGACTCGATGTCTCCGGGGACGTAAGGCAGCACTGGTGTCTGGTCTACTCCGTACGAGTGCCGTAGATGGTAATACAGCACCCGTAAAGCCGCGTTATGGCGATCGATGTAGGCCGAAATTGCATATACCGGGCATGCAGATAGTAAATGCATGAGCGATTCCGGCGCCTGACGACAGGTCCTGCAGTTAATATCAGGAACCTCTACACCCATTACGCGGCTTCGGTAAACCAAAGTGTTGATTACACCATCTTGGCAGGCCACAATGAATCCCTCGGTCTCCGACTTTAGCCCAGTTGACCTTAAAAAGGCGAATGTCAGCTTAGTCGATAAACCCAGTGTTTCTAAGTTCTTATAGAACACCCCATGCATGGGTTTATCGACATGCTGCCTAAGCAGATATTCCTGTTCGGCAGCTTTTATTTGGGCCTTCAGGCGAGGTGGCTGCAGTTCAGTGACTGATTCTGGGTCAGCACCGCGCCGGCCCCCTCGTCTGTTGTCGAATGCGAGACCAAGTTCATCTGCGGCTCGTTTTGCCGCCTTAAACAGTCCTGCACCTACTCCTACATTTTCGTGATCTCTCACTAATTGCAGAAGCGGGTCTGAGCTCCTTGAGATGTTGCATGCCATACTTAGTGCTACTCTGCCATGCAGACACTCCAGACCCAAGAGTCCTCGGCCCCCCCGTTGACGTGAGAGGTACACACGAGGAACGGACGATCTAGGATGAATACTCCTATTGATATTCATCATCTTGCGGGTACTTCTATCTAATTGGCGCAGCTCATCTACAGTCCATTTGACTACCCCAAAGGAGTAGAGCAGGACAGGAACGGCAAGCATATTAGTCGCAGACACCTTGTTCTTCCCCGAAAGTTCTGATGACCAAATATTTCGGAGTAGGCGTCTGTACTTGCCGCGGAGAGATTCTTTAACTTGATGCACATCCTGGATGTGATGTTGTTGCACACCCAGGTATGTGTAGGTCTCTCCGGCATCCAGATGTCTTAGGATGCTTCCGTCTGCGAGTTGCGCGTCTTCAGCGAAGTCCCCGCATCGTCCTCTCTTGAGATGGACGACCGCACACTTGTCCAACCCGAACTCCATGCCAATGGCCCGCGTGTACTCTTCAACCACCCTTAGAGCATTCTGAAGTTCGTGCTCTCCGGAGGCATACAGTTTGAGGTCATCCATATAGAATAGATGAGTGACCTTATGCCTCCGGTTGCTGGGTGGTCCACAATGGTACCCGCGAGTTTGGCGGAGTTCAACAGATAACGGCAGCAGTGAGATACAAAAGAGGAGGGGACTCAGAGAGTCTCCCTGGAAAACTCCTCTTCTGAATACCACCTGCTCTGTTGTAACCCGCTGTGCACCAGATGTTATGGTGAAGCGAGTCCTCCAGAGCGGCAGCAGTTGTTCTATGCATCTCACTAGTGGCTCTGCTACTGCAAGACATTTGAGCAAATGCACCAGTAGTTGGTGCGATGTAGTGTCAAATGCCTTACGATAGTCAATCCAGGCCATAGATAGGTTCCGCTTGTACTGCACAGAATCCTGCGTAATACAGCGGTCTATCAGCAGGCTGTCTTTGCAACCTGCCATGCCCTTCTTGGCGCCACGCTGCTCGCTTATTATTATTATTATTATTATTATTATTATTATTATTATTATTATTATATTCTTTCCTTTGAAATAATTCCAGTTTAATTGTTAAAATCATTTAAACATGGGTGATTACACGTTCTCTGAATTAACAAACGTAGTTTTGCCTTTGGGAAAATGTTTTGGTAATGCTGCTGCAGCTGTAAAATGTTATGAAGATAAGATCCCGAACAGAAATATTCCTGATGTCAAAATTGTTTTAAGTACAGGACATCAACTTAGAAAAACAGGAAGTCTTCAAGTGAAAAACAGGGACGCTGGCCGTTCAAAAAACGCAAGACGATAAGTGTAATGAACGATCCTACAATAAGTACTAGAAGATTAGGCTTAAGAATGAATATATCTTGCCAAAACGCTTTAATAATACTACATGAACAACAATTGCACCCGTCCCATTACCGAAAAAGAATTATTACCTGAGACTATGCTAATAAGAGTTAATTTTTGTTAACTGTTGCTTGAACGGACGCAAAATGCTCCAATTTTTTTTAGTAAAATACTCTTTATTAACTAAGCCTCATTCCCACGTGAAGGCATGTTTAATTCTCGGAATATGCATTTCTAGGCTGAAGAGAATCCTAATGAAGCAAGACAAACCCAAAAATAAATGGATGGGCAGCAACTCTAGGGAATCGGTTTGTTGGATACCATATATTTCCTGGAAATTTAAATGGCGCTATGTACTATCATTTTTTGGAAAACACCTTGAATGAAACATTCAGTAATATTTCATTGTGAAGGAGAAGAAATATGTTTCTTTGCATGACGGCTCAACACCGCACTATACCAGAACATGTAGAACATAGTTACATAACCACTATCCTAGTAAATTGATTCGCCGGTGTGCAGAAGCACCTATTAAGTGACCTGCTCGGTCTCCTGACGTAACTCCTCTCAATTTCGCTGTGTCATCTAAGATCACAAGTTTATAATACTCAAATTGACACGATTAAACAGTTGAGAGTAAAAATCGATCAAGTGTTTACAATGCTACACAATGATGAAGCAATTTTACAGAGTTTCTTAAAAAAAAACTTAGATTATGCATAATGGAGGACATATCAAACAATTTTTGTACATAATTGATAATTAGCTATTATCTACATTTAATAATCTGAAATTGTTTATCTCCCTTTTAAGGTGTATATCTCCCTTATTATTTAGGTTCGGAAATAAATTTATGTGAAAGACTACCATTATTATAGGATCAACAATCAGCCGCAGAAATATCGGGAGACACCTTGCAAATTAGATACAAATAAAAAGATATGTTAACAGAAATACATTTCGGAAATTATAATCGAAATTGTCCTAAAGCCCTACAAAACTATTTAGCTACGATTCTATGATAATAACCAAGATTTCTGTAGTTCGGTGCACATTGCATTCTAAATATTTTATTTACTTGAAAGATAGATTGATATAGGCACTTATTAGAGGTGTTTGAGAATCTTATGAGCCGCGAAATGCGCAAAAGGCAAAATTTATTCTGCATTATAAGTATTTTTTTGAAGTCGCTGGCGGCTGCCTTGTTGTATACAGAAACAAGATCTCGGGATGAATTGGAAACAATAAATATAATATTTTTAAGAAGTGTAACTGAGTTGACAGGAGGGATTATGTCTCTGCGCATATGAAGGTCACAGCTCATAAGATTTTGAAACACCTCTAACTTATTTAGAGGCGTTCAAGCTGGTTTAAACTAAAGGAGAACATTATTATTCAATAACTTGTCCTTGTCGAACCAAATTCTCTGCCACTTTCTTAATACCATTTGGAACACAATTTTTTACAAGCGCAATAAAATGATACACAGATATCCCCTCTGTAGGATTTTCCGCACTACTGAGAAAAAATCATAACACTGTAATATTTGCAACTTAGATAATTCAGTTTTACAAAATAATAACTATCATGTGTGTTCACTCCGTTGGTAAATATTAAATAAAACCAATTCAGTTCATTCAAAACTTACCACCCCCAGCCAGCCATATATAAATCCAAAAGTCTTCAACGAACAGTCACAGCATCGTACAGTGAGCCTCCAATTTACACAGCACTTATACATTATTGACAAAAATATCGATTGAAATGTGATGTATTTTTGGATCTTCTCATGTAATCTTAAGATAACGAAACAAAAGATTAATCATTTTTTATTATAGATAACAAAGATAAAAACATTCGGGTAGTTAGTTACCTACAGCATGCGCCCGATATTATTTCAGAATAGGAAAGGATAATAGTGAATATAGGAGACTAGGCTGCGTCTGTATTGCCGATTGAAATTTTCAAATGTTCCTCTTTACTAAGATACAGTGTCCAACTTTTCTAATTGTAAGTCTGTAAACGATGGGAGAAATCATATTCAGTACAATTGCAAAATTATGGATAACGTAAGATAATAGAAAAATAACTATAGCAAACGATATAGTTCGGGAGCTAGGTTGCATTGTGTGAATGCATCGTTATATGAATGTTCGGTAAGTTATTAATGCCATCGAACATAAATAAAGGTATACTAGATTTCTGGCATATGCCAGTCAATCAGGTTGGCCATCATAGCTCATAGTAGGGGAGCCCTGAATCAGGATGTTAGTCTCATCGCGCCATGAAGATTTCGAAGATTTTTCAATAGTTTATCTCTCCCTGAAGAAAAAGTTCCATTACTACTGCCATGCCTGACTAAATAGGTGAACGCGTTTATTGAATATGTAAAAACAAATGATCCATGTTCTTTATCGTGGCACGTCAGTTTCCTTGTTTTTCTATTAAAGGTAATAATAATAATACGTTTTATTAATGCTTAAATTGCTACAAGGCACGTTACAAGGGCTTACATTATAATACACATATCGCACAATATCATATTATACACATATATACATATACATATAAAAAAAGAATAGTATAACTTGAATACGAAAATGAAATACATAGAGAATAATGATTGGTGTAAATAATAAATAAAGAACAAATGATTATTCATTCTGCTTTGTTCCATCGCAGAATAATTTAATTTTGACATTTTTATCGTGCATCTGATAAACTGAGGAGCATTGTTTTCACATATTTTTTAAATGCTGGCAAGTTATTATATGACTTCGTTTGGTTAGGCAACATATTGAATAATTTTAGTGCGTAGTACATGAAACAATGTTTATATAGAGTGTTGAACGGTTGCAGTACAAAATTATTTCTTTGGCGCGTATTATACCAGTAGATGCTGAGATTTGGCGTTAATGTTAAATTTGATTCTAACCTACAATGTGATATTTTGAAAACTGTTATTATGGATTCGTATTTTAACAACTGGTTTATATTAAGAAAGTTACATTTACTATAGATATATTTAGTTGATCCTAAGTTAGCAAAACCCTACAGGCGTCGAATTGCTCTACTCTGTATAACTTGTAGGAAACCTAGATTTGATTTAGTTGCGGCGCCCCAAACGGGTAGCATGTAAATTTATCGTGAGTGTATGTGTACAAAATAAAGGCTTCTTCGGGTACTATCGGTTAAAATGTATGACATTTGTTTGAACATAGCTACTAGAGGGTTAATCTTTTAATAACATACTGTATGTGGTTATTCCAATTTAAATTCGAGTCTATTACTAATCCTAAATATTTTATATTGTTGACTTTTTCAATTTTTTGGCCGTTGAATTGCAGTGTGGTAGACGGTATGCTTTTTTGTCTAGATGTCATTATAATATATTTTGTTTTGTTTATACTTAAAGAAAGTTTATTATTTTTTAACGATAGGTCTTATTTTCTTAAGTCTCTTTGCATACTATGCATTAAATAATCTATATTTTTGAAGAAGTAGAAAATGCACGTGTCGTCGGCGTACAATCGTATGTCCCCATCAAAATTTTTTTTGGTTATGTCATTAATATAGATATTAAATAACAAGGGTCCCAAGATAGAGCCTTGTAGGACCATAGTTGATATTCACAATGTTATTTTTTGCTTCACCTATTTGAACATACTGTTTAAGATTAGTTAGATATGAACTAAATAGATTCAAAGCTGCACCTCTCACTCCTAATTTTTCTATTTTTTTCCCCGCTGTTATGTTGCATTTATCGATATGTTCTTGAATGTTGGTAATTATCTCTAATACGGCCATTTGGGTGTTTTTCTTTTTTCTTAAACCGTACTGAAACTCGCTGAGAAATTTTATTTTTTCTAAATGTTCACTAATCTGGTATGTAATATTTTTTTCAAATATTTAATGATAGACAGAGAATTTGGTTCTTCAATTAGAAAAATATATTAGTTCTCTTATATAATCTGGTACCCTTCTTTTCTTGCACTAAAGTTTTGTCCTTTCTTCCATCAAAGTAAAGACTTTTAATGCTTCTATTTGCAGTCTGAAACTACTTACAAAATGTATTTCTGGTTTTCTGGCGCACTCTTCTCACTTTGTTTTTGTCGATTACTAGTCTTTCTGCTTCTCTTGATTGTCTATCTTTCTTGGCAGTTAGCTTTTTTGTTTCTGCACGATCAATATTTCCTGTAGTCATCTTTATATACGATCTTTGTTCCAAAAGAAAATTTTGTTCTTGAATCCACACATTTTTTTATTTTTTACATTTACATGCAGAAAATTCGCATTTACATGCAGCAATGTCGAATAATTTCTCCGAACAGTCTAATTTAAAACTATTTACCTTTGACTCAGATTGTGTATTCCGTTTGCTTTTCGGGTATCTTGTTAGGCTCAAATACTTGTCATGGTACTTGCGTATCAATTGTACGATGCGGTCCCTTGAAACTGTTGGAATTGATGCCGTTTTCCAAATATTCTCAATTTTAGGCACAAGTTCATTGCAAACTTCTACAAAACTTGGTTCCTTTCCGCACTGTTTGTTAAATTTTATTTCGTACCGAATATACAAATAACATCGAAGCATTTGTTCAATTGTCGGCAACACAAGGCTGTTTAAATCGATAGGACTACCAAAAATAGGACATTACATTTTACTTCTTGTTATGTTTAATTTCGGTGCATTCATTATTATAATTTATTCACTGCACAAAACAAAATTATGGTATTAATTTTTAAGAACAAATTAGAGACCAGCCTCAGATATTCAGTATTCACTGATTAACTTCTGAGTACGTAATAATATTCAAGCTTAGGTACAGCGTTGCCTATATTTAATGTTATTTTAAGATAAATACTTTGTTTAATATCAATTTTATTATCATAACTTTTACAATCTACATACATAGGAAAGTACAAACTTGACACAATTATTAGAGGCGGGATTAAAGGGGTGGTAGAGAGCTAAAGATATATATTTTTTTAAATTGAAAAAAATACAGTCACTCTACACACTGAAAGTCAACACTATAATAAATCCATTTATTTAGCGTCAGTATATCAATTTAATGCCAATAACATTATATATACGAACTTGTGCATAACTGATTGCCGACTTCCTGAATACGGTTCCCGGATAGAAGCTTTTCTATTAGATAAGTAAAAGCGTCTTTGATATTTTGCATAACAAAAACAGCACCCAAAGTTTTAAGCACGTAAACGTAATTTAATATTACACGAAATAAATGTCGTAAGGTTAATGCAACGCTTGAAACCACTCTAGCGAATATTAATATTAATATTAGTCATTGGAAGATACTGCAAGATGTTATTTAAGGAAGTGGAATAGTTAAGTATAAAATTAAATTTAAGAGTGATGTTGCGATTCAACTTGCAACTGTATTTCCTAGTTCTAGACACCCGAGTCGGGATATAAGCTTTCAGAAATACATCGTGTTACAAGGATTGAATAAGTTGAATGCAAGTTTGCTGTTTACTTTGGGAGGTTTTTGAATTAAATTTAATTGCTTAAGAATGGTAAATACTATAAGTAGTATAATTTCAATATCCATAATGTAAAAATGGGCATTTTTTATTAGATCTTACAGACATAGGAGAAATACTTTGTTTTCAGAGTGACATATAGTGTGAACCTGAAGAAACGCACAAAATTCATATTTGGTATGTGTCATTTGTCAAAAAAATCCTCGAACAGATCGATTTTAGTTTTGTAAATGCTACATTTTGTCACTATACCAAAATTTATGACGTCATTGGTTTTTACGTTATGACGTCATCATAATATTTTTTAATGGAAACTTACATTTTTGTTTACTGTTTTTGGTGGTATATTCCTTTAGCTTCCTGGTGATATAAAAAAAATTGATATTACCAAAGCCATTCTTTTGGAAAAAAATTTTTTTATTGCTTGATACCTTATATAACTATTTGTGAGAAAATTGTCATCTCCATTGCTCTAATTGCCACGCTCCAATCATTTGGCTTGACGAAGATGGGTGTAGACACTTTGCACGCTGTTCTGAATCATCTCATGGGCAATTCGTCTCATCTAAAAGCCAATTCTATCTTTCAATTCTTCTATGGTATTCGGTCTGTTAAAATACACCCTTGACCTTAAGTAACCCCAAAGAAATAAGTCTAAGGGGGTAAAACCCGGTGAACTCGGGGGCCACTCAATCGGACATCGACAACCTACTCACCTTCCAGTAAAAGTATCATCTAAAAACTGACGTATTGCTATCCCAAAATGAGGCGGGGCCTCGTCTTGCTGAAACCAGACGTTTTCAGCAGGAATATCTTCATCTTCATTGTTCGGAAACATAACTGTTAAGGCTGGCACTAACTCAACTCGCAAAACTGTAAATATCTTGCGGCAGTAAGATTTTCTTCAATATAAGGTCCCAATAAGCTATCACCAATCATACCTGCAAACACGTCTACTTTACCTCGTCGCTGTGTATGGGCTTCTTGAGTCCAATGTGGATTTTCACGTGACCAATACCTACAGTTATGTCGACGTACAGTCCCCTTTAAAGAAAATGTAGGTTCATCAGAAAAAACAACGTTCTTTACAAAATTTGGGTTTTCATCGCACAAGGTCATCAACTGTTCACAAAACTACAACTGCCGATCTGGGTCGTCTTCATTCAATTCGTGGATTAATTGCACTTTGTATGGATGGTATTTTTCTTTTTTCAATAGACGTACAACAGAAGTTTGGCTCACGTTATGATTTAAAGCCAGCTGCCTTGTCGAAAAATTGTGGTTTTCCTCACTTTCTAGAAGAATATTTAATTTGGTTTCGTTGCCTGTGCTAAGGCGACCAGATCGAGGGAGGTCAGCTACACTGCCAGATTCATCATATCTAGCCACCAGTCTACTTACAGATCTAGAAATTTGCTTTTCGGGATACTTGGCATTGAAAACATCACATGCTTCTTGATGAGTTCTCAGCCTATCACCATATCCAACCATCATCAAAAGTTCTACGCGTTCTCTTTCACTTAAACGTGGCACTGCATTCACTAGTTTTACACTGTCTCAGAAATGTCACAAAACTGAGATTCCACACGTGCCAGGAATAAAAACTTATCGATACTTTGCACGAAAAGGCCTGTATCTATCTGTCGTTAAGGTGATTGTTTTTTTATTATGTTCTTTGTTTTGTTTTTGTCAAATGTTTTCATGCTAGTTAAAACAAAAATGTAGGCAACAAGATTTATCAGTCCATAAAAAAGTGGAATTTTTTACATAAAACGTCATTTTTCCAAAAGAATGGCTCAGGTAATATCATTTTTTTTTATATCACCAGAAAGCTAAAGGAATAAGTATACCACCAAAAACAGTAAACAAAAATGTCTGTCTCCATTAAAAAAAATTTATGATGGCGTCATAACTCAAAAACCAATGACGTCATAAATTTTGGTATAGTGACAAAATGTAGCATTTACAAGACTAAAATCGACTTCGAGGATTTTTTTGAAAAATAACACATAGCAATGATATGAATTTTGTGCGTTTCTTTAGGTTTACACTGCATACAGAGTATGTAGAGAAATAAATTCAGTGGTATTTCTCGCAGTAGAGGAAAATCAAGAGTAAATAAAGCGGGATCACTGCTTGTAGAAATTTTAACTCTGGTTCATCCATTCTCGCATTGAAAAATCTGGAACATTAGTATGGGATAAACGGTTGTATTCTCGAGATATGTGCCAAATTTCAGGACAATCGACTTAGTTCTTAAGATATCACGTCAACGTAATAAGAACCACATTTTTTGAAAAAGGAAATTGTCCGTAGTTCAAGCCATACATATAATCACAAGAATTAACGTGAAATTTGATTCTCTTGTTTTAGATGATCTGGAGAAAGGAATTTTGTCAGCCAGCAACCGAGAAATTTTGGGAGGTGTCTCATTTCAAACAAAAACAATGACGTCACCACAACAATGTGGATGGCGTAACAAATTGTGTATGTATATCAAGAGTGGAGTATTTAAATATAAAAATCGACCTGTTTCTGGATTTTTTTAAAACCATATGTATGTGAAATTATGAATTTATTACACTTATTAACACCATACTGTATATGTTTCGGGTGAATTTCAGGCTAATAATCAGATCTACAGATTTGCTATATTCAAATCCAGTCAACTAAAAGTTGACTGGATTTTTCTTTAAGAATTAGCCGCTTTTAAATTTGAAGCTACCTACTAATAGAGAATTTAAAAATAATGCATGGTCTCACACGACAGCTTTCTGTTAAAATTACTTTTTTCCTGATGGACACTAACAAAACTTGATATTTGTAGCTAAGAAATAGGGATAAAAATATTTTGTTGTTTAAGCTTGACAAGAACAGAGTTATTATTATGAGTTTCTAGCTCTCCATTCCATCAAAAAGCAGTTTGCTATTTAATACACTCCATAGAAAAGCGGAAAATTTTCAGCTATTGACTGAAATGCAAAGTCATTGGACGGCTTCTTATTATTAATACAGACATCGAGAATAGTTTATTTGGGAGGTAAGAAAATAGCAAGTCACTTTTTGTTGGATCTCTGACAATGGAATAAATTGCTTGAAGACAGTGATGAATCACACCAAGCTGAATTTAATATTTATTTTGAAAATAAGGGAAAATGAAGTTGTTTATATTCCAGGCTTTGTGAGGATGTTATTCCGTTTTGTTCAAATTTCGAATAAACGGATATATCGGTAACGAGGTACGGTTTAAAGGGATTGTCAAAGCAGGATATCGTTCGCTAAACTGGTTATGCTGCATGGGTTAATGGAGATTTAAACTAAGCACGTTAAAATCAATGCATATTGGATATTTTAATTTACTTCTAATATTCCATTCAGTAATTTGTGCGATTGCGACTTTTTAAATACAGTGCCGTGTTTAATCCCTGCGAACAGAAAATCACACTTACGTTTGGAATAATATAATGTGTATACATACAAATCTTACAATTAGTGAAAAAAATTAATTTAATATATGTTTCAGTATAGATTTAGGGAAGGGCAAAATTGTGAAAGTGAGTTGCACTATTAGTCCAGTTCCCACGGAGTTTTGAGCGAGGATTAAATAATCCCCATGAGAACTTTTGATGTTTTGGTAGACTTTTGGTAGTAGAAAAGCATTGCAACAAATGCAATAAAAGGGGTAAACAAATTATTATTATTCTTCACATATTAGCGCGATGTTAATAGAAAGTTAGGATGCTACTACACAGGCCTTAATTTTTTTTTAGTTTTTTAGAGTTTTAAAAGTAAGCAAGCTTGTTAAGCTTCTAATTTTAAGAATTGTTCGTGTCAAATACAAAAACTTTTCGGCAATAACTATAAGTATTCTGTAGTACATTTTCTAAATTAGAAGGGTTTTAGCATTACTAATATCTATTGCCTGAATATTAAATTGTGGAAGATGAAATTATATTTTTTATTTATTTTTAATAAAAAATTATTTTTCTATATCTTCAATTTCTTACTTGGCAGTTGCCAGTTAATAACTCAAACCCCATAACACCTGAACATAAGAAAGTTGGTACGGTCATTGTCAAATCGATTTATTATAAAAGTACGGGGGCTTAAATGAGCGGGAATGAGGTAAATCAAGACGGTTAAGGACATATTTTAATTAGTTAGAGCACCGACAGAATCGTAACTATCATAAATAGTACAAAGATTCCCCAAATTTATAGTATATTAGGCAGGGCCAGCGAGATTTTTTTCCTTTTCTTTTATGAATATGATAAAAAAGATACATGAGAGGGTTTTTTATCTCGCTGAATTAGGTAGCTGTAGATATAGAATAGTTTAAGTTGCTGGGAAAAGAGTGTTCTATATTTGAGGTAAGCCATTTTGACCACATTTACTGTAGATGACGCCAATTGCCAGGTCGACCTAGTGTTTGATGTTCATGGGAAGTTATTTTGTACCATATTGTACTGTAGAAAACGCAAGCTGCCGGGTCAAAATTAAGCTCTAGAAGAGGGCGGATCCGCATTCATTGATCCAAGTAATTCAGAAGAGCCCCACCCTACTCCGCCAGAAATTTGACTCAACTAATTTCGGAAGAAAAATAAGGGACCTTTCGGACTCCGGTGATGTAACATTGTCTTACTTTCAGCGTAGTAACTTTTCGTGTCACTGGGTATATTTGTGTTTTCGAGATTTTGTAGTAAAAGTTAGCTTATTGTCATTGAATTTCCAAGTAAACTTTAATCACTTCGAATTGTTGCTGGCACCTGACGTCTTTGTAACTGGGTTTTTTTTTAATTATTGGCTTCATATTTGTTAATGGTATTGTTTCTTTTCTGCCCCTCGGGTGATTACCAGTTTGTGTTTTATTGTAAACGAGTTTTTCATTAACATAGTAATATTTCTCGCTTAAATACGAGCCAACGGTCTATTATTCTTATCTTTGTTTCATTTTGTTTTGTCATATTTCTAACCAATAACTGTGAATATATTATTTAAATGTTGTTGAAAATGCGTGTTTTATTTACTTGCTAACTAGTGGAAGTCGAGTCATAAGAGTTAGATTACCAGGATGAAACAGCAGGCATGACAAGGAAAAAGGGGTAAGTTTTGAACTGTAACATATCAAGGTATACACACATATATCTGAGAACGGTCCACGTATAAGCGATATTAATGCATCTAGATATTATGTAGCCCAATGTGCAGTGCAATGTGCAATGAGAGACTGTGAGTATAGATATGAAGATAGACCCAATGCAGTAATAACTAAAAGAGATGATATTTCCTCGAGTACATATGTTATAGCTGTATGTAACAACCAACATTTAACAGGCTTTACTCGCACATGAAAACTTTTATCGCCGTACAATTCTAATAACAATATGTTCAAATTATGGAAGAGTACCTAGTATTTATGGACTGACATAACATTGTTAGGTTCCTCATTAACACACCTAGCAAAGTTGTGGAATTCATTCTTAAAATAAATTTCTGCTTTAATTCCTAACAGATATATTTCTATTAGCGGTATATATCCTTTTCGTCTAATGTGCTTTTGCGGTGCAACATCTACCTTGAAACGATAAATTGAAACGTCGAATGAAGATCATGTAGCGGTTTGTTGCTGAATAGAATCACTCAGACGGACGGAATCATCTCCACTATTGAAAAAAATTATCGGCACGAATCTCTGACCACTAGTTAAGCATAAATCTTTTTCTTTTGAATACGAACTCGACGGAAGGGCTTTTATTCCATTCAAGTCTCGATATAAAAGTCTGAAACTTTTCCTTGCTTACTATTTACCCTCAATTTCATACAGATCCAATAGAAGCAAAACATTTTAAATGCAAATTCGAACGAATATTTGTTTCTATCTGCGTTTTAAATTTAATGGAAAATAACATGCATTGCAAAAATATTATTTTATGGAAATGCACTTAGGTTAATAGAGTTATCACATTTTCACAGAGCTAAAGTCCATTAGCTCAGATACGCGCTGGGATTCGACAATTTTAAAGGGTCCCCGCTGTTAATTTTGTTGGGTTCTTAGCGAAACTGAATTAACACAGAGTGCATTTAATAAATGAAAATAAAAATGCCGCTGTATGTGACAGAAATAAGAAGTTGCTAGATTTGTCAGGTTTAATATATAATTTGAAAGTTTCGTCAGTTTCTAATTCGTACGTAAGTTTCGCTTGTCATTTCCGGGTGGGTTTAAGCACTCAGTAGTTCTGAAAGGAAAAGAATCATTCGTTTTTTGATCTCAATTCAGCTATATTATCGATGTAGTCAATACGCGTCTGAAATTAAGATTGTAGCGCCTATGCGGTTGACATCGGAACTAATTCCTGTGTAATGGGTGTTTTGTTTACATTCAAATCTTTGTATTTTTGGTGACTTTGCTTGCTATAAAAAGGTATTTTATAAATAAATTTCTACGAAAATATATGAATAGCAATTGATTGATGTATTTAAGCGATATTTTAGGACTTGAGTGTATTTACCGTAATTTTTCAGCGTAAATTCACGAAAACAAGGTACGTATTATGTTAGGTTAAGATATTGTTTTTTATTTTCATACTGTGATTTAATCCTTGAAATAAGTATTATATTCATATTTTATTAATTGGAAACTTAAGTTGTTTTTTTTTTGCCCAAGACGAACACAGAGGAACTGAACAATATTGATTCATGTCGTTTTCAATTTTAATTGAATCCAATCGACAATAAAAACAACGCAAAACAATTATGAAACAACGAAAGTTTTCACTTGTCATCTCACACAAAGTAGTTCGTAATCGGCACCGTAGATGGCGTATCTCCTATTTTGAATTGGCTATACTATCAGCTATTTTACGATTTAGTTTTTTGGAATTTCTGCAAAATATAAGTTGGACTTTCCTTCGCATCAAATATATTTTTAATATCTGTTTGAATTTATTTGAATTTCTTTCAATTTCTTTGAATTTCTTTGAATTTCTTTGAATTTCTTTGAATTTCTTTGAATTTCTTTGAACTTCTTTGAATTTACTTGAATTTCTTTGATATGGTTAAAGTTCTATTTTTATTCTGAATTATGTTTTTAATTATATCCCATGCTGCTTTAGATTTATTGTTTGCTCTGTAGTAAAGGTTACCGTTATAATTTGTTTTTGCTGCTTTACGTACAACGCTGTAAAGGTGTAAACGCATCTATAAAATTAGCACCATTAGAATCCCTAGAAGATATCATTTTATTATATAGTTCCTCTTACCTTCACCTAAAAATACTCTTACCTCTTGTAATATAAGGTTCTTTTTTTGTTCCTAGAGTTAAGTCCTTTGAGTGGGAAGGCAATCTTTAGCAATGTTTTAATATACTAGCAAATACTTTAAATCTCTCATTAAAGTATTTACTACGGTGTATTTCGTGCCATGTTTCCTTGAATTACAGTTTAGTTTCGTAAATGCTATATTTTGTCACTATATCAAAATTTATGACGTCATTGGTTTGTGAGTTATGACACCATCATAAATTGTTTTTAATGGAAACAGACATTTTTGTTTACTGTTTTTGGTGGTATATTCCTTTAGCTTTCACGAGTAATGTTCCACTTTCTTATGGACTGATAAATCTCGTTGCCTACATTTTTGTTTTAACTAGCATGAAAACATTTGACATAAAAACAAAACAAAAAATAATAAAAAACAATCACATTAACAACAGAGGGATACAGGCCTTTTTGTGTAAAGTATCGATAGCTCTTTTATTCCTGGCACGTGTAGAACCGCAGTTTTGTGACACTTCTGGGACAGTGTAAAACTAGTGAATGCAATGCCACGTTTAAGTCAAAGAGAACGCGTAGAACTTTTGCTGGTAGTTGGATATGGTGATAGGCTGAGAACTCCACAAGAAACATGTGATGTTTTCAATGCCAAGTATCCCGAAAAGCAAATTTCTAGATCCACTGTAAGTAGATTGGTGGCTAGATATGGTGAATCTAGGTGTATAGCTGACCTCCCTCTATCTGGTCGCCTTGGCACAAGCAACGAAGAAACCAAATTAAATATTCTTCTAGAAAGTGATGAAAACCACCATCTTTCGACAAGGCAGCTGGCTTTAAATCATAACGTGAGTCAAACTTCTATTGTACGTCTACTGAAAAAAGGAAAATACCATCCATACAAAGTGAAATTAATAGACGAATTGAATGAGGACGATCCAGATCGGCGCTTACAGTTTTATGAACAGTTGATGACCTTGTGCGATGAAAACCCAAATTTTTTAATGAACATCGTTTTTTCTGATGAAGCTACATTTTTTTAAAGGGGACTGTACATCGGCATAACTGTAGGTATTGGTCCGCGAAAATCCTGATTGGACTCAAGAAGCCCACACACAGCGACGAGGCAAAGTAAACGTGGGCAGGTATGATTGGTGATCGTTTATTGGGACCTATTTTTTTGAAGAAGTTATTTACAGTTTTTGCGAGTTGAGTTAGTGCCAGCCTTAGCAGTTATGTTTCCGAAAAATGAAGATGAAGATATTCCTGCTGAAAACGTCTGGTTTCATCAAGACGATGTAGCATTTGAAAAATCTACATTAATAATTTCAGTTTGAATACAGTAAATTAACCCATTAGTTCACTTGTTTGATAGGCAACCACTCGTACTTCAAAGGGGCATAGCAGGTTGCATATCTGAAATTCTCAACAAGGAAAGAAAGCGTGTTTTCTTTTATGTATTATTTTTGAGTCTGAGGTGTTACTCACGTATTCTTGTTGTTGGGATATTACACAATGGTGTAATTCAGACTTTAAATTACAAGCCCTTTTTGTTGGCGCATTTTTATTGGCTAGAGAAAGAGTTCTCTAGATGCTCAAGTTGGCAACACTGAGAACAGGGAGAACTGTCAAGCGGATTTCCGTCGAGGATTCGTCTTTGAGACAGCCACGAGTGAACAGCGGCGGTTCCGATTTTGTGTGGAATTTTTGGGTTTTACATCGTTTGCATTGAAAAGGGATTTGATTGATGTACCCAATGATCCTCACCGCCTTGCTGTGAAGATTTTGTGAATTTCCAAGAAGGAGTTCTGTCGGTTGCCATAAATCTGATCGCCACGTGTCTCGTAAAGGTTATGCAATACTCTCTTTAGGAGGTAAGCTTTTATTTTACTTAGTTGGTGTTTTATTTAGTTCTTATTTATTGTAAATATTACAGAGTGTTTGGAGGGACTGGCCCTTTGAAAATAAGTTATGTTTTGGAGAGGCTTATGTTTGGTATAAGCACATGTTTTGGAGGGGTATATGTGTTTGGAGAGGCTTACAATTGGGATGAGCACAGGTTTGGTGCTGTAATTTTGGTTATGTAAGGGGGCCCAGCAGTTAGAGGAGTAATAGGAGGAAGTCTATTACTCAGATGTTTGGTTTCATGTGGGTTCCGCTGACACTTTGAGAAGTTTAGGACTGGCAGAGTCGTTCGTAGCAGTCTCCCGGAGATTCAGGTAGCAATTTGATGCAACACGGAACTGCAGTTGCAGCCAACGTCGAGAACGTCTATGAAATGGTGACAAGTCACACTGCAGTCGTCACAGAAAATGCCAAGGCCTTGACCAGGTTTTTTTGTTCGTTTTAGTTAAATATTTTAAAGAAAATATTATAGTTTAATTCAGTGGTTTTAGTTCATATGTTGAAGTAAGTTATAACACAATCTTGCAACTATAAATCAAGCTCTAAGTTATGTGTATTGAATGATAATATATTTAAGAGTTTTACTGTAAAACACCCATGGTACCGTGAGATGTTAGTTTGCCCACTATTACGTCACACATATAAAATTTAATTCATGGTAAATTTTTAATTCATGGTTGTAAGTTATAACTCATAGTTGTATATTGGCAAACTCGTAGTTGCAAGAAAGTCTCAGTCAAAGATCTAAGCTTGAATTCAAATCAAGTTTTTTATCAACGGTATAGAATTTCTTTAATACGTATGAACCACGATTAGGTAAGGTTTGAAGTTTTTTTATTTATTCTTTTTATTGTTGTATATCTCACGTGTGTTGTAATAAATGTCTAATGTCTACATGTTCTTATTATTTGCACTGGTACACCTGATATTTGTTTGAATTTTGAGATTTCATAGAGTAAAGTAGAGTTTCGATATTACAGAGATATTTTGAGAATTCTATCGCATGGTTGCTAGTAACTTAATTTTGTTCCGTGCTGGCAAAATTATTTAAATCATATTACTTAACATACAGCCGGTGGCGCCCTTTTGAGTGTCCACACACAATCCTAACCCACGGCCTATGCTCTCCAACAAAAATCGGCTGCCGTCCGCACCGGAATGTTTTAATGTCTAGGTATCAAAAAATGTTACAACGGGGCCCCACCTCATTTTGGGATAGCAGTGCGTCAGTTTTTAGATGACACTTTTACTGGAAGGTGGATAGGTCGTCGAGGTCCGATTGAGTGGCCCCCGCGATCACCGGATTTAACCCCCTTAGAGTGTTTTCTTTGGGGTTACTTAAAGTCCAAGGGTGTATTTTAACAGACCGGATACCATAGAAGAATTGAAAGACAGAATTGGTTTGGAGATGAGACGAATTGCCCATGAGATGATTCAGAACAGCGTGCAAAGTGTCTACACCCGTCTTGGTCAATGCCAAATGGTTTTAGGGTCGCAATTTGAGCAATGGAGATGGTTTTTTTCTCACAATTATTTATGTAAGGTATCAATCAATAAAAAGATTTGTTTTCCAAAAGAATGGCTCAGGTGATATCAATTTTTTTCATATCACCAAAAAGCTAAAGGAATATACCTCCAACAACAGTAAACAAAAATGTCTGTTTCCATTAAAAAAAATTTACGATGACGTCATAACTCAAAAACCAATGACGTCATAAATTTTGGTATAGTGACAAAATGTAGCATTTACAAACATAAAATCGACCTGTTCGAAGATTTTTTTGGAAAATGACACATACCAAAGATATGAATTTTGTGCATTTCTTTAGGTGCACACTTTAGGATAAAAACATACACCGGTTATATTTACTAAGGGATCTCGTAACAATATTTCAACATTACTGATAATAACCACATTAAAGTCTAGTATTTGAGTCGAGTGATCTGCTTGTGCATTATCATCTACATCGCATTTTTAATCAAAATAATTTAAATTAGTACACATGAAGTCAATACTTGTCGAATTTTTTTAGATCCTCGTTGGTTCATCTACATTTATATCGTATTAAAAAGCTAGTTCTTTAGTCGCATGTATCTTCATTATGCTATCAGAATTCACTTTGTCAATATTTAGATCGCCGCATAATGTTATTTGTTGCGTATAGTGTGTACTACACAGAAAATTGAGAACATTATCTAATTCTTCAAAAAATAATTGGAAATTGTTTTCAATTGGAGATCTGTATATCTACATTACTTTAATAAAATTGACTTAAACAAAGTTATTTCTATTCCAATTACCTCTATGGTCTTCCCTCTACAATACTGTTTTAAACCTTCTATTTCTCTCGTATTATTCTTTAATATTTTGACGAAACATTCCATTTTTGAAAACAGAGGCGTTAAAAAGTGATTTTTTATTTTATTACTATTATTTTTTTTTCGAAAGAATGCAAAGATTGTAAATCAATAATTTTACAAATAGTTTTTATTTTAGTTCTCATAGATAGGTTTTTCTGCTGTTTGCAAAATCCTATAAAGAATATATTTCATTAAAAAGATAAAGGCGCTCTTTTTCTTTTTAGTTGATCGCTCTGTATTTTAAAACTAATGTAAATAGACTTCATATGTTTTACTTAATTTGTATAAAATACCTTGGGCCTGCCTAGATAAGGAAGTGCAGCAGCCTCTTTGAAATAGGGCATATTTTTAAACTACAAATTAAAAACTGTTTTAAATATTGAGTTGAAAAAGTGCATAATTCCAGCGAAACATTTAGCAATTTAATGAATATTTCAAATGTTACAAAATAAACGGATGAGAAATGAAAAGACATCTCTTGGATGCGATGCCGTAAATAAAGTTCCGCGACGTAGAGACTCCGGAGAGCGGAAGTCGTCTATTCAGATGAACGGTGGGAAGAGCTCATCCTTTTCTGCCGCAAAAAATGATAGGTATCTATATATCTCAGGAATCCGTAAAGCAAATAGTGTTTTTAGTTTTCCCACTTTTCTTGAATGGCTGAGACACTCAAAACGCTACCAAATAAGATCGATTTGGCTGGATGTGCCTCTTAAAGTTATTTATACCACTCATTTATTCTTATAATCTATAAAATTTCACTTTTTACTACATGGATGGCTTGATGAATCTTTCCGCACATAAAAGAAGAACATAATAGGATTCTGCACACAGGCTTGTGTCGATAGAAATATGTTCGGTACCTAAAGTCTTCAATTTAAACTTATTGATCATAAAAAATGCAATAGATATACAAGGTGTTTGGAAGGCCGATGCACGGCCCTGTGGGGCGAAAGGGGAGATCATTTAGACTGCATTAAACCAAACATACCTTAGTACAAAGTCTTACGGTTTCTTAGATTTGCAAGATTTTCGTGTTTTTCAAAGAATCTATTTTTGCTTCCCTCGCACACCGCATTGTATTCGAGAAAAGATCACCCTCCGAGATTTTTTCGGATTTACACGTTTCAGATCACGTAGATCACGAAAATATGGATTTTTCAATTCCATCAGTCTGTCTGTCTGTCTGTCTGCCTGTTGGTGTAGTATCTAAAAAACTACTTGACGGAGAACAGTCAAATTTGGTAGGTAGTTGACGCTACTGTCAGCGAAGAAACGGTTAAACTTTCACTGGAAAATATACAGGGTGGACCATCTAAAGGGAAAAAATAATGAAAGAAATATTTTTTTTGCTCAAATTTAAAATTTCCACGTTTCATGATATTCTAAATCTATTTCAGAAAAAGACATTTTTCAAAATTTTTGAAAAATTTTTTACCAGTAGAAAAAGAATTTTTTGTTGCTCAAATTTAAAATTTCCACGTTTCATGACATTCCAAATTTATATTATAAAACAAAATTTTGGAACATTTTTATGATGGAAAAAATCTTTTGCTCAAATTTAAAATTTCCACGTTTCATGACATTCGAAACCTATTTCAGAAAAAAATTGTTTTTTAGTTAAAATCCCATGACGATTGTATCATATGAATTTTTTCGTTTTCTGGTGTTGGTATTTTAATTATTACAAGGGGTTGGAGGGTTGTAGGAAAATTTCCTAAATTCTTCCAAACACGTTACAGAATAATATCTTATAATCCATAAAAAATTGATACAATATAAAATCTGAGTAATATCAGAGTTGTTTTATCTTTGAAAAAATTCATTATATACTGCCTTTTTTAAATATTTCTTACCTTTAAATAGTGGTGATTTTTGCATTTTTTCAAAAAAGTGTAACATATGCTCACCTTAAAATTTCTCAAAGTTTAATTTGAGCGCCATAGGATTTATTTTGCTCTTTCTCTTGGCCCTCTATCTACTAGGCAAAAATAGGCTAATTTAAGGCCTTTTTGCGGTCACTCCTTGTGGTATTTACGAAAGCCTTCCATATTTGGCATCTTTTACTTAATATTGAATTTTTGCTATCGAATGACCACTCTGTATATTTTTTTGACCAAAAGTAATCCGGTTTTCTTTGTAATAATACCTTCCGATTACTATTCTCATGTGTGGTTTCATAATTAATAATTTTTTAGAATGACCGCCCTGTATAAATAAAGAGGGAAGTTGTGTGTATTTTCCTTTACCGATTTTTTTATCATATTTTTACCCTAATAACACACTAGTAAAAATAGGCTAATTATTATTACACCTTGATGATTTTTATTTTTTCAAATGCTGGAGTATGTATCTGTTCTGTGAATTTACACACTAAATAACCAAAAATTATTTAAGAAGATGTCTCAGATGTTAAAATACTTAAATGGCGGATGTCCAGCACGTTTCCGTCTAATAGTAAGAGAGTATTTGGCACATGTTTTCCCCGATAGTTGGATCGGCAGAGTTGGACCAGTTCCATGGTCTGCCAGATCCCCAGTCTTAGCACAACTTGATTTCTTTGTCTGGGGACGAAGTTAGGCGTAGAGCCCGAGCCTGTATTAGGAACAATGGTTTACACTTAACTAAACATAAATAAAGATATGTTTGATTAGTAAATTTTGTCTTGATAAGTCACGCTTTATAAAAACAATTGCTGAAAAAATAAGGTTCGCTTTAAAAATATGATTTTTTTTTTTTTATAAAGGCCGTTCAAAGATTTTACTTAAACTATCTCTATATACATAATATCAACCTATACAAGTCAGCAGACATTAATGACATTTTGCCAGTTTTGCTTCAGAATGATAAGAGCTAACCTCACTGTTACGCGCTTTACTTCATGCTAGTATAGCACTAAATTATGCAACAAATTAGTAGAGGTAGGTAGGGTGCTTTATTTACATCAAAGCCTTGCAAACATACGCCTAGGCAATTTTTTTTCTGGACTGTCAGCCTCACATTTATTCTACTAAAACACTAAAAAAGTTGACAGATATAGACCTGCAAGGGCGAGTAAATCGGTTTACTGATCATCAGGAAAGTGGAGCAGAACAAGCAATCGACAACCAATAAATAGCACTAGGGTCCTATTAACTATAAAGAGTGCATTTGGTAATTATTACCTCAGTTCACTCAATTAAAATACCTATGGAGAAGCGAGGAATTAGCAATATCCATATTGTGCTCTACCACAGATATTTTAGAATTTTTCTAGGAGAACTAACCAACAACCTGTCCGTTTGGATAAGCTATTCCCAAAATGGAGTTTTATCTGGTATTGTTGTGCAGGGTACTGGTCAGACTTCTAGCGAAACTGACATAGAGGGATACAAATGATCTCATCATTCTAGTAAAGGAAAATATAGTAACGTGATATTCAATTATGACCATTATGACCCAAGAATTATAGAAGAAATACATCATTGACATATTCGGAAAAATCTTCGACAATAGTCTTCATGCCAAAAAAAATCTTTAAGAATTGAAGGTACTTAAGTATGCGAAGCAGAACGACAGAGAGCAGTGGAGATCAAACATCTAGGAACAATTCTTGACACGAAAACTTTCGATTCACATATACAAACAAAGGTAACATGGGTGGTAGATTTGTAGAAGCATGATTGGCAAAACACGGAAGTTTAAACCTCTGATGGTGCAATGGTTGTAATACCAATAGCATCATATGCTCTTCTGATCTGGTGAAGCAAAGCCAAGAGCAGAGTTTCAATGAACGGGCTGTCCCAATTGTAGAGATTAGGAATAACAGAGGCGATGACCACTATGCTATATAGATGCTGCTAGGCCTTCCTGCACTATATTTAATGGTGGAATCGAAGGTCACAATGGTAGCATGAAGGCTAAAAATAGACATTTTTCTGAGACGACTGACAAGAACGAGGTATGGCATCAAACTTGAAGGGAAAACTGTATATTGTATACTTTGAACTTCTAAAAACCTTTTAGAATAACGAAATGAATAACTACGATAACGGATATTAAATGTAGAGGTCGTACATTTAATAAGCAACGTCAGCAAGTGGCGTAATAGTGTCAGACGTTGCCATTAAGAAGAATGCAATATTGTACGATATTGTATAAATATTGTATAAATATTGTATAATTATTGTAAGTATAAATATTGTTATAAAAACTTTATCTATATTTATATTTTGTTCATACAATAATTTTAAAATAAAATTAAAACGCTGATCTATAGATATTGAATCACAAATGGTGATTTATATTCCAATATTCAGTTTCTGTGCTCTCTACACGTTGCATAATCAATTTAAGAATTCAAATTGGATATCACAAGCAGCAGCGTAGAGAATACTTGTCCGTGCTATTAGATGGCCTCTTAGTAGCATCCATAAATGTTTATAGTTACTCCATTGACTGAATAGCCTCGTCATACCGAGAGCGGAAAATGGAAGAAATCTTATTAAAGCTTCATACGACGTCGACGACCGCTCCGTATCTTATTTATTCTCTTATCTGTGGATATTTACGAAATATCTTTTATTTATTTATGGATTTCAATTCTGCATCATCAAAGTTCTCTTACATAATTGCAGTTTGTTTTACATTTGTTCATAGATCTTCTTAGGGTAACAAAATCGGATGTTAACTTTCTCCAATAAGGCAGGCTACTTTGGATTCAAATTATATAATTAAAATGGCTTTTGTTTATTGAGAAAGACTCTCTTGGAAAATACTTAATAACTCCCGAAATAATCGGAACCCTGGAGTGTCTTTTAGTTATTAATATTTCATGCAGAAGCTAAATAATTTATAACAAAATAGTTTGTTACACAGGATATTTCGATTCGAGTCGAGATTAATATAAAAAGGTAGTTCCTTAGGTTAATTCATGATAAACATTAACGTATCATATAGGGTCTAATTCTCAAGTATGATTGTTAAGAGATCCCTACGGTGCACATTCGTTATGCGAAGTGGTCCTTGGTTTAATTGGCTAAAACTTTAGTAGTTTACACTCACTGATCAAAAGTTCTCATGGCCATACGGCCCGAAAATTAATAGTTTTTCTACAAATCCCTTTAATGCGTTCGCATTGTGCTCTTACACGATGTCAGGCAAAAATATCCTTCTTCTGTTCTATTAATAACACAGCCACACAAAAAAAGTCATGTACCACGATTAAAAATATATGGATATGGTGTATTTTTCGATGCTTAGTCCGAAGCCGTAGTCCAAAAAAGGGGTTTTTCAGGTCAATTCTTTTCTTTTAATCATAACATCCCTGAGGATGGTGTAAAATCGTATAAATATTGTCATCACTCTTAATAAAGGGTAAAAAATGGTAAATATTTTAGAGTGCAGAATATAAATTCGAGCTGCAATAATTTCTTTCTGTGATATGAACAAAATCCGCCCTTATGAAGGGAGAAGACGCAGGTAAGTGTGAATAACACGTATAAAGGCCAAATTTTTGTGTCTCTTAGTGCAAAATATCTGACTCTGCTACGGCAACTAGCCATTTAATTCAATTTTTTTAAATTCAATTCAGTTTACTGATATTAAAGATTAAAATTTTACGACGCTTTATTTGTGTACAATATTATATTAATTATGTTTTAATATGTATTATTTTAATTACGTATGTCCTAACTCTTTAAAATTATCTGTTTATTATAGTCTGAATTCTCTTTATGTTTACTTTATAAAATGAAACATTTGTAACTAAGTAATTAATTAATTTAAATGAGTAAAAATGACAAACTTACTTAATAACATTGTCATTTGTTTATGTTTTTATTTTCTACAAGCATGCATGCTGTTATTAATATTAATGTTCACTAGGTAATTAAACACTCAGTTGATGTTGCATTTAAATAGCAAATTAATTAGGGTAAGTGAAAATTATTGTTCAAAACAGCGCTACATTAATTGCAGAATAAGTTAATTAGTTGTTCTTATATTCATAGTAATTTGCTATTTAAATTTAGCCGTAAACAGTTTAATGAAAATTGAATCGGTAATCAATACAAACAGAAAAGTGCCTGAACAGGAAAAAACAGATACTAATATTTATTATTTCACTTTTATTTATTTCACCCAATATTATATGGAAGTCAGTGAAATGTCGTTTTTGAATTTATATACCAACAGTGGAATAAAAGACTCTTTTTGCATCAAAATTCTCGAGCAGTGAAAGGATTCTCATGATTCCTTCTCCAAACTCTCTTCAAGACTATCTAAATTAATGTTAAAGCATGCCAAGCTCAGCTTCCTATTTGGATGTGGTTAATGACAATTCTAACTGGTAGATCTGATAGAGAATTAAATAGTAAAAGGAAATACTAGTATACAATTCTTCAAAAAAATTGATATTTTCCTAGTTATTGATTAGATTAGATTTATAAAATTGTGATTCTGTCATTGAAAAATTGGTCCTTGGTTGCACACAATGAAGAAGTGGTATAGCATGAAAAAGAAGACTATAAAATGACAAATACTTTGTTTTTTTCTGATTTCTCTAAGGCGAATTGTTCTAAAAGCATGGCCGCCGAATCGAGCTCGAGCGTTTACAAGTCGAAATATAATATTTAAATCTCAAAATATCTTTAATAAACCGCTGCGTATGGAATCAGAACTTCCACATCCAGATTTTCCGTCCAGGTTTCCTTAAACCAAAACATATTTTTAACATGACGTTATACTTGCATGTGCGAATATTTGCTCATAGAATTTCAATATTATAATATTTCAAATGGCCTCCTCCAAGGGGGTGAAGAAAAAATTTCCGAAAACTTGTCCACATACACACACCAAATCACAACTTTGCTTTGTTAACTCCTTTAATAATATAGTGGAAATGTTGAAGGTGGTGGTGGGGATGGCATATGTTATAAAAAATTGAGACCTTGGTATATACACCTAAGATTCTGGACTCTTACTAGCTTGCTTTAGTTATTTTTCCATATTTACCCCTATAATCTAATTCCAGATGTCGTTATAATATATGTATGTATGCCAAATTCAGGTGAATGTATCAGTATTATTTTAACCCCTTTAATTGTGGAGTGGGGGTGATGGTGGTGGGGGGAACCAGATGTCGTAAAAAAAAATTGAGGCCCTGACTTCTAACATATACACCAAATCCCAAGTTTCTGCACGCTTGCTAGCTTGTTGTACTTATTTTCCCATATTTACCGCCATTAACCCCCAACTAGGCGTAAACCATCTGAGATTCGCGGACGACATTGTCATAATAGCCGACCGTATTGGCGAAGGAAAAGAGATAGTAAAGAGTCTAGACAGTGCTTCTGAAGCAGTGGGTCTAAGGATTAATACCATCATAACAAAATTCATCAGAAGTTTGGTAATAAGCGAACAAATATCCCTGGGCGATAACCACATAGAACAAGTGAGCTCATATAAATTCGCCACACGCTAAAGTCGAACATTCCAACTTGTTTAAAGAAGAAGATCTTTAATCAATGTGTACTTCCTGTGCTTTCTTATGGAGCAGTATCGCTCACTCTAACAAAGAAGACTGTTAACAAAATACGTGTTGCACAAAGAGCCATGAAAAGGTCAATGTTGGGTGTTTCTCTTAGGGACAGAGTCCCAAATGCAAGGCTCCACCAAATGTCTGAAGTAACCCATGCAATCGTACGCATAACAATGTTAAAATGGAACTGGGCTGGGCATGTAGCAAGAATGACAGACAAACGATGGACGAGAAAAATTTTAGAACGGAAACCGCGGCAAGATGCTTTCCGACATAGAGGACCCCCACCAACAATATGTCGGATGATATAAGAAGGATAGAGATGAACTGGATGAACGCTGAATGTGATCGCAGACGATGGAATGGACTATGGAAGGCCTATGTTCAGCAGTGGACACAATTGGGCTGATTGACGATGATGATGATGATGATGAAGATGAATCAGCAACACTTCAACGGAATGAGCTTCAAATATAATCTAGTTTCAGATGTCCTTATAGAACATATGAGCACTAAGTTTCCATTGAATAGCGCAATTTTATTTTGTAACCTCTCTAGTAATGGAGTAGGGGGTGGGAAAGGTAGATGTCTTAAAAGCATTTGAGGCCCTGGCTTCTGGTATATATACTAAATATCAACTTTCTGCACTCTTACTGGCTTGCTTTATTAATTTTCCCCTATTTACTCCTATGAACTCCTCAACCGTTCAACGGAATCCGCTTAAAATATAATCCAGTTGCAGATGGTGTAATAATACACAGATGTACCAAATTTCAAGTGAGTACCTCAATTTTATTTCGTTTACCCCTTTAATAATGAAGTGGAGGAGGCACGGCAGATGACATAAAAAAAATTTGGCTTCTACACCAAATTCCTAATTTCTGGACTCTTACTAGCTTGCGTTACTTATTTTCCTCTCTTTACCGATATTTCTCAATCAAATATGGTCAAAATATAATATAGTTCCAGATCTCGTTGTATCACAGTGGCACCCTTGCCATGTAAAACGCGACAAAAGTGTGAAACTAAATATTTTTTACAATGAGTATATACTACATTTACTGTTTTACAACGATCCCCTGTACAGTTCTTCCAATAAATTAACCCGTTTTTTCATTTACTTTCGTATTAAAGGCATATTATAAAGCAGTCGATTCGCAAACGTTGTTTTAATAGACGTATTTTGTGTGCACTTTATTAAAGTTTGTGACTTATTATTATAATAATCAAGTAACTTCTGATACATTTTATTATGGAGGGCCATTATTCGGGTAAATACGTTATTTTCAACATTTATAAAATTCCCTTTTCTGTTTTATCTTAGTTCAAATATGTGATTGTGTTATATATCTATAAAAACATTTCCATATTTATTGTTCTTAACTTTACATAGAGTTATAAACAAAAGTACCCAGAGTACTTTCAGATTATAATTTATTCAGTTGCAGTATATGTTTGTAAAACAGGGTGTTAACAAATTGTTTGCTCGATTTTGCTCCTTTTTTTTTATAAATCATAATTAAGTAAACGTTGGATAATTCTTTTATTTCCAATCATGACATTGCGTATGTGGTTAAAACATTATTTTAAGGTATCAGGTTTACAAGAAAAGAGTTATCGGACGCCTTACCGACAAGAGGGAAAAAGAATGTGTCTCACATGATTAATAAATTATTGCTTAGTTTTCTAATAGCAAAAATAATAGAGGTATGCAACCGTGTTCGCAACCGTTTCACAGCAAATGATTCAGAATTGTTAAATGAAGAATTTATATTATCTCGAGAATTTTATAGTCCAAGTCCAACTAGCCGGCTTAAAAGAGATTTTGTAGAAATTTACCTGCGAAGTAATCATCGAAGAACTAAGGATCTCAGAGAGCAACTAAGTCCCACAAAATTAAGTTTTGCAGCTGGCGGAGTATAAGATTGGCCGGCTATTTAAGTAGAGCAAAACTTTTTAAAAAGGCTTCTGCTACACCTACACATGCGAAAAAAATATGGCCAGCCTATCATTCCAAACACAGTGAAAGCCAAAAGTTTACCGAAGATGATGTATTGTCCTTGTTAACTACTGCGAAATTCACAAAGCATCAATATTATCAAAGATTATTATTGAACGCAAAAAATTAAATTAATTTATTCATCAGAAAGTTATTATTTTCACGAAAATGCCACAAATATATAACACTTTTTAATATTGCTACAATTATCATTACCTAAATATAACACATGTTTCTCATTTGCAACCAAAAGTTGGTGAAAATAATTTTGTCGCACGTGTAGTCAACGGTACCACTGTGCATATGGGTACCAAATTTCAAATCAATAAGTTAAACTGTTTTAAAAAAACCGTGCGCTCAAGAACATTTACAGACAACCAGACAGACACAAATTTAAAATCTCGATGTTTCGTGACTTTCCAAACCTATTTCAGGAAAAATAAATTATAATTCTTTTTTGCGATCGCTATACTTCCACTCCACTACGCTAATGTGGAAATAATTAATCAGTCTGTCGTTAAAAATACATATGATAGAAATTAAAGATCTTGATATTTTCTATAAAGCGTATTTTCTACATTACTTTTAGTTATTGAGGAAATACAGTCTCGAAGTAGAAAATTGTATACTATCTTTTTTTCTTACAATTTAATTATCTGTTTTACGACTTCATTAACTCCATCACAAAAAATAAATTAATAACAAACATGATACAACGTTATTATTTTCAAATCTAGTAAACGTTACTGAGAACTGATCTAGTTTGTCCCTGACTGTGCATACAACGTACTCTGCTCAAAGTATGAGAGGATAATTTGAGAGGATGTTTGTATATGTCTTGGAAGTTTCGCGGCGGAAACCAAACCATGCTTTCCTAAACATCATTATTAAATTTACACCCAACAAATCGTCGCTGTAGTGAGAAGGGTTGAATGGGGAAATAGCTCGCTGTACAAAAACCTTACATTCTTTTGCTCTTTAGTTCTGTTGAGAGAGAGTACTTTTGGGATATTTTGTTTTTAGACAACTTATATCATTATAAACAGTGAACCCAGGGTTCTATAACTTTTAATGACATAAAGTTGGATGTGGTTTACAAATTAGCTTTTTATCAAATATGTCACAAAGAGTGTCAGGACGTAGAACTGTACGATTGTTTCATTTGCAATCCAATATGATAATATTTCGTATTGTAAATGCGTAATAATAGCATTACATTTTATTCCACTTAAAAGTAATGTGCTTTTATACATACCTACATACACCATTTATTAATACGATCAGTATTATTTTTCAGTTTAAAGTAATCGATTTTACACGCAACATTACAAAAGACTTAAATCATCCACGTGCAAACGGCAGTTAAGAGTAACTTTGTTGTTTGTTGTTGCAAATAAATTTAAAAAAGGTTGATCTAAGTTTGAACTCCTGATGTGGCAAAAACTTCCATAGATGTAACACCATAGTATACCTTAAATTGCTTTCTGTTAGTTAGATAGGATTCAAAAGCTCACTAACGTTGTAAGAAAAGCGATACAATTCAGATTTGTCTTAGAGGATACAGTTATCTAATATATAGAATCAGAAATAAAATATTAACTATATTAGTGACTGTTGAGCTGTCCTTAAAGAATCTGTGTTACGCTATTGATACTTGATAGTCTATATGGTAAAAATATTAAATGGTGTAAAAAATTTCAAATGCTTTAGGAAAATTATAGATTAAATATTCAAAACGAAGACGGGTTCAATTACATTTTCACTTTTGCCTTAATTTTAAGTTCAATCTGAAAAGTTACATCATCTGCTAGCTTGTGTTTACTTGTCGGCGAGTAACCGCAAGATACTAGCGTCGGTGGCACATTCAACCATGTTATATGCAGCACCAATCTGGGAGAAAGCTATGAGGAGTAAAAAACAGAGGCAATCCAGGTTATAACGGGGATCAAGACAATAGAAATGATGATCAAAGAACGCAATAGAATATACGAAGTAGGTAGAGAAGGAAAGAGGCAAATCCAGGAAGAATCAAATCAGGAATGGCAAAGGCGCTGGGAAACGGATACTGGGAAAGCCAGATGGACCAAAAGACTAATAAAAAATATGGAAACATGGAACGAACGAAATCACGGGGAAACTGATTACTACCTGACACAATTTCTTGGGGGACACGGATGCTTTAATAATTACCTTAAAAGATTTGGACTCAGAAATTGGGAGAAATGTTGGTATTGCGAAGACGGGGACTCACCAGAACACATGTTCTTCGAATGTAAGAAATGGACAACCCAAAGGGAAGAAATGTGTCAAAGTACTGGGGAGAACGTAACGGTGGAAAACATCATAGAACTGATGTTGGCAAACGAAGAAAACTGGCGTACAATCCACAATTATATAAAGAATGTGCTCAAGAAGAAAGAAACAGACGAAACGAGAATACAAGAAGAGGAGAGGCAAAGAGGTAGAAATGGTGACTAGAAGACCATAGGTAAAAAAACAATCCAGTTTGATGTAATGCTCTGCGGTTCCAAACTGGAGGTGATGAAGGGGGGGAGGGGTTTTAGTGGGTAGGTTCGCCCCCTCAGGGAGTGAATCCCACATACCCCCGTCGACCATATCCCAGACGGGAAGCCTATGACGGTTTCCCCTCCTCCAATAGAAAAAAAAAAGCTTGTGTTTACTTAACGCCTAATTCATTTTTTCCAATAGATTTAACTAATGGACAATCAAACCAAGGTAGAAATGTTCTTTTTGAAGTTTTAGATTGAGGTATAGTACTAAGGAAGATTGAGTTAAATTTGGTATAGAACTGATCATTAATGTCGTCCATGATTTCAGTATAAATTAAAAATTCCTAGTGAGTTTCTGCCATTGTTTGATAAAGAACAGAAAAGTAAACTATCTTAAACTTAAGTTTTTAATTAAAATGAATTCAGTTTTATGATTTTCATGATTTATATAGTACCGTACCTCGAAATGAGTAAACAGAACCGTTATAGGATCATTTTGTTATCCGTCTGTCTGTCTATCAAGACCCATTTTCTCAGAAACTGCTAGAGGTATCGAGTTGAAACTAATAGCAACTATTAAAGTCTACAGCCCCATATAGTTCTGTAATTCAAGTTTCTAACTCAAAGCAACAAATTGTATTTTCATGCTGACAGACTAACCAACTGACTAACACATCAGAACCTATAGGGTACTCACGTTGACCTAGAATCTTGAAAATTGTCACGAATGAACGTTTTTCTATAATTCTCATATGTTCAATTTTTGCTGCTTTATGAGGTTGTTATGGGAGCTTGAACTAAATAGCACTAGTAAAGGAGAATAACCGAAAATAATTATTTTATAATTCTATATGGAATTGTTACTTGGCAAACTTAGTTTGGAGGTTTATTTCATACAGCGTACATGAAACAAATCGCAAAATTAGGGTGGCCATTCCCCAGAAAGAGACATCCGATAGGGAAATATGTATTATTTTTGCCCATAACTTTTTTTCTTAGTACGTATATTTAAAAAAATATATAAGCGTACCTAAGTAGAACTATCACAAGACTATTGCTATGAATTTTGACTCAATGATTTCAGTGGTCTGCAAAACAGCTCGATTTAAAACTACGAAATAGGAAGATAACACAATTTTTAAATTTAAATCGAGCTATTTTGCAAACCACTAAAATTATTGAGTGAAAATTCATAGTAATAGTCTTATTATGGTCCTACTTAGGTACTCTTATGGTTTTTTAAAATATACGTACTAAGAAAAAAAAGTTATATCTAAAAATAATAAATATTTCCCTATCGGATGTCTCTTTCTAGGGAATGGCCACCTTAAGTCACCCTATAAAACGGCACGGAACCCTCTGGACGCTAGTCTTACTCGTACTTGTCCGTCTTTTTACTTCCACATCGACGTAGTGGAGTGAAAGACTAGTAGTCGTAAAAAAAATTGAAAAATGTATCGTATTTAAATATGTTTGGAATGTGATTAAACGTCGAGATTTTAAATTTGAGCGAGAGAAATTTTTATGTCTGTCGGTCTGTCGGTCTATCGGTCTGTCAGTCTGTCAGTCTATCGGTCTGTCAGTCTGTCGGTCGCTCTGTCTGTCTTTTTTTGTGCTTACGTTTCCTCTGGAACGGTTTGAGATAATTATTTATTGACTTGAAATTTTATACACGTATGTATTATAGCAAGATCTGGAACTGGATTGTTTTTTAACTTATCCGGTGAAGAGTTGCGGGTAAATAGGGGTAAATGGGAAAAAACATGTAAAGAAAGATCTCAGATTTTTTTTATAATATTTTTCATCTCCCCCACCACTCCCACTCCATTTATAAAGGGGTTGATAAAATAAAATTGAGATATTCGCTTGAAATGTGGTACCTAAACGTATATATTATTTTTTTTTTTAACTACACCTGATGAACCTATTGCTAATAAGTATGTAATACACATTTCTTACCAACAAAATTTGGTTGTTGTTCTAGTGGCTCTACAGATATTTAAATAAAAAAATTTATAATCATGATTCAGTTTCACGAACTTCCTTACTTCCATTCATTTTAATTTATCATTTCGACTTTTAAATTGTTCAGATTTAATAAATGAACTATAGCTTTGTTATTAGTAATATTTCACATTTTCCAAGTTAGCCATGAAAGTTTTAATATGTCAAATTAAAATAAATCAGAGTAGCTATTTTCTGTTGAACCTTAATTCGCTCGTCAATCTACTGACAATCGACATGGTTCAATTTTTAACTTCAACTTCAGACCCTCCACCACCCCCACTACATTAACAAAGGGGTTGATAAAATAAAACTGAGATACTCACTTGAAATTTGGTACAGATCTGTATTGTATATATAATTCCACTGAAGGGGTGGAGGGGAGGTGTAACTGGGGAAAATAATTACAGCAAGCTACTAAGAGTCCAGAAACTTCATTTTTGGTGTGTATACTAGACCCAACCCCTCAATTTTTTTTATGACACCAGTCCCCAATATTAAAATTCTATGTCCAATTATTTCCGCATCTAATAGTGCAAAGATAGTCAAGGAGTTCTCCTTTAAAGTGACTTGGATGGAAAATCTGGATGTGGAAATAGTAATTCCTTAGGTAGTGTTTTTTTTATAATACATATTTAACATCGATATAAGAGCAGGATGATGGCCATCCTCTGCGATGAAAATACTAATAGCCTCTTCGACTTGGCAGGATTAATTGAAAAAAAAAAACCTAATCCCAGTAAATAGTTATTTAGAGTTTCCTTGTGAATTTTGTGAGTTATAGTTTATTGGGAAGTAATATTTTTCAAAAATGTCCAACAAAATCCTCCCTGCCATAAAGGTGGAGTACAAGAGCATTTTAATACTTACTTACAGTGTTTATTTTAATAATGTAAATACATTATAAATTCAACTAAATTCTGAAAACTGGTAATAACTACACTTTATCTAGTTCATCAAATATGAGCAAATAATGATAGCAGACATAATATCCTTGGATACAGATAGATATTTTAGAAACTTTTTTCTAAAATAATCACATCCAGAAACTAGAGAGCCTGTACGCTGTCTACGAATTAATTTCATACGCTGGAGTATACACTCATCCAAGATTTCATCATAGAAGACCATGATATTCAAAAGTCTCTCCTATTCAAGAGTTTCAACTGTTTGACATGTGTCAAGGCAAGATGTTGAATATAACTACTTGTAAAATTAGAGTGCCGCGAGATGAATCAAATGTTAATTACATGGCACACTATTTAAACATAAATTTTGGTTAGCCTCAGTTTAAACGAAAACATCTGTTCCAGGGAGTTGTTATCCACGCAAATGAATAATGAATTGAAAATCATAGATATCTCATTGTAACCTTTAACTAAGATATACCCGGCTTCGGGTAACTTTAATTAATAGCACAGCTATGTACTTTACTAATTCACTTAACAAAACCGTCTTCCAACTCCGCAAACTGTGTGAGTGTGTTCATTTTCCACCGTTACGATTAAATTATAAATGTAATACTGTGGTTAATGTCCTCCTAAATGCAGGTTATGGTCTTGCTTTTACTACAAACAAAATTGCTTTAGTCGATATATGCGGAGGCGCACAATTTAGTTGGAGTTTACCAGGACAATTGTAAGCCTGGGATGTAATAATGAACTTTATAATGTTTTTAGCCTTATATCTGTGAATATATACAGGATGTTTGGAGATAATATCAGAAATTGTTGGTTCAACAGGTGTTCGAAAGTACTTCCCAAGGGAACCGCGAACGCTAAAATTAGCGTTGTCCACGACTATTAAAAAACATACTCAAATGTAGCATTGTCCTTGAGGAATCATGCGTTTCATCAAAGATAATGCTATCCATTATTCCCTGCGGTGTCCCTATAGTGTCAAAAATGCAGCAACCATAAGACAAGTGTTGTTCCTCTAAGTTTTCTAGGATGCACTCAAATGGTGCATGCCGCAGAGGTACTTTAATGTACATTCAAAAACTGCATTAGTAAGTTTTTTTGAAAGCATCATCTATTAGCAACAGCGGCAATCTCCAACATTGGTTTTGAAACCATTTACCTACGTGTTTAAAAATGAATTATTATTTGTTTGCTTATAATTGTATTGAAACATTCTTTATAGGATTTTGCAAACAGCAGAATAAATAACTATCTATAACTAAAAGAAAAACTATGTGTAGAAATATTAATGAAATCTTTGCATTCTTTCGATAACCAGAATTCAGGTTATCGAAAGAATGCAAAGATTTCATTAATATTTCTACACAAAGTTTTTCTTTTAGTTATAGATAGTTATTTTTTCTGCTGTTTGCAAAATCCTATAAAGAATGTTTCAATACATTTACCTACGTGCCTACAAGCTGTATTATTTTATTAGTAAGCCATGACTATGTGTCAAGGCGTAATTACTTCCACATCTACGTAGTGGATTGGAAGTATAGTAAAAAAAATTAAAAAAAAAAAATCTTAAAATAGATTTATAATGTCATGAAACGTCGAGATTTTAAATTTAAGAGAAAAAAAAAATGTCTGTGTCTGTCTGTAACTTTTCTTCTCCCGCACGTTTTCTCCGGAACGGTTTAAGATATTAACTTATCCTGTGAAGGGTTGTGGGTAAATAGTGGCAAATAGGGGGAAATAAGTAAATCAAGCTGGTAAGAGTACAGAAATTTCAAATTTGGTGTATATACCAGAAGCCCAGAAAACAAGATTATATTTTGGGATTATTCTGTTGAACGGTTGGGGGTCAAATAGGGGTAAATAGGGGAAAATGTGGGATTTGGTGTATACACTAGAAGCAGAGATCTCAGGTTTTTTTAAATAATATTTTCCATCCTCCCACTTCCATATTAAAATAGTTGATAAAATTAAATTTAGATTTTCACCTGAAAGGTACACGTATGTATTATAACGACATTTGAAACTAGATTATATTTTGACATGATTCTGTTGAAGGAGTAGGGAGTAAGTAGAGGTAAATAGAAATAAATAAGTAAAGCAAGCTGTAAGAGTAGAGAAACTTGGGATTTGGTGTATATACTAGAATCCAAGGCCTCGGATTTCTTTATAATATTTTTCACCCCTCCCATACCTACCACCTCCGCTCCATTGTTAATGGGATTGATAACATAAAATTGAGATATTCACTTGAAAGTTAGTACACGTATGTATTGTAATGACATTTGATTGAGATGATTTCGTTAAAGGGGTGGGAGGTGGTAGGTTGTGAATAGAGGACAATAAGTAGAGCAAACTAGAAACTTCATTTTTAACGCATATCGTAGAAACCAACGCCTCACATTTATCTATAACATCTACTCCAAATATTATTAAAATTCTATGACCAATAATTTCCATATACCACACTGCAAATATAATTAAGATGTTTCCTTTAAAGTGACTTGGATGAAAAATCTTGATGTGGAAGTAATGATTCCTTAGGCAGCGGTTTCTTGTTATTGATTTGAAATTTGTGCGATTTAAACATCAACGTTATTTACAATAATTTTACATATTTTTCAAAAAGGGTAATATAATTAAATAAATGGACACACACTGACAGTGAACGAGATTTCTTTGACACCGCTAGAGGTAAGGGAAGCTGCAGAAATCGCCTTATTGAACCCGAAAATTCGAGAAAATTATATATGACGGCGTATGAATATTAGATAAATGAAAATGAAATAAATAAATATTAAATATTTAATAGTTGTGGACAAAGTAGTACTCAATTTTATGTAAATCTACAAATGTTATACAGTAGGGTGTGTGCACTATATAACAATTCACTTCAAATGATACAATAATATCAAGTAATACATAAATATGAAAACCTAAACGCATTCATGTTAATAAAATCAGATTAAAATAAATATTTAATAAACAAATCGACCTGAAATTCAAATATTTGAATGATTTCGAAAACACAATGTGAATGTGAAAGCACAATGTGACGTCATCTTCCGCGCGTTGGCAGAAACGCATTGCCAACTTCACACACATTGTTGTAGAAGATGACGTCACGTGGCGTCAACTGGCGACAACGGAAATACGTTTTGAGGCAATGTTAAAAACAATATGTCAAATATTAGTAATGTCATTATTATAAGTCAGAAATATGAGTAGAGTAGCAAATAAGTCGTTTTGTGTCAACATGCAGAAATACTTCTGTAAATGCCCCAAACAAAAACTTTATAAGTGTTCCAAAAACACACCTTATTCAATCATATATATGGAAATGTATCACGTGAAGCTGAATAAAATTGAATGCGTTGAGTCGTCATCTCTTTTATAAAATTAAGAAATGCAAGATTAAAACGAAAGCACACGTCAACAGTTCAACAAATTTTACAAAAAAAGAAAAAATATATATAAGGCGACACAGACACATATTCTACTATCTTCTACAACCTTTATTGGATAAAACCTGTTGTATGTTAATACAATCGCTAAAGCCAAGAGAAAAATGAGGAATATTAATAAATTATTTTCTCAAACCCCAGACGCTGTCCGTAAGCAACAACGCAGTGAAAATCAAACTCAAAACTTATTTCCATTGCCAAGTTAAATTGAAAGGGTAAAGTTGGTAATGTGTTGCTGGCAACGTGTTGCTAACTTCACTTAAGTCGTATAACATGTTTCTGGCAGACTGTAAATGATAGTTGTATATATTACCACTGTAGTATATTCAATACTGCTATATCTATATGGAAAGTGATGTCACATATGATACAGAATATAGGTTTGCCCTTTTTGGTGGCGAATATTTATTTCAAAACCAAATTTCTTTCAAAATTACTTAAAAACATTTTCTTGCCGAAAAATTGTTTAAGTAATGCTATATACCATGAATACTTTATATTTTTCGATTAAAGAAAAATAGTGCACACACCCTATTACGGCAGACCCATTGCATTCACCATTTTGAATCTTTGTATCAAGAACATCCTTTTTAAAAATGTTGAAAGCCAGTTATTAATAAATTATACTTTTTATTTGTTCATTTTTATATCGCACTCCTAATTAGGTTCAGTTCAGATGTCGACGGTGAAATTTTATTTCATAATATAATTATTAATTTTTATAAAGGTGCTTCATTGAGTAAGCGGCCTTTGTACAATATGATAAAGGCATTTGTTATTACAACAATGCAAATTGGCAAATATATTGCACATTGCGCGTAGGTATTTAATAATGCATACTGTTAAATTAAATAAATATTAGCACAGGTATAAACAGATTTAAAATACACAGTTATATATAAATCATACAAAACCAATAGAATGGTAAAAATAAAAGTAAATATGTATCGAAACATACATAGTAAGCGTAATTTAGTAATGAATAACAGCAGAATTAGATACCGACATTTTGTATAGTTATAGTTAAAAATCATTTAATTTCAAAGTATTGCTTTATGCCTAAGAAAATTTCCATTTGTGTATGTTTTAGTTCTTTATATTGTTTGTGAGATCTTTTACTTTAGTAGACACTATTTTATATATGCTCTCGCTATTGGTAGCAAGCATCTCCCAAATCAAGCCGGTGTAGACGTAGCCAGTGCGGCGGTATATCCGGGAGTGGCAGCAATGTCTACCGTATGATGGCTAATCCATTAATCAATAAGGAACAGTAACTGTAATTTAGTGTTATAAGCATGCATTGTTTATGTGGCCGACTTTTACAATCCGCAGTTGATCTTGGTGAATATATAATTTCCCTACTGCAAGTAAAGTGTCATCAAAGTATCGCTTTAGTTTTTTTTTTATAACTTTAAGTAAGTAATGTATTTTAAATTACTTACATATTCTACAACCGGGTATTTTTACCAACAACTATTATGAATATTTATTTACAAAACAGATACATATTTAAAGATTTTCTTTCATTTTGTCATCCTAAGTGTCATATTTGTAAGCAATATTGAAGTTTCTAACATTATTCTCAAAATTATTATCTATTACTTGACTATTTCTCTTTTCTTATCATTGTTTCGTACTGAATTTATTTGATTTCTATAATAATTGTTTTCTGGTGTTTTAATTATATTATGTTTATACGCGAAGGTAATGTGTTGAATACTGTAGTCACAAGTCCTTTGATATATATATATGCCATTTCTGTCGTCCTGGGTCCACTAATATTTGTTATTTTCATTAACGATATTGTTGAAAAGAAGGATATATCATGTTTGCTGTATCCTGAGAATCTATAATTTCTACCGGCGCGCGGCGTATAAAGTTGACGGACCCTATACAGAAAATCCAAAACAACTTAAATATGATTTTGTAATGTTCTGCTACTAAATGGCGCAAAGTTCAAAGTTGCTTCTTGACAAAAAATGCTCTTATCTGTTTGTAAATGACCAAACGAAAGCTGTTGGATACTGTATCTTAAAGAAATAAATAAACATATCATTACGATGGTCTGTATACAGTTGATATCTCATTACAATCTTTTGTCCAACTTCGCATGTTTGTCAGTCACAGAGTCAGTTTAGTTCAAATCGTACGAATAAATTTTAAACCACTTTCACATGATTCAGTGCCCTTAAATTTTGCATACATAGGTAGCATCGAAGACAATACAATATTTTAGAAGAGAATGCATAAATATGGACTATGTACATCAACCAGTGAGACTTAGGTCATGCTTATACCGCCGTCGTCTGCGGCAAAAATTTTAATGATAGCGGAAGTTGATAGATATTATAGGAAAGCTAGGTTTTCAGGCAGTTTACATCTTAATTTGCAACTTCTTTGACTCCCTTGATGGGAGTATTGTATTCCAGAAAGAAATCACCGTAAGAGATTTCCTCGGATTTCCACGTTTCAGGCCATGTAATGCCTCTTAGTTCCATCTGTCTATCGGTCTGTTGTCCGGATGTTGAAGTTATAGCTACTTGACGGAGAGCAGTCAAATTTGGTAGGTAGTTGACGCTACTCATACTACCAACAAAGAAATGGGTAGACTTACACTGGAAGATATACGAGATGGGGATCGTCTAAAGAGAATAAATAATGAAAACTTTTTTTCGCTCAAATTTAAAATCTTGTTTCATGACATTCTAAACCTATTTCAACAAAAAAATAACATGATTTTTTTTACGATTACTAGAAGTTTTTTTGTTTTCGGCAGGAGAAAATCTTTTAATGACGCCGCTCTTTTTGGAGTGTGGGATTTCCACCTATTAAAAACTCCTGGGTCACACTAGTCCATGTTGGAACCGCTTTAGAAAAGCATACCGTCAAAATGGCCGTTTTTCTTCCTTTGATTTTACCGTCCCTTCTTATTCTTTAATACTTAGAATTTGCTTTATCTTCCTATGAATTGTGTCCCATTTTCTTTTGCTCTCCGTCATCTTCCTGATCATAGTCTCGGCCCTAATTTCTAGGCTCAGTTCCTCGTATGCCTCCTGCCTATATCTCTCCCATCTGTCGCATTCAAATAGTGCAAGGCATATGTCCTCCGCGGCACAATCTAACCATCACACATCCTCAATTCTCCCTGTCTTTGTTCCGTGGCTCCGGAAAGGACCACGATTTGTCAGCGTTCGTGTTAAGAAATATTCTATCTTCCTGTGTTTACATTTGACCCAACCATTAAGCATGAGTATTAATCTTTTTTTCCACTGCCCAGATACAATGTTTTCATCCCATAAGGCCTGCCATGTTAATATTGTCCGTTCTCTCTAAAATTCTCGTATTTCTGCTCGGTGCCCTTCCTCTATCTCGTACACGTGTTTACGTACTTCAATCAATAGCGAAAGTGCTGGCGTGACTGTCACCACTTGTACTGCCGCTGCAGAGCCAGTACAATATGCACTAGCTACTCTCAGCAAAGACTTTCTTTGTACTCCGTCCACTATATCCTTATATGGCTTTCTCTGTAGAGTTCGTTTCCACACTCGGACTCTATACATCACTATTGACTGAATAATTCCATTCACTACCCCCCTCCTTCGGCTACTAGATCCTCCTACATTCAGCATCAAGCGGGATAAAATGGACGCTTTCCCTTCTGCCCATTTCACCACTCCCTTGATACGTTACCCGAAGGTACCATTGTTGTTTACTGTAATTCTCAAATATTTCGCTGATTTCGATAGTCTCACTTCAACTCCCTTTAATAATAAAGACATATGATTGATCCTCCTTGATCCTCTCAATATGACTGCTTTTGTTTTATTTTGATCTAACTCGTGTCGGTGGTTTTCCATCCACATCACTATCTCTATGAATTCTAGCGTATTTTCATCTCCCGCCATCACCACTAGAGCTAAATCGTCCTCAAAACCTATTGTCTTCGTACTTTCTGTCAGCTCCATTCTAAAAACCCCACCATATAGAACATTCCACAGTGTTGGTCCCAATGGTAAGCCTTGCGGTACCCCCGCCGTTACTGTAATTCCGGTTTTGGCTATTTTGATCCGTCGTTCTTGAAAATAACTTCCCTATGATATTTACCAAGTACTTTGGTATCTCTCTTCGTCACAATTCCCTTATGCTCCATATGGCCGTATTGAACGATTACTGGAAGTAGTAGTAGTAGTAAAGTGGAAGTACTTATGTGCTTACAATCCACTATGTAGATCTGGAAATACAAATGTGACAGAGGGCAATGATATAGTTAACACAATTGGCAAGGAAGACACCTTTTAAAGTTTTATAGAAAAATATACAGGGTAATCATCCTAAGAAATAATTCATTTATGGTGGAAATTTGTAAAGGTGTTTGCGCTATCTTTCCATATTGGACACATTTTATTTAATATAATAGTGCTATGTAAATATCTTTATCGATTTTTTTAAATCTGTGTTTTAGTTTTAATTTCTTTCTAATGGATTTCAACATGTCTTGAGTAATTCATGATTTTAGTTTAATATATTTTTCATTATGTCTATTTAGAATTTATGTTGATGTAATTAGTCAATTTATGTCTAAAAATATCGTAGTTAGATCTATATCAATGTTTCGGTAATACGCGTTTTATCCAGATTTACTTAAATGATGATTTTAATTTGGTTAATCAAAGGGATATTGCCATGTATAAAATTATTCCTTTCTCATGTCAACTGTATACAAACAATTGCATTTAATGTGAATTGGACATGAAATGCTACATCTGTTATTCCACATTTTAAATTATCTTATTACTATTCACAAGGTACATATATCACTCTCCAATTAAAGATAATGTCCTAAAATTACCGTACGTAGTTTTACACCCTTAGCAAGGTAAACAACATGATATCCCCAAAGGATTTTCGGACCAGTTCAACGCTGGGGCGTAGAAGGGACGCGGTTTTTTCCGTGTTCAAACTCCCCGATGTGAACAAAGTAGTTGTACAATATTTGCTGTCGCTCACACGGGAGGTGTAGCGGAAAAAGTAGTACGGAACACTTTTATATAAATTATCACTAATCTAATTGCGTTTAGCCATTAATTCGAAGAGGAATTAAAAATTAGTAGGCGGTGTGAGAGGGGATTAGCACTTTGACTAATTTACATGTTCGGAAACGTTCAGCGATGATATTTAATCATCTGATTGGTAGAATATCATATGTCAACGGAGAGAAAACTAATTATTTTATTGCTGTGAGATGGAATTATGTTTATTAATCGAGTTAATTGTGACGGAAATAGGACAAATTAAAGTATCATATGAAACCCATATGTTGAACCGATAAACATATCTTCTCAAAATATAGACCAACGTCATTCATAACTAATTAGAATTGCAAAATGAATATAAACTTACTTTGGAACATCAGGTTGATTGTAGAGGAAGTATTTAAGATGATATTAGTTTCTTAACCTCAAAAATTTACCAAGCATTTGAGTACAGCAAGTCTAGATTTTACAAATGCTCTCGATACTGTTGGTCATATACAGTTGTTGGAAGTCTTACAGAATACGAGATTCAGAAGAAATGGACACAACTTAGTGAAGGGCTGTTTAAATATTTCACTCACGAAATTAATTATTGGATGCATTAGAAAGAATGTGTTTCCAAAATGTCTTAAACTGTCAAAAGTGTTAGTAGGTACCTTTGTTTAAAAAAAACTGCATTGATGATCCGGCTAATTACAGACCTATTTCCATTGTGCCATAATTGCCAAAATCTTCGGGGTAGTTCTCAAATCTCGAATCACGAATTATTTTAAGAATTGTAATCTATTTAATAGTTATCAGTATGGTTTCAGGTCAAAATTGTCAACAACGTTAGCAATTATTTCGTTGATGAATGTGATAAATCAATTTTTTTTCCTTCTTCAATTCTTTGGGACTTCCTGCCACATGTACGTTTTCTTTCTAAGCTGTGCTAGGGGAATCTACAAAATATATCACAATTAACCAGTATGTTACTGGTAAAAAACCTCTACTCCTGTGACGTTTACGTCAAAGGATCAGTTAAAGGTTGGTTTTTATAAATAAACAACACAAATAAGTATATAAAAACTTGAAATTAAATATTTCGCCGACGTTTTGGAAATCTGATCTGTTTCCTTTTTCAAGGCTTTTTTGAAAAATCTTTTTTGCTGTGTATGACAAATACACAGCTCTAAAACTGTTTGTTATATTCAATATCCATAGATACTTACTATTTACATAGAACTGTTGATAAAGTTAACAGTTTTTTAGTTTCCATACAATGTTAAGTTTGTGAAGTTCTTCTATTAACATTGGCAGCCAAGTTGTACAGACATGTACGGAACAATTCGACACGCAATTATCCTCATTCAATAATATTATCGCGGATTCTTTAATTTTTCTTTTTTTGCTATCTGCCTCTTTTGTTAAAATTTTTGCCGAGTCCCAGTTTATTTTATGTCCGTTCTCCCACGCGTGTTCGCAGATCTTGGACCTCTGAATTTCATTTTTTCTGATATAATTTTGATGTTCGCCCAATCTTACACTAAAAGGTCTGGATGACTCACCCACGTATTGTTTGTTGCACTCACACGGAATACTATAAATGCAGTTTTTTGAATTTTGCTCGTGGTTTTGTGGGTTTCGTCTTTGTCAGAATAGATCTTAAAGTGTTGCTTGTTTGATATACCGTCCTAATATCAAATCTATCACCGATGATATACTTATTTGTGTTGTTTATTTATAAAAACCAACCTTTAACTGATCCTTTGACGTAAACGTCACAGGCGTAGAGGTTTTTTACCAGTAACATACTGGTTAATTGTTATATATTTTGTAGATTCCCCTAGCACCGCTTAGAAAGAAAACGTACATGTGGCAGGAAGTCCCAAAGAATTGAAGAAGGAAAAAAAAATTAAGATAATGCCACAAATAACATTTAGACAATATTGTGATAAATCAAGGTTTCGAGGCCAAATGAATTTGTGCATGTGCAATATTTAGACCCAAGTCAGGCTTTCGACTGTATGCTTCACAATCATTTAGTGAACAAACTGAAATTTTACAAATTCTCTGAAGGCAGCAGAAACTTGATTATATTCATATTTGACTGGTCGTCTTCAGTTTGTTCATTTTAATAATGCTAATTCTGGGAACATTGTTATTAGATTTGATGTCCCTCGGGGTTCAATTTTGAGACTTGTTTCATTTCTTATTTATGTTAATGATTTGCCACACAGTAGTACCTTAACAAATTTCACTATCTTTGCTGATGACACGACATTGGCTCATTCCTATAATGATTGTCACATTTTATTATTAGAGACTCAAAACAGTCTGACTATGGTTCATAACTGGTCTTTAAATAATAAGCTAGTATTGCTGAAACATGATTTATTTACTTATTACAGAAAAGAAACTCGTACAGGCTTTTCTCTCACAAGAAGTTCCCACTAAAACTAACTTAACAACTAAACTAACCTATAGGTAAATTAATTAGATAGAGCAAATTAAGAAGAAAGCACATTCAGGTATTATTTCTTTTTTTATAGCAGTTTTAAAATTTTTAACAGTAGAAAGTAGATCTTTTTTGACAAAAGCTTCTTAACAACTAAACTAACCTATAGGTAAATTAATTGACTAGTGTTTACAATAAACATAGAGTAAATTAAGAAGAAAGCACATTCAGGTATTATTTCTTCTTTTATAGCAGTTTTAAAATTCTTAACAGTAGAAAATACATCTTCTTGACAAAAGCTTCAATTGAAAATTAAAACACTTTACTTAGATGGGAAAAATGACTGGAATTTATTCTGTAATAAAATGTATTCAAGGTTAAGAGGAGGAATATGAAAATATATCATAGCAAGGAAATCAGAGAAATCAATTAAAGTATTGATCAGTTTGTATAAACATATTATGTCAACAAGTGCTTTTCTATTTTCTAACGATGAAATATAATAATAATAATAATAGTCGTTCTTATTATAACCCACAAAAATATGTTACAACACTATAAATTAAGATAAAAATCGATATTAAAGAGTAGAGTTCAATGAATTTAAAGTAAATTCTCCTCTCCACTCAATCCAGGATGATAGGATTATTGAGTCTTAATAAAGCACTGCAGAGCTAGAAGTTATATTCTCCGATTATTTTAAAATGTAAATACCTTATCTCATGAATTTATTTTGCTCATATTCTAATCGAGATTTGTAAAATAAATATCGTGGGTTCCAGATTATTGACGAAATAATTAACTGACTATCAATGAATGAAAAATTAATTGTTTTTATTTCAACTATGAATTTACATTCATGGATGATAAAGCCAACGCTTTATTACTCCTTATATTACGTAATCCAAATGCGCGAAAGTAGTTTTTCATAAAAAAATATTCCAAGACCTTTAAGATCAAAATTTAAAACAAATGTGGATATAATCGCCGACATAGATCAAATATTGGGATATTCCTTAGGTAATTAGATATGAAACTGACTTATATTCGGTCACCGGTACTATTTGTAAATATGAATCATCTTAGGATTGAAATAAAATCAGCAGACCATATTAAGTATCCAAAGATAACCTTTGAGAGACGTATGGCAGGGGTACTCTTTTAAAAAACCCAATCAAAATATTATGTAGCATGTTGTATAATGTATATACAGACTGTCTATTTTACGAGGGCCACACCAAATATCTCGCTTAATATCTATTGTAGAAGAATAAAGTTTTAGAAACAGTTATCCCATTTTTTGTGAGCTATATTTCAGTAAAAAGAAATTTGAAATCCATAGCCTACTTTATGAGATATATTACAAAAACCTGAAAAATAGGAAAACCACAAATGGTTATAGCTTCCTTATTTGAGGAGATACGAAAAAAGTTAAAGGAATGAAAGTTGACGGCAAAGACAATAAGAATAATAACGTGTAACAAAAAAATCGAAAAATGCAGTTGGCTTTGACATACGCTATTGTGCAAAAATGAAAAATACATATCTCAAAGTAGGCCATAACGCCATTAATTCCGTTATTTTTTTCTCATTCCAACGATATAAAACATGTCACAGAAATTTTAACCGATAGTGTCAATATTTAATATTTTACGAATACCACAATTCATATAATTGAGTCGTAACAATCAGCTGTGCCATAATTAGAGAAAAACAATGTATACAGTTATTAATAAATTTGACAGATTGTCACTGTTGTATGTTGTATGTTGCGTTGTCGAGTTCTAAGACAAATTTTATATCAGTAATTATGGTGTACACCAATAATAACAAATTCGATATGATTAGCATTTATTGTCAGTGCAATTTTGACGCTGAGATGGCAGTCACGGTTTACGGAGATAGATCTCCAGATGCTCCGCAGCCAAATCGAACTATGTTTAGGAAGTTAGTTCAAAATCTAAAAACGCACGGTTCATTTTCAAAAAAAGTAGTAAGGCGAGCGCATGTTGCGGATAATGTAAGAAAAGTGAATAGAGTAATGAATTATGTTAACCAAAATGAGGAAACCTCTTTGAGACAAATTCAGAGAAACTGTCGCATAAAAAAAGACAGTGCAAGAAAAATATTGAAAAAAAACGGATTTCGATGCTACAAAATGAGGAAAGTTCAACATTTAAATGAGGGAGATAAGCCAAGAAGAGTAAGATTTTGTAGATGGTTATTAAATAAGAAAAGGAATGACGCGCTGATATGTAGCAAAATTCTTTGGTCGGACGAATCAAATTTTTCTAATAATGGATTTTTCAATAGAAATATGCATTATAAGTGGACACGAGAAAATACACATTGGTGCAGAGAGACTGCTTTCCAAGAAAGATTTTCTACGAATGTTTGGTTGGGTCTTTTAGGGACTAAAGTAATTGGACCTTATTTTTATGATGGCAAATTAACCGCTCGTAGATACCTTAATTTCCTGCAAAACGAATTTCAAGATTTTCTTTATGAATTAACAGTGGCAGAAAGATTAAATTATTCATATTTTCAACAAGATGGGGCTCCACCTCACACTGCTGTAATATGTACAAATGATTTAAATCAAGTTATGCCAGATAGCTGGATAGGCACCTATGGACCCATTCTATGGCCAGCTCGATCACCAGATATTACTCCCTTGGATTTTTTCGTCTGGGGTTACATTAAAGACAAGGTATTTCAAACTGCCCCCGAAAATATTGAGGACATCAAAACCAGAATTCGAAACGCATGTGAGGCAATTACTCCTGAAATGCTCCAAAATGTAATGCGTGACGTGTCTCGTAGAGCACGTTTATGTGTCAGAATGCATGGTGCACAATTTGAGCATTTGTAGTTAGAAAAATAAATACACACAATTTCTTTTCAATATAGTAGTAGGTAGTACTGTTATACATAGTTTTTCGTTTTTTACTTCCCTCGCATACCGAAGGGAAGTATTGTATTCGAGAAAAAATCACCCTCCGAGATTTTTTCGGATTCTGACGTTTCAGAACACGTAGATTCCGAAAATATAGGTTTTTCAATTCCGTCAGTCTGTCTGTCTGTCCGTCTGTCGGTCTGTCTGTCTGTCTGTCTGTCTGTCTGTCTGTCTGTCTGTCTGTCTGTCTGTTGGTGTATTTACTAAAAAACTACTTGACGGAGAGCAGTCAAATTTGGTAGGTAGTTAACCCTACTGTCAGCGAAGAACTGGTAGAATTTTCACTGAAAAATATACAGGGTGGACCGTCTAAACGGAATAAATAGTGAAAAAAATTTTTTTTTGCTCAAATTTAAAATTTCCACGTTTCATGACGCGCTGAACCTATTTCAGGAAAAAAAAATTTTTGAAAATTTTTTTCAAACATTTTTGAAAACATTTTTACCAAGATGAAAAAAATTTTTTTTTGCTCAAATTTAAAATTTCCACGTTTCATGACGCGCTAAACCTATTTCAGGAAAAAAAAATTTTTGAAAATTTTTTTCAAACATTTTTGAAAAAATTTTTACCAAGATGAAAAAAATTTGTTTTCGCTCAAATTTAAAATTTCTACGTTTCATGACACGCTTAACCTATTTCAGGAAAAAAAAATTTGAAAATTTTTTTCACCAATATTTTTGAAAAAATTTTTACTACTAAAATGAATTTTTTTTTCTTTCTTCAAATTTAAAATTTTCACGTTTCATGGCCTGATTAAAAAAAAAGTTTTTTTAAATTTTATCACTAAGATAGAATTTTTCTTTGTTCAGATTTTAACTATCCACGTTTCCATGAAATTCTAAAACTATTCAAACAAATTTAAAAATGTTTTTGAAGAATTTTTTAAAAATTTGAAAACATTTTTAATCCATTTATGTATCACTACTATAGAACAGACGAAAAAATTTGTTTTGCTCAAATTTAAAATTTACACGTTTCATGATATTCCAAACCAATTTCGGAAAAAAAAATTTGCAACATTTTGTTACCAGTTTGGAAAAAAATTTAACATCAGAATGCTCAAATTTAAATGACATTCTAAACCTAGGTATTTCAGAAAAAAAATTTTGAAATTTTTTTGAAAGTTCTGTGTAAATACCTTTACCGATTTTTTTGACCAAAACTCAAGTTTTCTTTGTAATAATAGCAATAACTCTACTCCGATTATTATTCTCAATGTCATTTCGTAATTATTATTTTTTTAGAGAGACTGCCATGAACGAGGGAAGTTCTGTGTAAATACTTTTACCGATTTTTTCTTTGGATGTTCGTTTTGTACTTGTATTTTTATTTATGAGATATTTATTGGTTTGTATTAAATTGTAATAAATAATTACGGAATTATAATTATTATAAAGTGAATTTTTACTATTATGGCACAGCTGATTGTTACGATTCAATTATATGAATTGTGGTATTCGTAAAATATTAAATATTGACACTATCGGTTAAAATTTCTGTGACATGTTTTATATCGTTGGAATGAGAAAAAAATAACGGAATTAATGGCGTCATGGCCTACTTTGAGATATGTATTTTTCATTTTTGCACAATAGCGCAAATTGCCAACTGCATTTTTCAATTTTTTTGTTACACGTTATTATTCTTATTGTCTTTGCCGTCAACTTTCATTCCTTTAACTTTTTTCGTATCTCCTCAAATAAGGAAGCTATAACCGTTTGTGGTTTTCCTATTTTTCAGGTTTTTGTAATATATCTCATAAAGTAGGCTATGGATTTCAAATTTCTTTTTACTGAAATATAGCTCACAAAAAATGGGATAACTGTTTCTAAAACTTTATTCTTCTACAATAGATATTAAGCGAGATATTTGGTGTGGCCCTCGTAAAATAGACAGTCTGTATATATATAAATATTTAAATAAGTTATTAAACTTATTACATATAAAAATAACATATTGCACTTTGGTTGAATCTCGCCAATCCTATGGAATGATTGGTTGAACTGCATTGACAATAAGCCACTCAAGGAAACTAGATCTTCAGGAAGAGAAATTTCTAAAAATTTTATTTAACATGAGTAATACGCATCCGGCGAGTTTACTATTTTTAGAAGTCCTAGATCTGAGGGATAACAACATAAAAATAATAACATGTAAATAAAGATATACCATTGTATACAGATCATACGTGTTACGCTAGAAATAAAAGCCCCTAGTACTCAACGGTGTGAGGTAAAGTACCTAGGAGTCATTTTTTACCAAAAACTGACGTGGAATTCCCACATCGAAAAAGTCACACAGAAAGCAACCATAGCTCTTGGAAGGTGCAGGCAGATGTGTGGAAAAAATTGAGGGTTAAATCCCAAAATGACCCTATGGTTATATACTAGGGTAGTAAGACCCATGATAACCTATGGATCAGTAGCATGGTGGACTAAGACAGTGCACGTGGGAGTTATAAGGTTGTTAAGTGGTGTACAAAGGTTAGCTTGCTTGTGCGCCACGGGAGCCATAAAAACTGCTCCAACTGCTGCATTGAAAGTCCTATTGGACTTGACACGACTACACATATTTATCCAAGGAGAAGCTCGTTCAGTGCTGCATAGGCTAATGCAAGGCCATATGCCAATAATAACTTTAATAAGAATTTCAAAAATGAAATACCAGACAGGGAAGACTGGCCAATATCGGCACAAACAGTCTGGTATACAGACGGCTCTAAGACAAAACAGGGAGTCGGAGCTGAGATTTATGTAATAAGGTCAAAAACGAAAATCCCAATAAGTCTAGGAAAACATACCACAATATTCCAGGCTGAAGTAGCCGCAATACAGTGGTGCGCAAAGGAAATTATAAGACAAGGAACTGTTAATCAGTCGATTGCCATTTTTTTCAGATAGTCACGCTGCGCTAAAAGCAATTGAAGAAACTTGTATGGGGCTGCATAAATGCCCCTAGAGGCCTAGGAAGTCAGAATAAAGTGACCGGAGCCTAGACACCAGGACACAAGAGACACAAGGAAAATGAAAATGCTGATGAACTGGCCAGAGAAGGCGCGTGTAACGCCCTTATAGGACCCGAACCCATTTTTCGGTGTGGCTAAGCTATGCATACGAGCATCCATTAACAAATGGGTGCAAACTAAATCTCTGGTATGGTGGAAAAATTTCCCAGGACAGAGACAGGCCAAAGAGATTTCGGCCAAATTTAGGGAGGACCTATTACAAAAAAGAAATGCCATTAGAATAATAGTGGGTCTTCTATCCGGTCACTGCCGACTTAATAGACATCTGAGTCTAATGGGTCTGGCAGAGGACGCAACATGCAGATTCTGCCAAGAGGCAGAGGTAACCTCAGTCCATGTGTTGTGCCATTGTGAAGGTCTTGTTTGACTAAGATTCCAATTACTTGGTTAGGAAAAACCAAGAGCGGATAGCTACACCAAGGGGCCCTCATCAAGGCTGTGGAGTCTGATACAAAAGACAAAGTTGGATAATGAGCTCTAAGGGAAATACACAGGAGTACCACAATAGATCCGTGGGGGTCACGGTGGTCAAGACCAATCAGCCAGCTCCTCCTACTTTATCTAATCTACACTAGAAATAAAAGCAACGTCCTTGTTGAAACAATTTTTTCTTTCGAAACAATAAGACAGTGAGGATAGAATCATGTTGCAAATAGATTAGATAGCTCTACCAAAAAAAATGCAAAATATATCTAACATGTCCTTGTTTAAAAAACGAACAATCTGATATATATTTACCTTCGATAAAAATACATTATACATGTTAGTTGAATTTTACGTTAATTTTAAACCATTATACTTTAATTTAAAATAAAAGAATAATAATGATAAGAAATATTAATTATTAATAGCATGATAGTGATGATAATTAAATGTTGATCTTGGCCTTAGTGTATGTATGAGTATAAATGTCTTTGTGCATACGATGTATGTATACTTAGAAATAAAATTTTTGTTATTGCTTTGTGGTACTAACTTCCCACTATACAGTAAATGTAAAATAGATGTAGTAACTATAATATACAGGATGATAAACTAATTTTGGTCTAAATTTATTTTGGCCAAACCGTCCTTACTATTGATAGGATTTTTTTAAATTTTAGACACTTAAAAAGTGTATACGGCGAGTTAAAGTTTCAGTAAGGAGAGGCTGCCCACAAGGAGGCGTCCTATCTCCTCTGCTATGGAACCTCGTTCTCGATGGCCTATTACAGGAACTCGAAAACGAGGATCTTTTTGCGCAAGGTTACGCAGATGACCTTGCAATCATCATCTCGGGAAAATTCCCAAATACGGTCAGCGGACTCTTACAAAGGGCCTTGCAGATCGTACAAAGATGGTGCAATGACCAGGGCCTTAGAGTCAATCCCTCAAAGGCGCAAATGGTCATTTTTACTAGAAGACGCAGGCTAGACGGTTTCGTCGAACCCGTACTCTACAACACGACTCTAACGATCTCAAGGACAGTGAAGTATCTGGGGGTCATCCTGGACTCTAAGCTGACCTGGAGAGATCATATAGAGAGACAGGTACAAAGGGCCACTACAACCCTATGGGTATGTAGAAGAACCTTTGGCAAAACATGGGGGCTAAACCCCAGGGTGGCTATGTGGTACTATATTGTCATAGTTAGACCAATGATTACGTATGCCTCTGTTGGCTGGTGGCCTGCCACAACCAGGTCAACCATACTACAGAAGCTAACACAACTCCAAAGACTTGCCTGCTTAGGAGTCACAGGAGCAATACGCACGACCCCCACAGCAGCTCTGGAGGTCCTTCTGGACCTTGCGCCCCTTCACCTAGTGATTGTGGCCGAGGCTCGGAAAGCGGCCTACAGACTGGAATGTGGAGGTCAGTGGATGAAAGGAGGAGAACAATCAGGTCACACTAGGGCCCTAACTGATGCGATAGGAGCCCACTCACTTCTGGAGTCCAGGAGTGACGACGTGATACCTTCCTTCTCCTTCGCACAACCCTTCGAGGTAGTCTTCCCGAAAAGGGAAGACTGGAGACAACTCGAGGACATACTGAGGCCTGCAGATATTGTCTGGTTCACAGACGGATCGAGGCTTGAGGAAAGTACCGGAGCGGGTATATTTGGGGAAAGGCCCAGGGCTGAGCTTTCTTATACCCTGGGCAAATTCGCCACGGTATTCCAGACCCAGATCTTTGCCATTTTGGTCTGCGCACAGGAGAATATCCGAAAGGAGTACTCTAATAAACACATATATATATGTAGCGATAGCCAAGCGGCCCTCAAGGCCCTTGCATCGAATCAGACCAGAAGGGGCTCTCGTAAACCTCTGCTCGGTCCGGAGCCGGCTCTCGGCTACCCTAGATCCCAAGCCAAGAGGTTAATAGATAACTGGACTCGCTCCCAGTTCACTGACCTCTGGGATTCCTATCCTGGACTCCGGCAAGCGAAGCTCCTAATAGCAGGACCCTTGCCGGAGAGAACAAAGCAATTTCTGCGTCTAAGCAGACCTGACCGGACATGGCTCTTTCAAAAAACACCTACACACAATGGGGGTGGTTGACCACCCCGATTGCAGGTTCTGTGAGGACGAGGAGGAGACTTCCATCCACGTTCTCACTTCGTGCCCAGGACTGATGAACCTGAGGCACAAACATTTCGGTACTGGATTTCCAATGCTGGAGGAAATAAGGAGTTCTCCCGTGGGAAGGATTTCAGCCTTTGGGCTGGAATCCGGTCTGTACGGGGAGCTCCCTAATTTGTTAGCGGTAGCACAATGGGCCACAAGGCCTGAGTGCGGCGACCTCCAGGCGCCCCGCTAAAAGAAGAAGAAGAAGAAGAAGAAGTATGCGGCGAACACTTTTAATTTGATTTTTCCGATTCCTGTAAAAATGGTCACCCTGTAACATTTTTTTAACATTCAGGTGCCAATTATAAAAGTCCATACATCACTGAACATAAACATTTAATTAGATGTCCCAACTTTGTTAATTTTTTTTACAAAAAACTGAATTTGGCAAAAAGGGGAATTTGAAGAAAAACAGCTTTATTTGCTTACGTTAATGCCCAAATAATTAAAAATTATTTATTTACAAAAAATATTTAAAAATATTACAAATACTTATAGCAAATGATCAAAATGGGAACCTCCAGCTTCCATATATCTTTGTTGGCGTTTAATTAAATTGCCAATAGATTTTCTAATTCGCGCAGGATTGTTTCTAATTTGGTACCTACAGAGGAAAATTCGCTGAAGTAACTGATCTCCAGTATTTATTTCGACACTGTAGACTAAATTTTTGAGATATCCCTTTAGAAAATAGTCGACTGGGTTGAAATCTGGCGATCTAGCCGGCCAAGGATGAAGTCCCTACGTCAAATCCATCTGTTTGGATACTAATTATCCAAATGCCTTCTATCCTCAATACCAAAATAAGAAGGAGCTTCGTCTTACATTGATACCTTGCATTAATCCAGGTGAAATATTTTGTAAGAAATTTAAATAAACCTCTGTAGTTAGTCTTGCCGGAAGGATCTGTGAGCCAATTAGGTTGTTGGTAATCATACCACACCAAACATTTACCGAGAACTTATGTTGAGAATGGGCTTCTTTTATAGCATGAGGATTGTTTTCAACCCAGTTATGCGAATTTCTTGAATTACATACGCCATCCCGTGTAAATTGGGCCTCGTCTGTGAATAAAGTTCGATATGTAGTCGGTCTGTGATCAGTAATGCACTGGCAAAATTCTAATCTATTTACATTGTCACCCTGTTGAAGCCTTTGCACTTGCTGAATATGATACAGATGTAATTTTTCCTTATTTAGAGTCCTTCAAACCCGCACATGAGGAACTCCCAATTGGGCACTTATTCGTCGGGTACTTACTTCAGGGTGTTGTTGAACAATATTAATGATATTTTATTGATGTTCAACGCTTTGAACAATATTTCGTTTCCTGTATACAGGGTGTTCCTTAATGACATGCTAGCATTTCAGGGTGTGACATCTTAAGCCATTTTATGAAAAAAAGTTCATATGAACATATGCCAGCAACGGCTTATATTTTTTGGTCTGTTATCAATAATGCACTGGCAAAATTTTAATCTATTTACATTGTCAACCTGTTGAAGCCTTTGCACTTGCTGAATATGATACGGATGTACTTTTTCTTTATTTAGAGTCCTTCAAACCCGCACATGAGGAACTCCCAATTGGGCACTTATTCGTCGGGTACTTACTTCAGGATGTTGTTGAACAATATTAATGATATTTTCTCGATTTTCAACGTTTTGAACAATATTTCGTTTCCTGTATACAGGGTGTTCCTTAATGACATGCTAGCATTTCAGGGTGTGGTTTCTTAAGCCATTTTATGAAGAAAAGTTCATATGGACATATGCCCGCAACGCTACATGGCGTTTTTTTTCATCGTCATTTTTTGATAGTTCAGAAAGTGCTTAGGATATAATTTTAAATTTTAGTATATGTTAACAAAATATAAAATCACATACTTTAGTTGATAAGTTGTTTATCGCTGTACCAGTGACGTCCCTGCGAACATGTCCTGTGATATTTTTTACAAAAAAAGTGGTACGCCACTGACGTTTTCTTATGTGGATATTTTTTCTAATTAGCCTGGCCAATTCTACATGAAAACGGTTTCTTGCGTTTTTCTCGTCAGAAGCACAGTTCGTGATTGAAACAATTACATTCATTGAAACTAATTGTTATTCACATTGGTAATGTCAATTTTTTTTACAAAAATTTGTAATTATCAATGAAATGTTAAAATCCAGGCATGGAATTCTTAAAGTACTATTATTAACTGCTGTTACTACTTTTGATCTCGCTACGGTTTTTATTTTTTCTACTTATTTCCATTGCAGTGTGTTAAGATACTGTAATTTTACCAGCAGCAAACAGTTTCTTTGTCAAACATTTTTCGCCGGCTCATATTTCACATTTTGTCAGTGTGCTGAATTCGTAAAAATAAGAATTGATATAGGAGTTTATACGAAAAATAATATTAAAGATTTTTGACACAATCGGACTGATGGGATTCTTCTCATCCGCAAACAATTCCCTTATCTTATCTGGCCTACATTATTTTACTGTATACTAATGTGAACTTCACCCACAAAGACTCTAGAAAGTTGCCCAGACATAACAGATTTTCGACGTAGATAATCATCACGCAGGAAGCGCGGCCAGGAAATTTTATTAAGTATAATAAATTATAAAAATAAATTGTTGTGGCTATAAGAACCATAAAAATTATAATTATACAAACTGAAGGTTGCATGAATGGTAATGATATTGTGTGTTTATTAATATTATCTATATGATTTTTGCTGTTATATATTTATTCATAATAAGCTACAATTTTTTCATATCTATATATATACAGTGTCCGCCAAAAAGTCTGCACCATATGGAAAACTTATTTATTCCATTGTTTTACTTCTACATGCACGTAGTAGATTGGAAGTACAGTAATCGAAAATAAAATTTCAAATTTTTTTTAACCTGAAATAGGTAGGTCTAGAATATCATGAAAGAGGAAGTTATTATCTTCCCAAGAAAACATTATTTATTCTCTCTACTGATCGGTAGTAAAATTGCACCAGAATTTGTATGAAAGTGATTACGAACGTAGGATGGAATATTGCAATTGGATTTTGTATAATAACGTGTAGCCAAGCAATGCTTTTTTGGGACTGATTTTATTTTCGGACGAGTCAAGGTTTACAAATTTGGGATTATTTAACCGACAAAATACAAAATATTGGTCACAAGAAAATCCAAATTTATTACGGGAGAGACTTTCAAGTGCGGTTCGGTTTCAATGTTTGGCTTGGAATAATCGGTAGTAGAATCATTGGTCCAATAATATTTGAAGGACCTCTGACTGGTGCCAGATACTTGAGATTCCTGGAAAATGGGATTGAGGACATTTTAGACGAGTTACCTTTAGATTTAGGACAGCGAGTGTATTTCCAACAAGTTGGCCTTCCTCCCCGTAATTCAAGGAGAGTAATTGATTACCTTCAACGGAAATTCGGAGAAAACGTAATTTCGACGAATGGTCCTGTGAGGTGGCCTCCAAGGCCACCTGATTTAAAGCCCCTTGATTAATTTGCTAGGGGTCATTTAAAAAACATTGTCTATGCAACCGCCGCTACTACCTGTAGAGACCTGGAGCTACGAGTAAGACGAGCAATTAATAGCATAACGGCCCAGCAATTGGCGAACGTTCTTCGAGAAGCAGCTATGCGAGTTCAGAAGTGCTTTGACGTTAATGGACACCATTTTGAACAACTGTTGTAATGTTTTGTGTTAATTTTTTGTATTCCAAAACAACCTTATGTGTAATAAATTAGAATAAAATTGTATTTTATTATTTTCTTTTAGCTATAATTTTGTTTGTATTTATCGTACATTTCAATACGATATATGAATAAATTCCTTATTAACAGTACTAATACATGGCATCACGGTACCGATATGGTTCCATTTGAAAATATTGAGTTTTGCCCCAAAAACAATTTGGTGAATTTCATTTGCTAAAAATCAATTGAATGTCAAAAGTGCCGCTTATTATGTATGTAGTATAGCCTGAATTTCAATGAATTATCTTCAAAACTATAGGAGAAAAGGGGGTATACCATAATCCTGTTACACCCGGTGTAAGTTTGAATTTGAGCAAAATTAATAATAAAGTGTGGTGAATAGTATCTAAATAACTCGGACACATCTTGAACTGTGATAGTGGCTAAAAGTGCATATAAAAGCAAGGGTCCAGTGAAGTTTTACCTACGGAGAAGTGGGTGGTACCCACTTAAGAACATCTGGAAGGATGAAAACGAGGGCAAGTAGTGTGGTAATACTACAGGAGAAAGAGGGAAGCTGCCAACATAAACACAAAGCGAGCAAAGTCTAATCTATTAATTCTATTTATTCATTAATTTTTAGTTTATTACACAAGAGAGAAAAAAATTTCAGAAGTAAAATTGAAAAGGTATTAAGTATAGGTAATGAAATAGAAAAAGCTCTTAATTCATTTTTTACCGCGAGCTAAGGCCCCTCGCAGCACTTTCACTGTAAATGGATATTTACCTGTGGAGCAGATAATGAATAAAAATCAAATCAAGCAAGATGTAATTACGACGTCTTCACTACTTCTTAAAGAGAGGTCCGTGCTATTTGAGACGTTAGTGGTGGGAGCTTTTCGTATTGCGATGTCGGTGCATTTGCTAATACTTATGGCAAAGCTTTAGGAATTTTCTTTGATCTCTAGCGATTTTTGGCTTATAGATCTACTGGATTAATTAGAAATTAAGCGTGTGAAAATTATTTATTAAATACTCAAAACATTATATTTTAATAATTTTGAAATAAAAGATATTAATCCTAAATATTAATTGTAATATCATCTGTCTAACTACATGGTATATTTTACTATTCACTACTTTTTTCCACCAGTATACCATATTTCCAGTTAGTGTTCCCTGGGAAGATTGTGCAAGAACGGCTAACTTCATAAAAAAACTGTCACAAAAACGAGTTACACAACAAAGTATGATTTTTTTTAGATATTTTGCCCATCGGATACAGCATTGCCAAGTTATGATTTTTTTCCTGTCTCTTTTGGCAATATACAAAGATTTTTTGGCTGCCATATCTCTGAAAAATATTTTTTGAATAAATTATTATTCTACCGGATGTCCAAAATACACATAGTGGACTGGAAGTACAGTAATCGTAAAATAATTTTCAAATATTTTATTTGTCGAAATGGGCTTAAAATGTCATAAAACGTCGAGATTTTAAATTTGAGGAAAATAATTTTCTGTCTGTATATCTGTCTGCCTGTCTGTTTTTCGGTCTGTCTGTCGGTCTGTAACTTTTTTCACGCACGTTTTCCCCCTCCACCTTATTGAAGGGGTTGGTAGCCTAAAATTAAGATAATCACTCTTGAAAGTTAGTAAACGTATGTATTGTAATGACATCAGATGGAGATGATTTCATTGAAGGGGAGGGAGGAAGGAGGTGAGAGGTTGCGAATAGGGGAAAATAAGTAAAGCAAGCTAATAGGAGTCTAGAAACTTAATTTTTAACGTATATGGTAGAAACCAATGCCTCAAATTTTTCTATGATATCCGCCCCAAATATTATTAAAATTCTATGACCAATAATTTCCACATACTAGAGTGCAAATATGGTTAAGAAGTTTCCTTTAAAGCCACTTGGATGAAAAATGTGGATGTGGAAGTAGTGATTCCTTAGGCAGCGGTTTTTTAAATTGGAATGCCTATAATTTTTTTACATGGACAAATATAGCATACAATCTCACATTTTAATATCATACAGTTTATTTTTATTTCATACTGGTTTAAAAATCATACTTTCTTGTGTAACTCGTTTTTGTGACGCCTTGTATACTTGAAAATAATTTTACGTTATAGTAAAGATGAAACATTGAAAATTTTATTAATGAAGTCTTTTTATAAAGTTGGCTGTTTTTGCACAATCTCCCAAGGTAACACTAAGTGGATATCCGGTATATCCTATATATACACAAAGTAATTAAATGAAAGTTCTCCTTTGTCATAAACTGGAGAGAAATATCCTTCTTTATTTACTTAATTACTAGATATGTATAAGTTCAGCAATAAATCTTAGTGCCTGCAGACGTATTCTCCTTTGATATAAAGGGTTTTTTGGCATTTTATTTTTAGGAGATCTGTGTCAAAAGCATATAATAAAGCTACAGACTCTGAGCTTACAGAGTCTGCAGACCATCAAGGAAGATGAATGTTACGAGGTTTTCTATTGTGAATGCTGCCTAAAACGACGGGGCGATTTCTGGATATAACCGGAATAAAAACGGCATAGCTTTATGCTTAAAATGTTTCGGAGGAATAGCGATGTTGTACGTGTAAATACGCGGATCGTGCAAAGTGGCAGGAGGAATATGTTGCAGTTGTGCACCGTAAGACTATTAGACTTTTTATTGCTAAACTCTGTAAACTTGAAAATATCTATCTGAACTTTTATCTCTTTAAGTATGTCGTTGCGTAGAATGAGATTAATTGATAGAAATTTCAATTATAAATTTATAAAACTCTTGTACGGCTATAAAATATTTCGGCCAATTGAAGAAATAATTTGATATTCAAATAAAAAAAAGCACGTTAAGTGTTTTAAATAATCTCCATATAAACCTACTGAAAGTGAATATGGATTTCGAGAATTGCTAATTTAATTTTTGCACATATTTCAAAGGAGATGAGATCACTAATATATTAGTATACCGTCCCATTGTCATCTGGTTTTCTCTTACTTTATTGGAGAGAAGTAAATAAAGAATGCGTAATCTTGATATAAATCATAACAAAACCCTTATCATCATCATCATCACCTTTGGCTCTATAACCCAAGATAGGTCTCTTGGCCTGTTCTAGGACAAGTTTCCATTCCTCCCTATTCTTTGCTCTGGGTTTCTAATTTCAGACTCTCAGCGTTCCTATATTTTCTTCTACTTGGTCCTTGAATCTGGTTTTGGGCCCACCTCTCTTTCGAGTTCCAGCCGGTTTTTGGTAGAATATTTGCTTTGAAGGTTCTGTTTCGTCTATCCTTTCCAGCGGAGTGGGTGGAATCTAATGGTTGGAAGCTAGACTCTCCAAGAAATATACTTTAAAAACTACTCCCGAATATCGTAGCCCCAGAGTCCTAAAATTTCTATGCCTTATTATCTAGGGATACAATCCCGGAATTTTAGTTCCTGAGATCCCGACCAATTTTTGATTTTGCTAATCCCGGGAATGTAGTAGCACATCATGGCGTGTGAAATGAGCACGATACAAATCCCAAGTTAACACTAGTAAATAGTAGTTAAGAGTATTGAATGTTTCCCTGTTGCATAATTTATTAAAACTGTCACTGGTTCAGTAAGTCGAGTGAAATTAGGTTTTCACCTGGGAACCCGTCTATAGTGAATGGATTTTCATGGAACTTTTTGCATTTAATTCGTACCCAATATTATTTGACATGTTTGAGATTTAATTATTATACCTCGACTAACAAACGTGCGAGCGCCATTTTTAAACTATCGTATTCTTAGAACTATTCATCGTACAGAAATAAACAAAAAACAAAACATTTGTAATTTCAAAATCTTATTTTTTTACTTAATGACATCCCTCCTTCTTACGGCGGGGGTTAAAAATAGACAGTATTGACTGTGTACTTAATCTGACTGGCACTACGTAAAATTAAATTCAGTTGTATTTGAGTAAAATTTAAAATACACTTAGTTTTTTTAATATTTGCTATAATTTAACTACTGGCTTATTTTTCAGATAGTTCATAATTATTAAAACACAAATAAGCAAATATTATAATTAGTGTAACCCGAGAATATTAACTTATCGTCGGAACTTAATGACATAATTAGGAGCCTGTCATTTATAGTAGTCACAAATTTGCCATAAGTTGAACACCGGCAAGAATTAAGACAGAAACAAATACTTAAAATATGGTAGAGAATTTATGTACCGACTTTCCTCATTAAGGATATATCCAGGCTATCTGTTTCGTTAGGGAAACAGCAAGAGCAACAAAGTACAGAAATTAGTTTCAGATGATTTAAAGTCGATTCGTCTTTCTCCTTTTCCGGTTCTCTTGTTCACTGAACTTTCCGTTTCTACAGCATACCTTTTGATATTGATAATGCGATTAATTGGGCCATTATTAAGAACTGTCTAACTGATAATTAAAAATGTCCCTAAACTCCCCTAAAAAATCCAACAATACATTCCTCGCAATTGTACTTTAATTAAACGATATTGTAAACTTAACCAAGGAAGTCTAAATTATTTGATTATTTAAATATTTCCATTACTTTAATATTAATTGAGACATTTAAGATTTTTAATTAAAAATGGAAACGATCGCTACTTAAATATTTATTGCTGCAAACTTAATTAGTATAATTAGTTAGGTTAATTGATTTAAGCAAATCGTAAGACAAAATGATAGCACGAAGAATGTAAGGGTATCGTGTTTCCGTTCACCGATGGTAGTAGGATTATGGGAGCTGTTCTACGGAGCTGGGAGGTCTCAGCTGCCGTGGATGTGTGCCTGTTCCATCAAGCCGGAATACAAATTTGTAATGAGGGAGTCAGCAATCGGACCACTCGGTTCGACGCTGGTAGGCTTGATAGTTCTCAGGAGTGCTTCCTCGAGACAATTCCTCAGTGAGACAACCGAACTTACTTTCCGGGGTTTGATACTTCTACGGTTATTTGATTATGGTATACATAATCAGTAAATCAAAAATTCATAATGGAATCATAAAATTCAATGATTAAAAATGTCATCATAATTTACACACCACTGATATTGTCGATGAAAACTGTAAATGAGAAAATACTGCACTTGTACGCAAAATTAGACTGAACTAAACCACACACAGACTGATGATAGGGCGGGAATAAGTGTGTCGTGGTGCATTTCATTAGGTTGTTGGAGATTTACTTGATGGGCTGGATGTTAAGAATTTAATTAATTTACTGACTTTTTTCGTGTTTACTTAATGTAAAATCTTAGAGAAAATGGCTATAATGAAAACATATTTATAGTTTATTTGCAGAAGTGAAAAGTAAATATTGAGACAAAGAAACTTTTTATGCATTCCTACTTGGATTGCAATTTTTTAACTAATCCATAAAAAATGTAAGCTTTTTAATTGCTTTATCTATTTTAACGTCCTAGCGTACCTTAACTTCGCCAATCGAGATCTCGCCACTAAAGCCGGTATCGTACCTCACCTCACTATTGATAGGTACTTCGATAGGTACAGCTTTTAACACGTCTATAGGGGTAAAGGGCTGACTCCTGATTGACTATATCACGCGGTTTAAAGGTAGAGTAGTGAGATGGCCCAACTGGCATCATACCTACCAATAACCCATGTCTTTTAAAATCATTATCAACATTTTTCAAAATGTATTGCATTAAAACCACACAAGGAAAGACACAATGAATGGAGCGCAGATATGACACTTTTTAGGGAAAATGTTTCGAAAGAAAAAGTTATATTAAAATTCAATCTCTATCTATTTTGCATCATGCAACACAAGAGATTCGGGAAGTTGTAGTTGGCTATTGCCAACATAGAAGTGGTAATACTAGTGAAGAATATTATAGGACTGATATCCAAAAAACACAAAATCGCGGCCTAAGGAATCACTACTTCCACATCCAGATTTTCCATCCAAGTCACTTTAGAGGAAACAACTTGACTATATTTGATCTCTAGTTTGTGGAAATTATTGGCCATAAAATTTTAATAGTAGTTGAGGCAGATGTAGAAAAATTTTAGATGTTGGTTTCTAGCATATTCATTAAAAGTGAAGCTTCTGGACTTATTACCTTGCTCTAAATATTTTCCCCTATTCACAAAATACCATCCCCTATGTAATAACTGGGGTTTTATTCCCCGAATTACATAATTTAATCAGACATTACCATTGGCAGAGTACGCAGTGTCCCAATCACTTTGCAGACTCCGTCGATATTATAGTATATCCATCGAAATCAAAACTGTGCTTACCCTTTTCCTTCTAGCTGATTATATCCTTTTGGTGTCCCTCAACCAGGTTACTTCACAAGCAAACTGAATATAGAATGAATACAATTGCATAGCAAGCAAATAAAACACGTGATTTCTCAAAACACTTAAACCACTATATTTACAAAGGAAAATGAAAACAAATGAAAATGACAATCACAAACATTTCACGATTAAATAAATTAACAAACAGTAATTACACTATATCAGGAAATGAAATGGTCCGCGGCAAGTTCAAATCTTTAGCTAAATCGCGACCGAATACTCTTAGTTCAATTACAATATATTAATCTATGCTTATTATAACCGGCAAAATAGTGAACAAATGTACTTAACTTTAAAAAAAAAGGTTCGCTAAACGAGAATTTACTATACCCTGTAGGTAGATGACGACCGTTCAGACGTTAAGCCAAGAGTGACGATATTCTCGCAATCGAAATAATACGTTTGAAAAGTGGGCCGTAAACTTTAAACCCTCGACCAATTAACATCTTCTTTACTTTAAACCGTACCCCCTATTTGAAATTACCTAACGGACCATGGTATTTATCATATGGCCTATCTGAACATTTTTATTACCACTAAAACAGATGAAAAAAAATCCTTTTGTTCCTTACTTTGCTTTTGTATGGGGGAAAAAACCTGCTTTATGTGGTCTATCTATTTTATGGTCTATTACATATGTTCCTGGAATCCTCTATCAACTGCTTTAGTCCTGAAAATCTCACTAGACCTCCCGGTGAGGCAGTATTTAACAAGTGTTCATAACTTCAAGTAAGAAAAGCGAATTGGACATAAAATAATTTGGATGGTTATTTATTGTTTCCAAGTGGCTAACGTCGACTACCTAATAAAGAGTAAAGTTAACAAAACATGTTTCCTGGGCTCTAAAGTAAATTAGTTTGCAAGATAAAACAGATGTTTCTATGACCAGTATTTTATTGTACTAAAATCTCGACCCTTAAAATTACCGAAATCAGAAGTAAGAGAATACGGTGGCTCTATGACACAGGGCCGGACTTGGCTCCCTTAATTTGACTTTTGTTACACCTACCCTTTCAATGGAATCATCTCAATCAGGTGTCATTATAATACATACGTGTACTAACTTTCAAGTGAATATCTCAATTTAATTTTATCAACCCATTTAATAATGGAGTGGATTGGTGGGGGAAGGAGCTTAAAAATATTGGAAATAAATCTGGTTTCAGATGTCGTTATAATACATACGTGTACCAAATTTCAAGTAAAAATCTCAACCTTATTTTATTAATCTTTTTAATAACGCTTTAACGGAATTATCTCAAAATATAATCTAGTTCCAGATGTCGTTATAAAACATACGTGTATCGCATTTCATGTAAATATCTCAATTTTATTTTATCAACCCCTTTAATAATAAGGTGGGGGTGGTGGGGGTATGGAAAATATTATTAAAAAATCTTAGGCCTTGGCATCTAGTATATACACCAGATGCCAAATTTATGTACTCTTCTTACTTAACCCCAAACCATTCAACGGAATCATCTCAAAATATAATCTAGTTCCAAATGTCGTTATAGTACATACGTGTAACAAATTTCAAGAGCATATCTCAATTGTATTTTATCAACCCCTTTAATAATAGAGTGCAGGCGGTGTGGTGGGGAGATGGAAAATATTGTAAGAAATCTGAGTTCTTCGTTTGTATATATATCTAATCTCAAATTTCTGTACTCTTACCAGCTTGCATTACTTTACACTCCAATATGTGTATGTGAAAGTAATTAATGAAAGAGATGTGGTGAAAGATAATACTACTTAACATGTAGTAACAGAATTGTCAAAGTGAAAACTACTTTTGTTTTGGGAAACAATAGAGGAAACAATATTTAAAATGTAATTGTCATTATTGGCAGTCTGAAAACCAACAGAATGACCATCAGAGAGGGAAGTTGTATGGAAATACCCTTATAGATTTTTTTAAATGCTCTTTTAACCAAAAGAAAAAAATTCCTACATCATCTTTTAATGTGGCACATGAATTTTAGGACACCCTATATCTGCACTTTAACAATGAGGTATATGCAGATGCAAATTCTAACCCGCTTTAACCTACGCCATCGTGACAAATAGATATACGTCTTTGATATTGTCAGTGGCAAATTGTTAATTGATATTAATGCTCGAATACCTGTAATATGTTTACATGGCGTGAGGGAACGAAAACAGACCATTATAATCACAAAAGCCCAATTACATCCAGCAAAGCAATATCCATAAATATGATAATTTTAGTCACTTATTCATACAATGAACTTATTTGTTAATGGAAATGAAATCGCCCGAACACTAAACGGATTAAATTTTGATCGAGTTAATGGCTCTGACTCCGCACCAGAGCAATGATAAAATGAACCATTTCACTAACACTAAAGTAGAAAACTCAGTTAACAAAATTTAATCAAATAATTAAACGAAGTTACATCTATAATTCATACTTCTGCTTTAATATGTTGATTGCAGTTGACATTTCCCAGCCCGTTCTGGAATTTTTAGGACGAACCAGCGAGTTGCTGAAACATTGTCTCGCATAAATGTAAAAAGTCATGATCCGTGAATGTAAACAATTCGAATTGGACACTGGACAGTCAATTGACACAAATATTTTGACACGATATTTGTCATACTTTCCGGCGTATGATTAGTGGCCAAAGTAATATTGCTTTCGGTAAAAATAACATCCAGTTTATATCTAGTTTTTTTAATCTCGTTTCTAGTAAATGGCATTAGTACAGTAAAGCTATTCACAAATTTGCAATATAATGGAAAATGTTTGAGATTCAACGAAACTTTACTGAAATGTTCATTTCCACATCTTCTTTTTCTTCTTGTCGTGACAGACTCTTGTGATTTTGTGACGTTTGATTCATGCGTCACTTTGACATTCGAGCTTTTGGCATGGTACAATAGCTCGGGCACCACCTTTACAATTGTTCCATGTGGGGTAAAGGACCCACAATAGCCTCTTGCCACAGCCTGTTTCAGTAGGGCTAAGATAGCCTCAGAGGAGACACGGTATATCCAGGGGTCTATAGGGATAGTAGACCACACACAACCAAATCAAGAGGCAAGGTTCAGATCAGCTATATACAAATATTTATTATACCTATTATGTACAATGCTAACTACACTACATAAGATTAATTACAGGATTAACTACTACAGAAGCAATAAGAAGGCGGGGTGACGGTAAATATTGGTTAAGCGATGCAAGAGGCGGTTAAAACGGTTCAAAACATAAAACGGTGAATGCGGGGTAAAAAAACGGTACAGAAAGCATGGCCCACAACTGCGGATAAACAGGCGGACAAGGCAGCGCAGATGTCAAGCGGGAGGAAGCAACCAATGAAAAAGTACATGCAATAAGGTTTATGCAACAAGGTTTGTGCAATCTGGCTAGTAGTCCAATAAAATTAAGTGAATTTTAAGCCCAACCTAAAACTAATTTGGGACAAGCTGATTTTAGCGTGATTGTGTTCCCTAGGGGGTACTCTTTATGTGCCTAAAAGTCCCCAGTGATCCCCCGAGCCAAACTACCCCAAAACCACCCCCAATGGTACATTTCTTTGTTTTTTTGCGATTTTCTCAAAAACCTTAAACTTTTTGACAAAACTTCAGGATACATTTTTCATAGAGCATAAAATTCCCTATCCAATGGTATATATATATATATAGTATAAATTCGAGTAATTGCAAAGCCCTTTATAGCCTTGTGAAAATAAATAAAATTTAAATTCTGCAAAATTATTTTCGATTTAGCAAGTTCTGACCAATACTTTAAAACTACAATAACGCTAAAATTGGTATGATGTAATCACTTTTTAATTTCATTTAAAATTGGCGGATGGCGTAATAGCACGGGGCAACACGACTGGCGCGGGGTTCCAAGTAGACAAGTGCATTCCTGAGTTTTTAGTTATTACCTGTACTAGATGTAAAAAGCGCGTCGGCAATAATTAATCATACATCGGGTTTTTTTTTAAGTGTATATATTATAATATTATTAAACGTTTATGTTATTAGAGTGTCTAGAGAAAAATTAACAGGTATGTTATTATTATCCTATGGCCAAAATCCCTACCTAACGATAAAGTGAGGGTTCGGCAAAATTTCCAGGTTAGGGGTTCCAGTGTTTACACAAGCCATGATGAGCCTATCCTCTGGCGTCGGTAATAGGCCCTGGTGGCGGAATGAACATTTAAGTACAAAATTTACAGAACAGCAACTTAGAGCCAAGAACGCAACTGGGCAATAAGTTGAATTTACACCTGAGACATCTGTTAATATAAACCACGATCATTTTTTAGCAGTTTCTTCAAATAAAGAGAAGTTCATTAATTTTTTAGAGGCCCATTTTGTTAATGTCGGTATTTCAGTGAGCAGAACAAAAACTGATGCAGATTATATGATTGCTAAAACAACAGTGGATTGTGCCATAGAAAGTAACAATACCGTAGTTGTTGTGGCACTAGATACAGACATTATAGTGTTGCCTCTAGAACATTGTGCAACTCAAAATATTTATATGCTGAGACCCGGTACATCTTGTAAGCCAAATAAGCTAACAAATATATACGCATTACAAAATATATTAAATAAACCAATTCTTCAAAATATACTATTTCTTCATGCTATGACTGGTTGCGACACAACGTCAGCATTTTTTAAAAAGGGTAAGAAAACGGCATTAACAATTTAAAAAAATAATAATGCTCTTTTTAACGATCTTTCCATATTTAAAAGCAATTTTCCGAATCTATCTGATTTATTAAAAGCAGGTAAAAATTTTATTTTAAATTGGTATGGCAGTCACAAAAGCAAAAACTTAAATGAATTAAGGTATTATAAATATTGTCACACAATTTCCCGTCAAAATTTATTTCAAAATTTTTAGCTAGCTACATTGCCACCTTCATCTGAAGTTGCTGAACTTCATATTAAAAGAGTTTACTTACAAGTAGAGCTATGGAATGGCATCGAATTAAACCCAGAGGACTGGGGGTGGATTAAAAAGGATGGCGCACTACAACCGAAAAAGAATTCAAAAGAAATTGCACCCGAATTCATTTAAAAAATTTTGTTTTGTGGATGCAAATCTAATTGCTCCAGTAAGTCCTGTACTTGCAGCAAATTTAATTTAAAATGCACTGTAAGTTGTAGTTTATGTCTGGGACAATAATATTGCAGTAATGTCGCATCAGATGTGTCTTTAGTTGAAGACGATGAGGATTTTTACTTAATTTTGTTTATGTTTTAATTTATCTTTTAATGAAAATGTATTATGTTTTTTTTGCAATAGTTTTATTTTTGTTACTTTTTATAATGAATAACTTGTTCATAAATTATTCAATTTTTTTAACTCTTTAACTTTTAACTTATTTATTACTTGGAGATTTGTGTGCAAATCGCAGGATCTTCTCAGGCTTAAAATTATTTGTAAAGATAAATATAGCTAATAATATTAATAAAAAAATATTTCGAATTACATAAATGCCTCAGATATGATAAAAATACAATAAAGCCCAAGTAGTGTTAATGTAGTTTTAAAATATTGGTCAGAACTTGCGAAATAGAAAATAATTTTGCAGAATTTAAATTTTATTTATTTTCAAAACGCTATAGAGGGCTTTGCAATTACTCGAATTTATACTATATATATACCGTTGGATAGGGAATTTTATGCTCTATGAAAAATGTATCCCGAAGTTTTGTCGAAAAGTTTAAGGTTTTTGAGAAAATCGCAACAAAATAAAAAAATGTACCTTTGGGGGTGGTTTTGGGGTAGTTTGGCTTGAGGGATCACTGGGGACTTTTAGGCATATAAATAGTACCCCCTAGAGAACACAATCACGCTAAAATCAGCTTGTCCCAAATTTGTTTTAGGTCGACCTATTATTTTTACTGGCCTATGGGTCGCAGTTAGCAAACACACGGATCTACTCACTCCTGGTCACGGACACTATTTTCAGCTGACGGATATCTACGTGGCTTCTTAGCTGACTGGGGGCTAGGCCAGAAAGCATTCATGTGACTTCCCAGGTTCTCACTGTCCTCTGGCTGACGGGGGGCTAGGCCAGAGGGCAAACACGGTACCTGTTGTCCGATGAAAATTTCCCACTTGCACATACACACAACCTTGTAGACCAACCCACTCCTGTTCGTGTTTCCTTAACAGTTTAGCCTATTCAGGGAATGCACCAAACCGACAAGGTCCACGTATCTGTTCACGAGAACACTTTGGTTGGCAGAAGTCTTCGTGGCTTCCAGGCTGACAGGGGGCTAGGCCAGTGGGCAAACACGGGAACCTTCCTTGTCGATGGATCCTTCGGGGTACAGCGGCTTCGGCGGAAAAGTGGCTTCAGCGAAACGGTGGCTTCGGAAGGACACTACCTTGGCAGCACACTTTGATTCAATTGAGTGAATGCCTACACTGCTAGCTGGGCAAGGTGTTCCTTGACGATGAAACAACTCAAGACCGTGGTGAGCCATTAGCTCCATCTAGCGGATGCTATTGTTCTGCTGCCTGGGTCGAACGACTGACCAACGGAACTAATACTGGTCGGTGGTGGGGCCCTAGCTTCACCTGGCGGATTTTATTCATATTTAATAATTAAAGGACAACACTTATTTTTTATGTTTTGTGTCTAGTATAAAATCTAAATATAGAAAATAAACGGAGGTTGCTGCTAGAATTTTTCAGATTAAATTTCGCTTCGTTACAATTTATGTAATGTTCTGGCTTACCTCACTTTGCTATATAACATATGCGACAGCCTCACGCAATCTATCCGGCACATGGCCCCACCAAAGCTCAACTTCTGACACCAGCTCAGCATGCTGTAGAATCTAGAAGTCGACTTATATTTGGTTCGGCCTGGTAACATCGCAAGAAGTACTACCACTGTCATTAGCCCAGCCCAGCACGCTGAAGATCAATGCCAGAAGAGTACTGGTTTTTACTGAATTCCGTCGTGTTTTTATATCCGAAATCCTGACACGTGGTTCAACTGTGGGTGCGTGTGCAAACGCTGGTAGGAATATGCGGAAATCTAGTAATGTGGCATGAATTTATGAATGCCTCATTACAACAAGTTAAGTTTCTAGATCACGTCGTTTGACGGTTATAAGCTATTGTTATTCCTTACTTGAATTACATATAAGCAAAAAAGACTTTTTCAAAATAACAAAATATAAGAGAATAAATTCTATGTGACTTGAATGAGGCAGGGCCATAGTCCAATAAGTAGATCCAGTGCCGGTGAGTGGATTTTTAACAAAGATAAGTTAAAAATTACAGACAATACGTGCGCATAAAAAAAAGTTATAGACAGACCGACACACAGAAATTCCTTTTCGCTCAAATTTTAAATTTCGACGTTTCATGACATTCTAAACTTGTCTAAATGTTACTTGTGGCATTATCTTAATTTTTTTCTTCTTCAATTCTTTGGGATATCCTGCCACATGTATTTTTTCTTTTTAAGCGGTGCTCAGGAAATCTACAAAATATCACAATTAATCAGTATGTTACTGGTAAATAACCTCTACGCCTGTGACATTTACGCCAAAGGATCAGTTAGAGGTTGCTATTTTTAAATAATTAACACAAATAAGTATAAAAACTTTAAATTAAATATTTCGCCGACGTTTCGGAAATCTAATCTATTTCCTTTTTCATGGCTTTTTTGACAAATCTTTTTTACTGTGTATGATAAATACACAGCTCTAAGAATGTTTGTTATATTCAATATCCATAGATAGTTACTCTTTACATAGAACTGTTGATATAGTTTTTTTACTTTTTTACAGTGTTAAGTTTGTGAAGTTCTTCTTTTAACATTGGCAACCAAGCTGTACAGACATCTACGGAACAATTCGACACACATCTATCCTCATTCAATAATATTATCGCGGATTCTTTAATTTTTCTATTTTTGCTATCTGCCTCTTTTGTTAAAATTTTTGCCGAGTCACAGTTTATCCTGTGTCCGTTCTCTCAAGCGTGTTCGCAGATCTTGGACCTCTGAATTTCGTTTTTTCTGATATAATTTTGATGTTCGCCCAATCTTACACTAAACAGTCTTGATGACTCACAGACATAATGTTTGTTGCACTCACACGGAATACTATAAATGCAGTTTTCTGAATTTTGATCGTGGTTCTTCGGTTTCGTCTTTGTCAGAATAGATCTTAAAGTGTTGTTTGTTTGAAATACCGCCCTAACATCAAATCTATCACCGATGCGATGCATCTTTTCGGATGATCCGCATATATAAGGAATTCACGCTTTATAACGTTTTTCAGGTTTTTGTCGTACCTGATTATTATTTTCAATATTTATGAAGGTTTTATCGACAAAACCCTCAGGGTATTAGTTATTTATAAGAACTTCCTTTATAAACGACTTCTCATTGTTTAGTATGTCATCATTAGAAGAAATGGTTTTAGCCCTATCATACAAATATTTTACAACACCCCTCTTAACGTGCATCGACTGATTTGAGTTGAAATTTAAATATATGTTGGTATGTGTTGGTTTTCTATAAACACTTGTTTCAAATTGTACCATTTACTCTTTTAATTAAAACATCTAATAATGGTAATTCATTTCTAGTGTCCTTTTCTAAAGTGAATTTAATAGAAGGTTCTCTATTATTTAAATGTTTTAAGAAACTGTCTCGTAACTCAATACCGTGAGGCCAGATTGCAAAGACATCATATACGTATTTCCATCAGATAACCGGTTTGTATGCACAATTTTGAACATGTCTAGTCTCAAAATCCTCCATAAATATATTGCTCAAAATCGGTGACAATGGAGAACCCATTGCCATACCAAAATCCTGCTGATAGAAATCATTTTCCTATTGAAAATAAGTTGTTTTTATACACATAGTTAAAAGTTCCATTATGGTATTTACACTAAATTTAGTTCTAGCTTCCCAATTATTTTCATTTAACAATTTGCCTTTGATTATTTTTAAGGTTTTATCTACTGGGACGTTAGTGAACAGACTAACTACGTCAAAACTGACCATCAGATGGGTAATATGAATATTGTTTTCATAAACTATTTCGATAAAATGTTTACTATTTTTTATATACGAGTCAGCATTTCCTGATAATGGATTCACAATTTTAAGCAAGAATGTTGCCAAATTGTGGCATGGCGAAGTAATGTAACTAACAATTGGTCTTAATGGGACATTCTGTTTATGTATTTTTGGTAAGCCATAAAAATGAGGAGGCTTGCTATAATGAGGTGTAAGCTTCCGTCATTCAAAGTCATTAAATTTATTTTTGTATTTAAATAAAGTTCTATAAATTTTGCCCTTAATAGGTTTTGTTGGGTGTTTACTTAATTTTGAGTATGGTCCTTCATTGATAAGTGCCATGATTTTTTCATCATATATATTTCTATTTATAATGACTATGGCATTACCTTTGTCCGCTGGAAAGATTTTAATGGTTTCATCTCTCTTCAACGAGGATATTGACCGTTTTTTTTCTGTGCCTAAATTTTCTTTAATTTTGTATTGCCTCTCTAAAGCAATTTTTACCCGCACGCGATATTCATATCCGTTATCTGTTGGCATGTTTTGTGCAGTTTTCTGCGTCTGCTATTATATCAAATTTGTTACAAAATTTGGTATCGACATCGTCCCGTCGATTTAGTGCTAGTTATTTGTAAGTCACCGCCTGCCCGCATATTGCGCTAAAGTTGACGTTGTAATTTATGCAAACATAGTCGGACGTCAAAAAAATGTTATTGGGGGTTCGTATATGCATATCCAACAACAAAAAATTACAATTTGACACATGTCATGTGATCACCGGTTTGGTAGGACTGTAAAAAATAGTTGACGGTGGTACCGAAAAGTGGGTCAAATAGTTAAGATATCGAAACATTTTATTAAGGAAAAGTGCATATAGAATATAACAAGGACCCCATATATCAATTTTGAAGCAGATATGAGGAAAATAAAAAAGTGCAAAATTTACCCCTACCATTAATTATCATAAACTCTTGTGTCTATTTCACAAATATTTGATTAGTTTCGACAAAAACTTTATGTGTTTTAGTTGAATAAAGAAAGAAATCTCAATAATACAAATTTTTCCCATATGTAGCCAACTTTACGACGGACACTGTAGGTATATAGGTTCGGGCACAAATGAAACTGATAACAAAGAATTAATTGCCCAATTCAGTCAATAACAATGAGTGATCAGAAAAAGAAATCAAAGACTAATATTGCTACAGTCCAGCAAGAGACATGGGAAGGTTTGGGCATTTCTTGTCACGAAAGGATAGGATCGTAGTACTAGTAGGGGAAATGATGTCAGTAAAAATAAAATATTTCATATAACAAAAAAAATCTGAAATCTCTATGAGGATAACGCACGTTTCACCATTCGTGTATTAATATATAACGTAAGAAAGTAGATTTCGTTAGAGATAAACACGCGCTAGTAGTAATAAAAGACACGTTTTTGGGGAAAATAAAGTTTTAACAAAACTCGCGGCGCAGTTTAATAAAATAAAAATTTTAGAAGGAAAATTATTAACTTTTAATAATTAATCAAATAAAAAAAGTGGAAGTGCTTGGGGATCGATCTCGCAACAACCCCATTTATATTTATTGCTGTTCGAGTATCTTAACGATAAAGATACTCGATCGTGTTTATTCTACTCTAAAACGTGTAATATCTACGTACTAGAAAATTGTAAGATTTAGTGGTTTGACATTGTTCGTTTGACGGATGGATATCCACTATTTACCACTAAAAATAACTTAAATGTTTCATATAAAGACGTTTTTCATATTTAGAATGGTGTTAATTTACGGAAATAAATAATATTCGTCGTTAAATCACTCAGTTTGTGAATCACTGAGCTTATGACTATGTTTCTCACCCCTCAGTGTACATTTCATGTTTTCGTCTCAAAAGAGGTGGGAAAGAATCTTAGTAGACATACATTGACAATATCTCTAGGCTATGGCTTTAAGTTTGTGTGCAGGAGATCGTGAAAACGTATGTGCAATATTAATTCATACATCGGTATTTTTATACTTGACCCGACCCTACTATCAGTGGGCTTCAGAAAAGTCAAAAAAATATGCGGGGCCTAATAACTTAGAAGTTATGAAAATATATTCGTTGTTCGTATTTTCCATGATGATTTTTTTTTTGGTTCGCGAAGGAGGGCTGCAAAATAGATTAGTGATTTTTATCGAAAGAAGCTGAAAAAATTTCCTTTGAGTTGTGAAGGAAGGTGATTTTTAAATTTGCTGCCAAAAGTTTGTTTGTAGTCAGATTGACTTGAAACGTTAACGGTACGTCAATCACCCCCCAATGATCTTAAAACTATGCGCACGTTCGAGCTCTTTATTGCAGTTTAAGAACCCTTTGAAGAAAGTGTAGGAAAATTTAGGGTAAACTTTCTTACGTTTCATGAGGTTATCAGACCACAACAAAGTACTCAAACGTGCGCAAAATTTGATTTCAAAACATTAGAGGGGTACTTGATAAACAGTCAAAATTTCCAGTTAATCTGACCACAAACAAATTATTGGCAGTAATTTGAAACTTGCCTTTTTTCGCGACCCAAAAAAAATCGTTTCCAATTTTTTTTAGAAAAAAACTTATATATTTTTTGCAGCAAAAAAATTTCGTTTGAAAAAATACACACAACGAACATATTTTCACAATTTTTAAGTCGTTGGACCTCCTGTTTTTTCGACTTTTCAAACGCCCACTGACAGCCTATGCTTCGTCCCTCGCAATAATGACGTATAAAATGGGTCTAAAATTAAAAGTTCCACTGTTTCAGTGAAATGGCGCGTGTTACGAGTCACATGTTTTTCACATAAGGTAGTTGTAAGACTATAACAACTGCTGAATAAAATATACAACTTAGAAATAATATTCTTAAAGCAGAAAAGTATGAAGCAAACGCTAAAACTATAGTCCAACTTGTAGGTGCACATAAATATATATAACTATACAAACTGTCGAAAATAAAATTCTACTCTTATTCTATTTCGTAACTTACAGATTTTAAAAAAAAAGTTGCCAGTGTGAATTCCATTTTTCCCTGTGACAACTATTATGGATTTTCATAATGAATTCCCCATTGTTTCCGAAAAATAATCTTCATCTGGCTCTCACACAAAAAATGCGTACTCTCCAGTTGGAATTTGCGATACATATGTAAAAGTTAGTAAAAAATATGTAGGAGAATTTATTGCTGTTCAGGCGCCCGCATTTTTATGTTCTCATATGTAGTATATCTAAAAAGTAGGGTGCTACCGACCAACCAACTATCCGCTGTTGCTATTTTATTTACGACACTAAACCCTTCTAAATCTCTCTATTGATTTACCTACTCTTTGTTTTTTGGTGGATCCATTTCCTTGCTATAATGATATTTTCGAATGCATAAAAATAAAGAACCCTTTGACGCTCTTTGTGTACTTTAAGCTTTCGATACAATTTTTCGCGTACGGAAAAAGAAGGCCTTTCACTGCTTACATTGCGGGCTAAAATAAATTACTTCCCGATAGAAGTTGGGAGTCCGCGGGAAAATAAAATCTTGGCATAATAAAATCTTGGACAAAATAAAAGGAATTAAAGTCAATAATGGTAGCAGAGAGGTTTATATTACCACTATTAGATTCATGGAATCTTTTGTGAGGTCCCTCTTGGGGTTATAGCAACTAGAGAGATCTCGACAAAGGGTAACGAAAATAACAAATAAATACTCTATTTAGTATACGGTGGGTGAGAAAAAGTTGAAACTTACTCAATATTGTTGAAGGTAATTCCATCGCTTTTGTTTTTAACATCGATAGAGAAATGTGATATGTAGCATGCGTTGTTTAATTTATAATCAAAAGATCGACCATAAGAGACATAAAATAAATAACAAAGATTTCTAATTAACAAGCTAGTATTAATCTAAATCAAACAATGCAATGCATTAATTTTTCAATTTCTTTGGCAGTTGTTAAAATAGACAATCTGTCTATTTCTCGAAGAATGGTATCTAAGTTAGGAATAAAAACTCTGTTTAGGGAGTCTTGACAATTCTGATCGAGAATTCAATGCCAGTATGAAATGTTAACACTTGATAGCTGCCAAATCCTCTATTTAGAAATTTGGAGAATGCAGATCTCGAATCTAATGTCAGAATGCAACCTTAACACTTGGCAGCTGTCAATGAAAAATAATCTTTGAATTTCTCCCCAGAAGTGGCTGTTAAACGTCCAGTATTTCAGTGGTGGTTTAAACTAAAATTTTCTGGTTAAACTCTTTATTTTCTTTATCAGTTTTTCAGTGAGAGATCAAAACAAAACGAGTTTTATTTAAACGTCAAAGTCAACTATGTTGATTTGGGTAACCCAAAATTTCTCGGTTACGTTTTACGCAGCGTTAATTACAAGTGACAACTATAAATAAGCTCCAACTTAACAGGTGACGGGTGACTTTGTTACTTAAATGATCAGCAAGTAAGTGATAAATCAGGGCCCTTACGCTCAAACAATTTCACTTCTGTTGAAATTGATTTGTTGTAGGCCTTGTGGTAAGGGACAAGGCAATTCTCGAATGTAAGGAATCAGGAGTGGTTACCAATAAACAAAAACATTTTGCTTGGGATAAACTGGCTGTTATTTTCAATGCTGCTTCAGGTTCTGAATTTCACTCGAACAGAGTGCTTAGGGAAAAGTGAAGTAACATCAAAAGCCGTGAAAAATCATGGGGATCTAAGAAAATATAATTACGGTACAGGTGGTAGCCCCTTTATGAAGCCAATCACTTCAACTTTGGACTCCACAGTTGAGGCTATACTCGGGGCTAGAATAGAAGAGATGGAGGCTGTCTGTAACGGAAACTGGCCACCAAAAGGTACATTTTAATGCTCTACTTGAATCATTTTATCTTATTTTGAACAAAAAATTAACAATCTTCAGTGAATATAAATGAAAATGTAAATGATGGTTGCCTTCAAGAAGATAGACCAATTGGTAAGTGTCACATTGTTTAAATTGAATTTTCAAGTAACTTTTACTCTGTATTATTAGATATTAATGAATCAGTGGTAATAGCCGACACGTCAGGTGTGGAGAATGATTAGTCGGACTATGCATCGACACTGCTGAAAACCCCAGTGTCCAGCAGGCTGTCGGTTTCTAGAAATAACAAGGAACATAATAAGGAAGAAAGTAGAATCAGAGAAGGTAGTAGTATCATACTTTAATAATAATATTTTCATAAACTCATTATTGTTCAGGGAAAACAACAGGAACCATGACTAATAAGAAATGGTGCATATTGGCCGACAAGAAAGTGGACCTGCTACGTCTTCAGGAGGAAATGGTGGGAGAGAAAAATAAGAGGAAAATTGAAATACTCGAAAGGAAAAAACTTTATTCAAGAAGTGCGTGAGCTAAAAATACAACAAATGAAAGAAGAACACAAATTAAAAATGCAATTGTTTAAAAAAAATAAAAAAATTGTTCTTATTTATAAATTGTCAAAATACATTATTAAATTATTTGGAACTATTTCAGCAGTTTTTATTCGCCTATTTGTGTCGTTATTATTTGCCCTAACAGACACATCTCTTTCCATAGTGAAGGTTCTTTCATCATTTTCGTCAAGAGGTGGTGGTTCTTGTTTATTATTCTCACAAGCTATATTATGCAACACGGCAGTTGCAACAATAATCCACTGAACTGTATGCATATCTAATGCTATACCATTACTTCTTTTCCAGACACCATAGGATCTTTCCACGGGATTTCTTGTGCTTATCTGGGATTCATTATAAAGATTTTCTGAAGGGCTATTCACATTCTGTAGAGGAGTCATCAAGTATTTTTTAATTGGTTAACCAGAGTCTCCTACCAACACGCTATTGCCCATTTCACCACTGTCAAATTTAGCACATACATAAGAATTATTGAATATTGTGGAGTCGTGCACTGACCCTAGCCACCTCGCAACAATGTCCATAATTTTTAAGTTTTTGCTTGAAACTTTTTGAACATTTATGGAAAAAACCCTTTTCGGTTGCGGTACACTTCAGCATTATTTCCACCTTAAAAAAGTAATTAATAATAACTTTATCAAATATAATATATACCAACCTGGTGATCTTATTTTTACATGTGTACAATCAAGTGCACCAATAACTCGTGGAAATTTGGCAATACTGTAACTCTCGTTGACAATGTAAACGCTCCTCTTTTGTATTAGGTAATTTAATGTAGTTGAGTCTTAACGAGCGAGAGCCTGAGAAACTTTAAATACAACCTTACTAGTTGTACTCTTATGCACATTACCAAAGTCTCCAGCAACAATTAACATGCATCCACATGAAAAAAATCTTAAAGTTAAAAGTAGCATTTCCATGGGTGACAGAGCATGAGTCCTATAATTATAAAAGTGATTATTTTATGCGACATGTTTATGATAACAATAATAACCAATTAATTCCATATTTACCCCTATAAATAAGCACAATAGGTAAGTATAATACAATTATGTGTGCAATAGTACAGCTTAACTTATTTGTTTCAGCAATTATAATTACTCACAAACAAAAACTGCCTTGAAAACTCTGTCAAATCAGCGAAAAATAGCTCGACAGTATTGCCAACCACACAAATTCTCGGGTTGGTAACCAAATTTTCTGAAATGAGGGATAATATACTGAAAAACATATATAGCGCTAATCTAGTTTAAAATACTGGTTAAAATCTAAACTCGTTTAGTTAACCCCAATTTTAACCCAATACAAAAACCGGCCGTTAGAAGAACAACCTTTATTTACGTTTTTTCGCAACTAATCATATATCAAGATGTATAGTTCCCCTTACCTTGAAATTTACAGGAAACGTGAAGGTCAGTTAGTATTAATCTTACTCAAAGTTCAAGTCAAAATATTAAACATTACCTGAGAAAATCTGTTTTTTGAAAAAAACGCTTTTTATTCTGAAAATTATAAGAAAAATTTCACACATCACTTTTTTAGCCAATCAGAAGTTTGTTCTTCGTTTCGTTAGTCAAAAAATTTCCGGAATTTTTTTCCTCCCTGTAGTCCAGTCAACGAAACGCTAAAATTACTAAAATTGGGTGCTAGTGAATGAATTTTGATGGAACCTTGTGCAACATGTTTGTATTGACATTAATAAAAAAGTTGAAAAAAAGATTAGACTAGGAGATGATCGGAAGTGATAGAAAACACCGCTTTTTTGATGGGTTCCGTAGTTTGTAGAATTAGGTCAAAAATGAAAAAATAAAACAATATATTTACCTTTTTTTGGAGCAAAATAAGATGTCTTTACTTTTGTAAATTTTTCCTATAAATGCATTTTTTTTTTTCGAGATATGGTCACCCGAATATTCCCAAAAGTGGGGGAGGGGAAATGTAAAAGTTGAAAAAAGAATCCGAAAAAATAAGGTGAATGTATCATAGAAATACAAGACATTTTTCATTTGCAACTTTTCCGAAAAGTGCGTTTTCACCGAGTCTTCCTGGAAAAACAAGAAAAACTACCATTTTCTTTGAAATTTTAGCGTTAAAAACATGTAATTTAAAAATTTGAAAGAATTCAAACTTATGAAATGAGGCCTTCTAAACATTTTATGTCTCTTGAAATTTTCTTGTAACTTGCTAGTTTACCGAGTTACAGGCATTCTTTCATGAAAAATAATGTTCCATATTTTTTGCATATTTTCATTTAAAAAGTACACGAAAGTTCAAAACATGAGCGTGATTCACATATATTATTATATAAAAATATGAAACCCTTATAGTTATGCCGTTATTAATATTTTCAAATTAATATCAGAACGCCAATTTGGTTTTCAACAGAACAAATCTACGCAAAACGCAATTACAACTTTATCTTCAGAGATATATAGATACATGGCAAAAAGGGAACTCCTTGTATGTGCGTATTTCTTGACATTGACAAGGATTTCGATGCTGTGACTCATGCACAGCTATTGGAAGCATTGAGTGATATTGGTTTTCGCGGTTCTAGCAAAAAGCTATTTAAAAGTTGCTTGACAGACAGAAAGCAATTTGTGAAAGTAAGTAATGCAAATAGTGAACATCGCAGTGTTGAATTTGGCGTCCCACAAGGTACCGTGTTAAGTCCGCTATTATTCACAGTATATTTGAATTTATTACAGAAAAATTTATTGGAACGGTCATAAGTTTTGCTGACTGCTATTTTATATAGTAACCAGACGTGGAAAGATTTGAAATTGCAAGCAGAATTCGACTTACAAAAAATAAAAGGTTAGTTTAATCATAAATTATTAACTATAAATTTTAGTAAAACTAAATTTTTACCATTTGCATGTTATAAAAATACGCTACCCAAATTTTCCTCACTCATAATTAATTCTTTAACTAAAATCGAAGGTGCAAAAACAGTGAAATAACTAGGTATTACTATAGATCGACATCTAAAGCTTCTCAAAAAAATCTGCTATCATTCTTCAAATCATATCTTAAAAACAGACACCACCACGTTGAATACTGTAGTCAGCGGTGTCTAGAATTTTTATCCACTTCAGGCGTACCCCAGGGTTCAGTGTTAGGTCCTTTATTTTTCAATTTTTTCATTAATGACATCACAGTAGAACTGGGTGTCAATTGTCTCTTATATGCTGACGATATGAAGTTGTACAATAATGTAAATGATGTTAATGTTTGTGTCGCTCTACAAACGGCCCTTGATAAAGTAAATGAATGGTGTAATGTGAACAAACTGCAGTTGAACGCAAGGAAGTGCAATGCTCTAACTTTTACCAATAAACATCAGTTGGTCGAATTTAATTATTGTTTAGAAGATTCAGTGCTTACACGTCCATCAACCTTCCTCGATCTCGGTGTAACATTTGATAGTAAACTAAACTTTAATTGTCATATAAACACCATAACCAATGAAAGTTTTAGAACACTGGGATTTATAACACGATGTTCTCATGATTTTAACGACAGTAACACACTGAAACTACTAAATCAATCTTTTTTTCGATCAAAATTAGAATACTCGTCAATTATTTGGTCTCCTCATTACAACATACATATACAAAATATAGAGAGAATTCAGAGACGTTTCTTAAAGACTCTAAGTTACAAGGAGGACGGTGTCTATCCTGCTATTGGTTTTCCCCACACTGCACTTTTAAACAGATTTTCGGTTTCGAGCTTGGAGACTCGCAGAACTATTTCACAACAAATATTTCGTTTTAAAGTAGGTAATACATAATATAACAGATTGTAGAGCTATCTTAAGTTTACTTAATTTTCGAACACCTGGACCAGGTTCCAGACAAAACTCTTTATTCTATCTGCCGACTCCCAGAACTAACGTACAGAAATTTTCGGCATTGTACAAAATGTGTGAGAACTATAATAGTCTTTAAGATCAGTTTGATATATTCCACTGCAATGTAGCTGAGATAAAGAGATTAACTGTATAAATTAAAACACGTTACCACATTTCTGTTTATATTCTCTTAATATTTTTTAATATATCTGTATGTACTTATCATCTCCTGCCCTGTAATTGGAATGCTCTGTTGGGCAGTGTATTGTTAAGTAAATAAATAAATAATTAAATAAAGTGGGATCAACATATCATTAATGTGTGCAATACTCTAAGAAGCCCAGTATATAGAATGAAGTGTCTTAAAAATATACCTATTAGATTCGTCGACTCTAAGAACCATGTATTATGCATTGATTGACTCTCGGCTAAAGTATGGTATTATTGCGTGGGGAAGTGATGTAAAGGAGAACCTGAAAAATAAAAATTAATTCAAAAGATATTTTTAAAAATAATACTTAGTAAACCGAATACTTATCCCTCAGATGATCTATTCATAGATGCTAATATTCTAGATTTAAGACAATTATTTTCTACACTATCGTCTTGCACCAGTTCAAAAATAGGGACGGAAATTAAAATACAAAACACCATTTTATGGCAAATTCGTAGGACAAAGAAGTTTTATATTTCTCGCTCCCAAATTATTTAATGAACTTCCGGACAAAATTAGAAATCTAACGAAGTATCGTTTGTTTAAAAAACATTCCAAAGTTTTCATCTCGAATTCAAATAGAACAAAAATCCATGAATCAATTGCAATGGAAAATAAATAATACAATAAAATCATGAATCGTTACCCCTAAAAAATGTTTTACTTCAAAAAAAACTGATGAATATACATGTATGTGTATACTATATGTGCATATACGCAAGTCGTATATTTAGTTTAGTATAATATATTTTTGTATTTGTATATATTCAATGTCCAATTTATATTACCATAATTGTTATTAAGTATATTAGTTTTGAGATTATATCTGCGCCACCTAGATTTATTTTAGTACTAAAATTTTATTTTAAGATCACCTAAATTTATTTATCTTAGTAATAAATTAGTTATTTTATAATAGGTAGGTTTTGTTCCAGTAGGTTAATATAGTTATGCATTTACATTATTGTCATATTATATTTATCAATAAATAAATAAATTACACCACCGACAACCCTAGGCTTTGTGGTGTTCGTTTATTTGTGAATGAAAATGAATAATGATAAAAAAATTGTAAATTATAATACCTTAAGCAAATAAACATTATTATTACTATTAATATTACTTGAATGCTATAATTATATAATGTTCCTATGTATTTCTTCCACATCCACGTAGTGGAGGTATAGTAATCGTATACGCTTTACATTTTTAGTGAGCGAATACATGTCTGAAAAATAAAATGTATTAGCCACAGGCCGCTGCATTTGTAAGTGGAATTTGTGACCAATTTAATTATTCTAGTATCATCAATAAATCGGATATCAAACAAATTCAATATGTGGAGTAAAATTAAAACATACAATGTATTTATTCATTTATATGTTAATTATTAAAATATAAAACCACACGATATTATATAATATGTAATGCGTTCATGAATAAAATAATTACACCAGTGGCTAAACCATAGATATTTATTATTTCTCATTAATTTTAAAATAAATAGATTAAAATGAACATTTTTGTGAGTTCTGTTAATTTTTTTACTTTTTAGAACCGTATTTCAAATTTTATCATTATGAAAGAGAAAGTTGCTACATGAACTAATAATGAAGTAGAAAAATAATTTTATTTATTTATTTATTTATTTTATTTATTTATTGCATACACTGTTCAACAGGTAAGATACCCAATTACAGAACAGGAATAAAGGCATACAAAGCATTAATTACATAATATACAACAACATAGAAAGAAAGTAAAATGAAGAAAAAAAATTACTTAAATGTACGAACTATGAATAACTAATGATACGAAGAAAGAGAAAAAAATAACATGGGAAATGTTTAAATATAAAAACTATATATACATATATACACATATGTGATTCAAAGCAAATTAAGAAAAACAAAGACACTCACTGGTTATTTAATTTAGAACATTTTGTTTTATGTCACTAAGGCTGCAATTAAAAATATCGAAGTCGTTACATAATTTGTTAGAAGTACTGCAAATCGTATATAAAGGTGAATTATTTAGTACGTTGGTACGCGGCGTAGGTAAATAGAACACTTGGTGATTACGAGAGGTTAATCTGGGAACGTGAAAATTAAACTTACTAATTATTTCGGGTGCGTCAAAATCATTGTGTAGTAATTTAAACAAAAATACTTGAGAAAAGTACGTACGCCTATCCTCAAGAGTAGTCATAGAATATCTTTCAAGCAAGTTACTGTGCGGAAAACCAATCACTGGATAGGTACCGTCGGATTTGAACCACAGTAATTTAAGAAATCTACGTTGAACTGCCTCCAAGTTATTCTTGTGAACATCATAACTGGAACTCCAAATTAACGATGCGTACTCAAGTTTCGATCTGACGAAGGATTGATAAAGAATTTTCAGAGTATCAGTATTAGTGAACTCTCGACTAGTACGAACGATGAATCCAAGGGCTTTGGAGGCTTCGGACACAATGGTATCGATATGATCAGTGAAGGATAATTTACTATCAAAAGTTACGCCGAGGTCGCGAAATGTTATAGGTCTTTGAAGTATGACATTATCTAACCTGTAATCAAAAATAAAAGGTGATGTTTTTAAAGAAAAAGACATTACGTTACATTTACTAGGATTCATGAATAATTTATTTACTATACACCAGGTGTTTATTTTGTCAAGAGAAGTCTGAAGTTGAAAACAGTCATCGATTTCATCAATTACTGTGAAAATTTTTAGATCGTCGGCATATAAAAGGTGAGGCAAATTAATTTCGTTCACTATGTCATTAATAAATATGTTAAAAAACAAGGGCCCCAGAATAGATCCCTGGGGAACTCCAGATGTGGCAGCAAATTCGATCGATTTGAACCCATTTAATGCAACGTACTGACTCCTATTCATTAAATAAGATTTAAACAAAAGGAGCAAAGAATATGAGAAGCCGATTTTTTCTAATTTATTAAGTAACAACTGGTGATCAAGTCTATCAAACGCTTTGGAGAAATCGGTATATATGACATCTACCTGCCCACGTTCATCTAGGGATTCAGAAATATATTGAGTTACACAGAATAAATTTGTTGTTGTTGAACGCCCTTTCATAAATCCATGTTGATTAATAGAGATTTTGGTGTTAATCGAATGATATATTCTATCATGAAGTAATATTTCTAAGACTTTACAGAAGTTACAAATTACAGAGATTGGTCTGAAGTTCTCAATATCTAGTTTGTTTCCCTTTTTGAAGATGGGACATACTTTGGAATATTTCCATAGGTCAGGAAATAGGTAGTTTTTTAAGATTAAGTTAAAAATTAGAGTTAGAGGATATGCAAAGATGATAGCGCAATCCTTTAATAAAAAAGCTGGAATGGAATCAGGTCCGGTCGTCATTTTGGGTTTAATTCGTTTTAGAGCCCGAATAACCTCATCTTCACTGAAAGAGTTTATGCTAACAATAGGGTTATTGTTAGGTATATCGGTCTCAAAGTGATGTTCCTCGATATCTAATGAAGACTCATTATAAGATTGACCGAAATAATTGGCAAATGCATTTAGTATATCAGAGGGATTGTTTAGCGAAGATCCCTCGAAGAACATCTCTTCAGATACACTGGCCGACCCTTTTCTACTTTTGATGAAAGCCCAAAATTTATTGGGATCATGTTTTATATTGTCTTCAGAGTTCTGCACGAAATTTCTGTAGGCTAAATTGGTATCATATTTTATTTCGCTTCTGATGTTTTTGAGGTTATTGTGTATAAGTGGATCACTGGTTCTTGCATACTGTCTCCTAAGACGTTCTTTAAGGCTAATTTTTTTTATGATACTGCCATTAAACCACTGCCGCTACGAGAAGTCGATTTCTTAGGTACACAAGATTCAAATACAGAGTCAAGTTTGTTGTAAAAATGAGTGCATGCATCATTGACGTCATTAAAAGAAGAGAGGGAGGACCAGTCTATGCTGAGAAGGTTTTCATACAATTTGGAGAAATCACATTTGCGGAAATTATAACTAACGTCATGATTGGTTGGAAAATTATTAATAAGGTTCTTAACAGTACTTATTTCAGTTGGTATGATCAGAGCAGGGTGATGAAAATCTTCATTAGTTAACGGATCAGGAGATTGAGATACATCACAGTTTTTGTTGTGTAATACTAGATCAAGAATAAGAATATATTTTATGGCAGCTATGGAAGAATTTTCAAACACCTTACACAAACAGTGAGACTAAAGTTTCAAAACTAAGAAACGTATATAAAGGTTATAAATAAAAACATTATTATCATTATTTTGGGAAAAATTCGTCAGTTCAGGATAATAAAACATCGTTGCAATTTTGGAAACGTTCTTCAGGATTGCAGTGAAGAAATAAATTTCTTCTGTCGGCTTTAGCTAACTTTTTGCACAGTAGAGAAATATATACAGTAAACTCACTCCCTATGTGCTCCATGTATGTCTGTGTACGTAGAGGAATGGCGCCAGTTTTAAAAGCGAACAGCGATTTATGGTACCAATCACAGAATACAAATGTCACTACGGCTTGTCAAATTTGTTGGTTATGTTGTATATAATCATCATAACACAAAGTTCACATAAGTAAAAGATAATGAAACATATTCTTTGTAGGAATTTGCAAACAGCGAAAAAAAAACATCTATGAAAACTAAAAGAAAAACTATATGTAAAAAGTACTAGTGAAATCTTTGCATTCTTTCGATAACCTGAATGTCAAATAAGAAATTGGACAAATTTATTTTAGGATTTTAATTTGCTAGCATAACCAGAAATCAGGTTATCGAAAGAATGCAAATATTTCATTAATTTTTTTTACAGAGTTTTTCTTTCAGTTCTCATAGATAGTTTTTTTTTCGCTGTTTGCAAAGAATATGTTTCATTACTATTAGCAAACAAATAATTCACTTCTAAATAAGTAGAACATAGTTTGAATCAATAAAGAATATTCTCGTTGTGCATATATTATATATACTTAGTTCTCCTAGAAATATGTTTTATTCGTGAGATGCCTTAATCACACAAATCCGTTTAAATAGTACGTAATATTTAAATCTTTTTACTAATCAAAATTAAATAAACATTTGCTAAATAAAGAAGTATATATTATATATTTATTCAAAGTAGTTACATTTTCTGTTCTATTTCATTCCATTCTATTTGATATTTGTTAAATTTATTAGTGCTTTAATCACACTCATTTAAAATTGGATTCATTTTATTTTTGAATGCAACGATAAAAATTTGACAGGTTTTGGATGCGCTCAAATTTTATTTTGTTAACTAAAAATGCATGTAAAATTCCAATATAATATAAATACAAAACAATATATTTGACAAGATTAATTTTATTTGTTAATAATTAACAAATAAATAAGAAAATAAACACATTATACAGTACAGGGTGAAACCAAAAATAGAGTACATTAAAGTAAACACACTGTATATAAAACATGAAAACTGCTCACAGCTACATTGGGAAGTAAAAAATTATTAGAAATCGTAGGTATTCTTTGAAAGAAGTCGTTGAAAAGGACTCTTTTTCTCTTGGCAATATTAATTTGATCTTCGTATACATTTTTCATAAAAAGCTCAAAACTACAAGCCTTCTGAACACAATTCAGTTACAACTAGTAAAACGATTCTTAATGACTTATATCTTATAATTACGATGCTGAGGATATTAGTTTCTCGTCCAAACTTTATACGAATTCTGTAAAATATAACACTATTTTTAACAAACGTATGTTCCTACGTTCCTACGTAAGTAACTGACAATTGGAAAATCCAAATACAAAATACCGAAAATTATTGTACAATAAAAGCAAAATACAGGGTGTAATTATTATCATGTTATTAAAAAAACTGGTAAAGATAGACAATATTAATAATAATAATAATAATAATAATAATAATCTAACAGAGATTCACTTATAAAAAGAGCATCAGAAACAATCAGACACACAAATACACAAAATGAAGTAGAAAGAATAACAACAACAACTCTGAAAGTTACACAAAAAATTTAAAAAATGAAGGAAGTGTGGAAAGTAAAATTAGGGAGGGACATCGAAGATAGATGGTTAGGAAAGAAAATGCATGGGCAGTACGGCAAAGAAATGAAAAAAGACCATATAGACCGGACACGAACATTCGCTTGGCTGAAAAACGGAAGAATCAAAGGGGAAACAGAATCGTTAATAACTGCTTCACAGGATCAAGCAATCTCAACAAACTACCTAAAAAATAAAATCTTTGGGCATAATATCAACCCAAAGTGCAGGCACTGTAAGATTTATGACGAAACCATCCACCATATAGTCAGTGCTTGCCCAATACTAGCAAAAACCGAATATCTGGAACGCCATAACAAAGTATGCCAACATCTACACTACAATATACTAAGAAAATACGGGTTTGATCTTGTTGAAAAATGGTACGAACATAAACCAGATCGCATTGTAGACAACGATAAAGCAACAGTATTGTGGGACACACAAGTACAAACAGATAGGCACATTCCCGGAAATAAGCCAGATATAGTACTGAAAGACAAACAAAATAGAAATTGCCTGATTATAGATGTTGCTATTCCAGCTGATGAAAACATCACACAAAAAGAAGCAGAAAAAAATCTAAAATACAAAGACTTAGAAATAGAAATTCAGCGAATGTGGGGATATAAAACAACAATAATTCCAACTATCATCGGCGCCACAGGAGCAATCAGCAAAGGAAACCAAGAAAAGCTGAAGCAGATACCAGGAAATGATGAAGCAGATCACATATATGCACTACAGCAAACGGCAATCTTAGGCACAGCACACATAATTAGAAAGGCCCTGTGAATTGAAGGACTACATCCAAGGAGTATGGCTTACTCCCGATGTAGAACCTATATTACCAGTTTAAGGCTGTGAAACACACTAATAATAATAATAATAATAATAATAATAATAATAATCATCATACCTTTAATGCCCAATAGGTAACACCCAATAGCTGAACAATTCTTTTGAATTTTTTACAAAAATTGTTGGAAATGACCTCCATCTCCACGTATACCCATTTCGGCATGTCGAACTAAGGAGATACGCACTCCGTTTAACGCATTTGGTAAATTAGGATCGTTTTGTATGGTTTCCATGTACTTTAGAATACCTTGTTGAAATTATTCTAAAGTGTCAATTGGATCAGGGCAAATCAGAGATTTAAAATGCCCCCAAAAATAAAAGTCCATCGGATTTAAGTCGGGCAATCTAGCAGGCCATGGTACTGGTCCACCACGTCCAATCCGTCGTCGAGGAAATTTCGAAAATTTCGAACAGCCAGACTAAAATGGACTGGCGTGCCATCGTGCAAATACCACATTCTTCTGTGCGTAGCCAAGGGTACATCTTCCAGCAAATTTGGCAATGTTTGTTGCAAAAAATGTAATTATACATCACAATTTAATATAGCGGGTAATTGTATAGGTCCAATTATTTCATTATTGCAAATTCCTGCCCATAAATTAACGCTGAACGGTCGTTGAAAATGCGCCCTTCTTATTACACGTGAATTTTCGTCTGCCCAATAGTGCATATTTTTAAAATTAAACACTCCGTTTCTGGTAAAACACGACTCATCGGAGAAACACAGAACGTTTAAAAAATCCTTATTTGCCGCGTGTTTTCTTAAAATCCACCTACAAAATTGCATTCGCTCTGCAAAATCTTGAGGTTCGTGCTTGGACACGTTGATAGTGATAGTGATGTAAGTTCATATCTCTCAATGTCCTCCATACCACAAAATGGGATACTCCCACAAGGTTCGCTATATCGCGGGTGCTTAAAGTAAAGTAAAGATCCTCTTCTACTAGTTCCAAAATTTCAACCTCTGCGGCAATTACCCTTTCTTCACGTTGTGGGCCTCGTTCTCCTCCATGTCCATCGAGACGACCTGTTTCTCGAAGACGCTGGTCAATACTAACAAATGTGCGAGCACAAGGATGACATCGATTAGGGAACCTTAAACGATAAAGCTCTTCCTCACCAGCTGCATTTCCACCACTTTCTTCATACACCAAGTGCATATCCGCGAGCTCTGGATAAGTGTAATCTGCCATAATGTCCAAAATCTGCGTTTTAAAAAGCCACACTAAACTGTAAATTAACGTTATCAATAAAGAAAACAAAAAGAAAAACCAAAATCCAAAAAGTAACACAAAAAGCACGAACGAGGAGTGGTGTCTTACGTAACCAAGCACTGACGACTTGAACGATAAGTCAGTGAAATTAATATTAACATAAGTGGCACAAAATTCAAAAAGAACAAAAGCAACAGACAAAACCAAGGTACGGGTACGTCGCGTCGTGTGTACGCTGTTTACCAAATAAGGACACAAACTGAAATTATTGCTTGAGAATATTACAATGGAGAGTATAGCAAGCGTAATAAGATTATTTGGCCGCGAAGAAGCAAAAAACATGGCGGTGTCCTCTGTCGGTCGCTTTTAATTGCTTTGTCGGCATGCTTTCCGATGACACCCGTCGCGGCCTAATTATCTCTTAGGCTCACCATACTTATTTGCACGAATATCAGAGTATCATGTACCATAAAACGCGAGGCAATAAAGCCTACCCCAATATGTCTGCAGTTCTCAAACTACGTTGTTAAACATTTTGGAAATTTTTGTTTCTTTCTTTTTTCTCCAAAACTATGAGCTTTAGACCCAATGTTGTGTAAGGTTTTTTTGTTTTCCTTGTTGTTCACAACCACCAGTTTTTTGTTAAAACATGAAAATAATTACACCCTGTATATTGGCTATGTTCTTACTCTCAGTGGCACCACATAAAAGTGAATTGAGCCGTGTTCGAGCGAAGTGTTAATCATGTGGGTATTCTATTCGTCATTATATTAATTTTCTTTATTTTTGTTCAGTAAAGTATACAGTACATGGAGGAACATATTAAAACTCTCTCCGATGCGTTTCTAAAGAAAAGACCAATCCTACACATACATATGTTAAAGACATGAAACGACAATAGAATTTCAGCAAGTGCTAATGCCTTCGGCTAAGTTTGAATGGTTAGCAGTTTGATGCTCCTTCAAAAAAGTTATCGTCTCATCTCAGAAATCAGGATAATCGTTAGTCCATTAGTGGAAGTACAGCTTTGAGCCCGGCTGCTACATTCTGGTTCGAGGGTGAGACTCAACTTTGGTGCGATTATTTCGCACCAATGCGTTCAAGGGATTCAGCGCATAAACGTTTTGCAGGCTGCGATCATCCATAAATTCGTTAAATTTGTAAATCAATACCAATTTACCATAATGTATTCGTTTCATAATGTTCCGTTTGTGTTATCGATTTAATTATATTGTATATTATATTAGTATAAATAGCACGGAATAGAGAAGGCTTTGTGTCAAAGTGACGCGGTTCCGGTCCAAAATGATCTGCTTTGTTGTCCGTGATTTGCCCACGGACAACGAAATACCACCCTCGGTTATTAATCAGAATATATTAAATTATATATTCAGAAATGCCGCGAGATTAGTTATGATTAAAAGAAGGTTCGTAATAGAGAGCTGTTAAATCTATCCAGTTATTTCCTTTTTAGAAAATATTACCTGTGTACCGGGCATATGACTTACTCAAACAAAAGCTTCTGTAATGCTACGCCTAAAAAAAAATTGCGTAACAGTTTGAGTCTAATATACATCTATCTGTCACTCTATCTGTCATGTATTTTAGTGAAAATCATGTCAACTCAATATACTTTGATATTGTTGTTATAGGAAGGTACGCAACTGTAGTATTCAACTAGAAAATAGAAGCACAAACAACTATTTTGGACTAACAGTTATTAACAAAAAAAATGTAAAAAGTAATATACTGAAGACAATTGTTTATTTGATAAATAAATCCATAAAAGCTGGTATTTTCCAGACTAGTGAAAATTGGTAATAGTTATTCCTGAGCTGGAAATAGGTCTGGCAGACTTAGATAACTGTAGACAAATTTCCCTCTTAAGTATTTTCGAATGGAATGAGATACTTCAGGTTCACAGCATATGTTTAAGTCGGACATATCGATTGAAACGCCTTCTTATCATCTTCTGGATTATGGTTATCGACAGTTACTTGACAGTAGGTATGATGTTTCACTGTTGTTTGAAATGTCTAAAGTATTTGATACTGTGAATAATACGATATTAAGCGGTAAGTTATATAGTGATGGCATTAGAGACAACATTCAACTGCGGTCATTCACCTATGGGGAATATAGATGGATCATACGCTAAATGATCAAGAGATACATTTGATGTTGTTCCTCAAGGTTCGGTATTAGGTCCGTTACTCTTCGTGCTCTATGTTAATGATTTACCCATTTACATACAGCATGACCGTGTAACAATATTTTCGGACGACATAACAATTACGGTTCCAGTTTCAACATCCAAGAAGCTTCACAATTGAATAAAAAAAGTATATAGCACTAAATAAACAAACTGATTATAAATGAATCAGAGGAAAACAGTCTTAGAAACTTATGCCAGAAAATTTCATAGTTAACTAATTATATTGCTATCTGATTTGGTAAACTACTTGACACACTACTTGATTCCAATTTATTCTGATTTAGACACATAGATATTATGTGTTGTCACCTCTACATACGTCATACTTAGCAATATTATATTTAAATTTGCTCTATTCTTCTTGCCCAAAGTTTTGTGAATCATAAACTATTGTACTTATTCTCTCTCTATTGTATATTACGTCCGACAGCATCATATCGTCTGTAGTAGCAGTCAGTTAGGCGGACGGTCTCAACAAATCCCTTTCCCTTCAGCTCTTTGATGGAATCAGTCCAAAGTTTTGGAGATCATTGCCTTTACCCCTTACTACATTTAATGTGATTAAAATATTAATTGATTCGGGAGAATAATATGCTGGAGAGTAGATATGTGTGATATATTCCTTGGAGAGTTAAATTGTTGTTGGGATGGCCGCTCGAGGCCACTCGTAGTAAGAATATTTTGAGCCACATCTCAAAAGAATCAATACTGTCTCTATCGCACTAACGGATCATTCAGTGGCGCCAGAAAAGATGGAGAAAATTAGAAGGTTTGAAAGTCTCATTTTTGTGTGTTGTATGATATTCCTGTCTTGCCAAAATTTTCTCAACAGACAAGGTTCCGATCTTGTCGTCTGTATTCTTCGAATAATCTCATATTTGCTGTTTCTGGTATTGTTTACGACGATTCCAAGATAAACAATTCTGTATCTACCGCACTGTCACCTATATTAAATCTATGCTGGTTGTTTTCATTTTACAATTGCATTAACTTAGAATAAAATACTGAGATATATATAATGTATAAGGAACAAAATCGTTAAATATTAGAAATAACATAATATAGGTATGACGTAACACAAAGGTATATGGCTACAAACTGGAAGCATAGAAATTATATTGCCTTAATAATAATTCATGTCAGTCAATTTTCCTTTGTATAATTTCATAAAGTAATGTCTAAGAATGATATTCCAAACAAGAGTCGAGTACTCAAACTTAGAACAAATAAAAGTAAAATATAAAATTTCGGTTGCAGAATATGCGCGAAAAAGTTATGTGTGCCATATATTTTCATTATTTTGAATCAATTCACTCAGACTCAAATTGGAAGGGTCTTTCATGTACACACACAACACAACTGTGTCCAAATTCTATTAATGGAAGGACGCGATAGAATGCAGAGTAATGAACAAGTGGATTGCCTAGCCGGCAAATCATCTGAAAGCGACCTGTATAACCCACAACATACAATAGTGCTTTCGGTTTCAGTTCTCCATTCTGTGATAAATAGCTGTATACTCTACTATCATCAGGATTGTTGAAATAGATTGAATATGCTGAGGACATAGCTTCATGGCTTTGACTACACCTAGTCGTAAGTTAGTCAATCTTTCTATCCGAATATTTAAAAATAATCGACACGTTTATATCGGAATACATCAAGACTAAATAAATACCTTCACACGCTGGGAGTTGCGAATAACCCCAAGCATAGATAATGTAATATACAAGACAAAACTGCCAAGTATTTGTTATATTATTGCTCCGTTCCTTCAGCAACAGGAGCATGCTGTAGGATCTCGAATGTCTTCATTTACGCAATCTACTGTAGTTAAGTACTACCCTCTTTGTTCCCCGTCCGCCACTGATTAATTTGAAAATGCCATTCAATCGGAAATCACTCTTAGTTTTCACTCACCAAAAACTTAATATTCACTTCTATAAGTGAATTACACATAGTTTTCTAGCAATTACTATTCTTACTCAGCAGTTTGGATATCGCGTGATATTTGAAATTAGTGATATGCCATGTTAAATGGTTGAAAATGCTTTAGGCTCCTGTTGCTACTCATAAGACAAAATGCTAACAGCACGATGTCGTTTAAAGCAACATGTATCCGGTTTCATTACATGCTTGATTTAAGTGCTGCTCACCCGTAAAATCGGCCAGTGGCTTTTAGTCACAGCTAACGTTGACATCATCTGTTTAAGAAACATTTACATGTAAGTAAGTATAACGCTATTAGTTATTTTGTTGTTGGTCGCCGATACAAATACAAACGGTGATATTAATTTTAACTACTATTTTATAACTGCTGGCGATAAAGTAAAATCAGACACTACAATAATCGTCGACTATAAAAACCGAATGTACATTTGCAGTGTCATAAATTTATTGCTAAATTCCATCAGATTAAGTGCTCGGAAATGGCAACGGTATGTTATAGAGCCATGAGTAATGCCATAGACGCATTGAAATAGGGTTTTATTAAAAATAATTCTCATTTTTGATAAAATGGATTCAATTTACATAGAATAATTATAGCATAACGGCACTTTATATCTATTGATTACCAGTAGCAAGAAGTTTAGTACCACTAATTCATCCCTATCAAAGGAAGCCGAGGAACAAATAAGAAATCCACCAGTGAGGGTCGAGAAAACAGGCGCAAATAGAATATTTATTGTACGCTACTGATAGTATGTTCACATGTTTCATAAAATGAAAAATCTATTTTACATGCCTTCCGGGTAAAGAAAGTAAACATGATAATATTGTGATGTACCTAACTAACTAATAACAATTACGGCCATTATTTACTATACTAAATAACCATTAATAAACAAATAAATAGGGATTCTTAAATATGAATTGGTTATTCAGATCAGCAACAATAACAGCCGGTTCCATAATCGACGTAAAGCATCCTTTAATCTTAAAAGTCTCCTTTAAGCTCTAAAACCTGTTCCATAATCTAATTTTGAAGGCGCCTTTACTAAAAAGTTCCCTTTCTGGTAAAGTCCCGGTTTTAGCCATATTGAGAGGGAAAAGTCTACTTTATCGTAAACCTAACCTACAAATTTCCTACAAATAGTTACTGTCAGTTGCTGTGGTCTCTGGTAGTCGATAATCTTCTCAAAAGGTTAAGCAACCATGGATTTGATGTCCAAGGCTATGCTGATGACTTAGTGATAATAATAAGAGACAAAAACGATAGGATGATGTCAGGCCTATTGCAAATTGCTCTCAACATTATCAAAAATTGGTGCATGGAGGAGGGCCTAAATGTCAACCCATGTAAAACAGTCATAGTACCATTCACCAAAAGAAAGAAGCTTACACTAAAGCCTCCAACGTTAAATGGCACACTAATTAACTTCTCCAGTGAAGTCAAATATCTAGGAGTAATCCTAGATCAAAAACTCACTTGGAACGCACACCTAACAAGGGTAATCGGAAGAGCAACGATGGCATTTTGGACATGCCATAGGCTCTTCGGTAAAACCTGGGGACTAAAACCGAAAATGATCTACTGGTCATATTTAACGGTGATTAGACCTATTGTCACCTACGCATCGATGGTATGGTGGACAAAAACAAAAGAAAAAACAGCACAAAACAGGTTGCAAAAACTGCAACGGTTAGTGTGTCTTGGAATCACAGGTGCAATACGCAACTGTCCAACAGCAGCAATGGAGGCGCTACTGGATCTGCCTCCCTTGCATATCCATGTTAAAAGGGAGGCAGCTCTTGGCGCCTACAGGATACACTCTAGTAAGAAATTCAAACCAGGGGATCTGGTTGGTCATCTGACTCTCCTAAACGAAGTCCAGTTAGACTCAATGACCAAACCCAGACTCCACACCAAAAAGGTTCGACTTTGAGAGAACCTTTGAAGTGGTAATTCCTAGCCGCCAGGTATGGAGCTCTGGAGGTCCACAATGGGAAAAAGGATCACTCATCTGGTACACGGATGGATCCAAAACGGATGAGGGAGTAGGCGCCGGTGTATACGGCCCAAACTGCAGGCTGACAATAGCCTTGGGTCACACTCCCACCATCTTTCAGGCAGAAATATATGCCATAGATCTTTGTGCTCAAAAGTGCATAAATAAAGGCACACGGGGATCAAGAATCTATATAGTTTCAAACAGCCAGGCAGCACTCAAAGCTCTGAGTTCATTCACCTTTGAGTCACAAATTGCCTGGGAATGTCTACAAACAAGCAAGAAGTAACACGACGGAGGAGGTAAGAACATGGGAGGATGAACAAAAATCCTCCTACTGGAACTCAACTCCAGGACAAAAACAAGCGAAAAAGTTCATTACTTATTCGCAAAAGAGAGCTAAAGAGCTACTTGAACTCAGCAAAAAGGAATTCAGACTACTAACAGGTCTTTTCACGGGTCACTGCCCATTAAAATACCATCTTAAAAAAATGGGCAAGGCTGAGGACGAAAGTTGTCGATTCTGCACAAAGACAACCGAAACGCCGGAACACATACTTTGCACATGCGAAGTACTAGTCCGGCAAAGGCTACAACATTTGGAACAGGTGATTCTGACACCTGCAGAAGTGTCAAAGTTAGCCCCCAAAAAAATTCTTGGATTCTTTAGAAGCCTAGGATTGGATGGGAACATATAGATATGGTTTAATAACAAAAGATCTTTATAGGTCGAGGTGAGGAGAGATCAAACGCCTGAACAACCCAACTGTAATCTGTAATCTGTAATCTGTACTGTCAGTTTGCGTTTAAACCATTTGTGGTCTGGGAAATAGTGGTAATAGTTTGGGGCTTGGTGTTTTTGAAAAACAATGAATCGTTTACTGGAAACAAGTTCAAGTTCATCCTCAGAAAATGAGGAAAAAGACATGATGGTGTTGAAAAAAGAAGAAATATATAGGACACGACAGAGATGTCTTTAAAAATACGAGGACATATAATTTTTCCGGCGTTTTCGATTGACAAAACCTACGGTATTAGCATTGCTTCAACAAATTGGACCTCTAATATCATTTGCTACAAATAGGTACGCAATACTCAAGTATATATTTATTATTATTCTTAAATGTAAATATTTACAGGCCTACTTGTATTCAGGCAGCAGATCAGTTACTGGTTACGTTAAGGTTTTATGCCACAGGTAATTTTTTGACAACAGTTGGGGATTTCATCGGCATTTCGAAAACTTCAACTTGTATTGTGAGGAGTTTTGCAAATAGCTTTATTGTGCCCGCAGTATGTCAAAATGTATGCAAGTAATGAAGAAATGCAGAGAGCTGCCGAGAAATTGTATATGATTGCTAGATTCCCACGTGTCATTGGTGCTACAGACTGAACATTAATTCCCATTGATTCGGTAGGAGGTGAAGATGCGGAAATATATTGGTGCCGACGAGGATGCTTTACCATAAATGTGCAGACTGTCTGTGATTCCGACTTGAAAAGTAGAGACATTATGACACGGTGGCCTATCTCATGCCACGACTAAACGATCTTTAATAATAGTAGGATCAAACAGCAATTTGAAGAGGGGAAATACGAAAACTTCCTTTTGGTGGGTGATAGTGGCTATCAGCTTGAGCCTTATGTGATGACAAAACTGTATAGTGTACAGAATTAAGCTTTAATCACCCATTACATTCATACAAATTTGCTGACACAGCACAGGATGTTGCGATTTTCTCGGTGGCCAAAACTACAATTTTATTAATTTCATTAACTCCGTCTGGCATCATATTTTCATCAATGTACCCACAGTCAACGTCCATTGTCTTAAAACGACATAGTTATAACAGTATTTAATAATCTAACAACCACAATGTTTGTAAACCAAAAAAATTTATTTAAATTTCCAACGCAATTCACAAAACGACGAACCATGACAATGCTAGGTTACAAATAAATAAAGTGCTGTCAATTGTGAGTCATTTTGCATTCTAGCTAATTTCACACGTAATTTTCAGGCTTGCAAACACAGTAAATATTCACAAATTGAAGCTTTACCTAACGGGAGATGCATTCCACGACTTTACAGAGAATTAAAATTTGACTTTTTCAAAAAGTTCAGTTTTGTGAAAGAATGCTTTTGTTCATATTTATGGAACCGGCTGTTAGTACTTTACTTGGTTTCTACAATCAATACTTGGGTTTTATTTTTCTAGTTATCTGAATCTAATTGACTTTTTTTACTTTTTTTTATTTCCTCTCTTGCTTATCTTTTTCATTTTCTACGTGTTCTTGGAGGAATGAATTCTAGTTAAAATGTACACTTCTCATGTAACTTATAAACATAAGCACGTGACTATGAACAAGAAAAAATATAACTAATATATATAAATATTATCTAAGCAGAGTATCCCATAAGTGAATGATCGAATGAGGGGTGAAAGTATTTTTCCATAAAATCTCGTAGTGCATCACTAAACAATTAATTTTAATAAAGTGCGTGTTGCTTGTTGGTTTAATACTTCGAAATCCACGTAGTGGAGTGGAAGTAGTATAGTAATCGTAAAAGAATTTTCAAAATGTTTTCCTTTTTTTAAAGAAGGTTATAATAGTTGAACTTTTCCAATAAAAGCATTTTTTCAACTGTATTATCGTCTGTGAGATAAAATAGTATATTGTTCAACAGATGAGAAAGTTTGCCATTTCCATGACGATGAAATTTTTGCGACACAAGCCGAAAGCGCGTCTAGCAATTCATCCGAGCAATTCTCACGAGTCAAGCACTATAGTTTTTCCAATCGCATTAAATAAAACGGAAAAATGCTGCAATAACCTATGTATTTTCTTTTACAATATTAATATTAATAGTTCCATAATTGATAATATTGAGAAGTGAAGAATTTACATCAACATTGAGATTCTTATTAGTCATTACATTTGGGTTATTTATACTTTTGGTGGGAATATTATTGTTAATAAAACTAAGAATATTTTTGCTGTATCCATTTTGTTTTTCATGGAATCATCTATGTAGCCCTCGGCTACAGTAGATGATTTCCAGCCTGCGTGTCTCTTTAAAGCTGTTATGTCTGCTCCTACGTCTATAAGTATCGTCACAGATGACCCGTGGAAGCTATGTCCGGTGCATAGATGTGGACCTGGAAGTTTCAAAAACGTTGCTATCTGTTTTCCTATTCCACTCAATTTGTTAATTTCAATTTCCTGCATAGCGCACCTGCACTTTTGCTAATTTAGAAAGAGAGCCTATGTTGCATTTAGTGGTCTGTGACTTGTATAGTTTTTGATAATTTGATAATACTCGCCAGTTACAGAAAATTTTTAGTTTTTGTTATTGGAACTGTCGCAAGCACAGAATTATTTAAATGTTCCAAGTCTTCAACTTTCGTCGCGTTCAATTCACATGATCGACATGCTCCCATAATCCCATGATGAGGGAAACCTAAAATCAAATTTACCACAATTTGCCTACGTGGGACTACATAGATATACATTCTTACCTTCATAGCAAGATACACTTCGTCTGGTGCATTTTTTATGAAATTATCAATATCTTGATCTGGGAAGGTTTTGGACTTTTTAGCTTAGTAGCGCTCCTATTTGCGTTTCAAAAGGGCCCTCAATTTTAAATATTGTTCAATGTTCACTCCATTGTTTAAATTTAAAGTACTCCGTAACATCGAGTATATTGACCACAAAGTTGGGGACTTGAATTCAGTTTGTCGCTCACCGACATAAGCCATCAATACATTTTCGGAAAAGGAATTTATCGTCTACTTTTTCCTCCAGTGCATAAAAGTGGAAAAAGTTTGCTCATATTTTTTGCTAGATCTTTCAGGAAGGAGGTTAAGTGAGCTTTGTTTCGCCGCGTTCACAATTTCTGGTGGCGTACTATTAATAATCTCCTCATTGGACTAAACATTCATTACTCTCTTCTATATAAACGATTGTCACAGAAATTTTCACACTATTTCGCGACAACATCATTGAAAATCACTAAAAGTCGATGGCAAATGAAAAGTTTTGATAAATCAACAAGGTCTATAACTAGAGGAGACTAGCCGTTGATTGGCCGCACGACGCGGGTGTCTTCGTCCTTGTCGCACACCTCGTACCCTCTCCCTCTGTTTTACAAAGCAACACAGCCGACGCGACGTCAAAGAGTTCTACAACGCCAACACAGCCTTCTTATCCCGCGCGTTCATTATTTGGATTTGACATCAATCAAAACGTCAGTAAGATTTTGAGGTTACTTTACATTTTACCCAAACTAGGTCCATTCTTTTCGTCTACACTTGGTGTAGAGTTTAAAGTGGTGTAGCTGCACTCGATGAAAACAACATTTGAAAAGCAGTTACACTCGTCGAGAAGAACGAAATATTCAGTTACACCAATTACACTTTTAGCGCTGGTGCACAAAGTACTAAAGAAAAGAACGGAACTACTGTAATCAAGCACGCGTGACTCCCCGTCATGTACTGTGACTACTGCGCTACAAGAGAGAACGAAATGTATGTGAAGGATGAGAAAACCCGTGCAATTTGTTGATCATACGTCAGGCTTATGTAGCTTGTCTCCTCTAGTTATAGAATTCTTCGTGACATATGGCGAAAGATTGTTGACAGACGAGTCCGTTTCTAAAGGGGAGGTGGGACAACAGGGCTGCGTTCAGAAACAGAGTGATGGTCACACTAGGGTTACTCTTTGGCAATTTTAGCCTTTCAAAAATGAGGAAAGGGTTATTCTCCCTGCGTTCACAATTAAAAAGAATTAGAGTTTCTCTATTGTGACTCTTTTATTCTCGCAGTCCTGACAACGGGAATAATCACTCTGACATGCGCATTTGACATAACTCATTTATTTTGGTACAGGATTATGTTTAATTTTGAAATATCTTTTAAAAATATTGTCTCTCTATTACCCTTATACTGAACGCACCCCAGATATGTTAAGAAAGTGAAAATGCCGGCTTCTCATTGGTCGAGAAGTGTTGAGATAGTAAACTTTTCTACATAAGTTGAAAAAAGTCGAATTTTAGAAATCGAAAACTATTGGATAATGGTCAGTTTATTTAATATGATTGGAAAAAATGTCTTTCTAAACAATTTTTGTTCTCAAAAAATTTTAGTTCATTTTGATGTGACGCTGACAGAGAAAAAATGCAGTATAGAAAGTTGATCTAGTATCAGAAGAGTTGTCCATTTAACGTAGTCTCTAGTACGGTACACCACATAGGGTTAATCACAACAATTTTTTTCTACACCCAATTGACGAGGAATTATTTTCGGCAATCACGAAAACATTTGATTTCTACACTTAAATCCTATAGTCGACGCGCATTTCGCTACATAATATGTAGGCATCATCGGGACGCCACTAAAGTTGACTAAAACAATGTATTCTATTTTTACTTTAAACTTAAATGTTTGGCGATTCGGTTGTCCTAAACACTATCACAGCTCGTCAAACCCTAACCAACTAACTACAAACTATTTGGAACAGGTCCTTCGTCCGTATTTTTGTTATTTATACGTTTTGCAATTTCCAAGCTTTCGTAAGTATTCAACGATCTATTATTGTTGCATTTCTAATTAGTCTTAAGTTATTTTAATCTACTTGATGAACGTTATCAAAATCATGCTGGGCAACAGGATTTCAGCCATTGTTTACAGAATTATATTGAATTCGCTGTTTCCACTCTCAATACAAGCGTAAAATGATTACAAATATCATTAGTAGTTTTCCATGAAGTCAATTGCGAATTGTGATGGTCAATGCAAATAATGAATCTGGGTAATATCAGAACTTTAATTGTATTTTAGTTTTTAAATGAAATTTAATTCCGGCTTAAACTTTTTTTTGTTCTGTAGTTGTTTAAATATGTATTTTTCTGCAATTTTATTTGATTAATAGTTTGTATCCCAAATATAAAGCTAGCCCTTTGCAAGGCATTAATAAACCAAACGTAGTTTTTTGATAATGTAAAAATATTTTAATTTGATAGGTGCTCTTCCAAGAAATTTGTTAAAAAAAAATATGTTATGGTATTTAAAAAAATGTATTTGGCATCTTTTATGTATTAATTATTTTTCTTGTCACATTATCCACTGCATAAATAAAAATATGCCAGATTTTCAACCTGCCAAAAGAGACAACTCCGTTACAAATGTAATTTTCCCTTGTCTCTTAATTATATTTTGACAAAAAAAAGAAAATAAACTAGCGACCAATAAAACCAGGTGATGACAGAAAGATAAGCTATATCATGTTATTATTGTAACGTGTTTCCATCTCTTAGGAGATGGAAAACCTCTAAAGTACGTGGGTACGAAAATTATAACAAAAGATAAACACTAACACTATTTATTGTTAGATTATGTAGTGAAAACTTCGCAATACCTTTCAATTAACTAAAATACACTTTTTGCTGGACAAAGTAACCTTTAACAAAGTTTGTTACTTGATATTTACACTTTGTATTCGCTTCGGACTTCTAACCTTACTTTTCATTCAAGACCTCCTCTTCCCGCCGTGAATCTCCCATATACAGACTGTCTATTTTACGAGGGCCACACCAAATATCTCGCTTAATATCTATTGTAGAAGAATAAAGTTTTAGAAACAGTTATCCCATTTTTTGTGAGCTATATTTCAGTGAAAAGAAATTTGAAATCCATAGCCTACTTTATGAGATATATTACAAAAAATAGGAAAACCACAAACGGTTATAGCTTCCTTATTTGAGGAGATATGAAAAAAGTTAAAGGAATGAAAGTTGACGGCAAAGACAATAAGAATAATAACGTGTAACAAAAAAATCGAAAAATGTAGTTGGCTTTGACATACGCTATTGTGCAAAAATGAAAAATACATATCTCAAAGTAGGCCATGACGCCATTAATTCCGTTATTTTTTTCTAATTCCAACGATATAAAACATGTCACAGAAATTTTAACCGATAGTGTCAATATTTAATATTTTACGAATACCACAATTCATATAATTGAATCGTAACAATCAGCTGTGCCATAATTAGTGAAAAACAATGTATACAGTTATTAATAAATTTGACAGATTGTCACTGTTGTATGTTGCGTTGTCGAGTTCTAAGACAAATTTTTGATCAGTAATTATGGTGTACACCAATAATAACAAATTCGATATGATTAGCATTTATTGTCAGTGCAATTTTGACGCTGAGATGGAGTCACGGTTTACGGAGATAGATTTCCAGATGCTCCGCAGCCAAATCGAACTATGTTTAGGAAGTTAGTTCAAAATCTAAAAACGCACGGTTCATTTTCAAAAAAAGTAGTAAGGCGAGCGCATGTTGCGGATAATGTAAGAAAAGTGAATAGAGTAATGAATTATGTTAACCAAAATGAGGAAACCTCTTTGAGACAAATTCAGAGAAACTGTCGCATAAAAAAAGACAGTGCAAGAAAAATATTGAAAAAAAACGGATTTCGATGCTACAAAATGAGGAAAGTTCAACATTTAAATGAGGGAAATAAGCCAAGGAGAGTAAGATTTTGTAGATGGTTATTAAATAAGAAAAGGAATGACGCACTGATATGTAGCAAAATTCTTTGGTCGGACGAATCAAATTTTTCTAATAACGGATTTTTCAATAGAAATATGCATTATAAGTGGACATGAGAAAATACACATTGGTGCAGAGAGACTGCTTTCCAAGAAAGATTTCTACGAATGTTTGGTTGGGTCTTTTAGGGACTAAAGTAATTGGACCTTATTTTTATGATGGCAAATTAACTGCTCGTAGATACCTTAATTTCCTGCAAAACGAATTTCAAGATTTTCTTTATGAATTAACAGTGGCAGAAAGATTAAATTATTCATATTTTCAACAAGATGGGGCTCCACCTCATACTGCTGTAATATGTACAAATTATTTAAATCAAGTTATGCCAGATAGCTGGATAGGCACCTATGGACCCATTCTATGGCCAGCTCGATCACCAGATATTACTCCCTTGGATTTTTTCGTCTGGGGTTACATTAAAGACAAGGTATTTCAAACTGCCCCTGAAATATTGAGGACATCAAAACCAGAATTCGAAACGCATGTGAGGCAATTACTCCTGAAATGCTCCAAAATGTAATGCGTGACGTGTCTCGTAGAGCACGTTTATGTGTCAGAATGCATGGTGCACAATTTGAGCATTTGTAGTTAGAAAAATAAATACACACAATTTCTTTTCAATATAGTAGTAGGTAGTACTGTTATACATAGTTTTTCGTTTTTTTCTTTGGATGTTCGTTTTGTACTTGTATTTTTATTTATGAGATATTTATTGGTTTGTATTAAATTGTAATAAATAATTACGGAATTATAATTATTATAAAGTGAATTTTTACTATTATGGCACAGCTGATTGTTAAGATTCAATTATATGAATTGTGGTATTCGTAAAATATTAAATATTGATACTATCGGTTAAAATTTATGTGACATGTTTTATATCGTTGGAATGAGAAAAAAATAACGGAATTAATGGCGTCATGGCCTACTTTGAGATATGTATTTTTCATTTTTGCATAATAGCGTATGTCAAAGCCAACTGCATTTTTCGATTTTTTTGTTACACGTTATTATTCTTATTGTCTTTGCCGTCAACTTTCATTCCTTTAACTTTTTTCGTATCTCCTCAAATAAGGAAGCTATAACCGTTTGTGGTTTTCCTATTTTTCAGGTTTTTGTAATATATCTCATAAAGTAGGCTATGGATTTCAAATTTCTTTTTACTGAAATATAGCTCACAAAAAATGGGATAACTGTTTCTAAAACTTTATTCTTCTACAATAGATATTAAGCGAGATATTTGGTGTGGCCCTCGTAAAATAGACAGTCTCTATATCCTACAAAGGACATCTACAAATCTTACACACACTTCGCACACTACAATCTAGAATAATGTAGAAATCCCGATTCTCTTCCAGTGTAAGTTCCTAAAAAAAGTATTACCACCAGTGTCTCAGAGATGGCGCACACTACTACCTTTGATGTTACTGCAGTTACAGTTGCCTACCACATTGCTACACAATGCCTCTACTCATGATCTATCAGTCTCCAACCCCTAGGGTTCGAAACGCGTAACATTATATTAACTTGATTTATTAATTCGTAAACCTAATTTTAAATAATTTCAGTAAGGAATACTTATGCCATTTTCACACCTATAATAGAAACTAAAATTTTGAGTTTAAAAGAAGTTATCGTGTGTAGAAGAAACGGTCTACATATATACATTCAAAACAAAAAATTTTAATTTAACTTCAGGGATGCAGTCTCTGGGTTCAAAAAAGAAGACTCTTTTTTAAATTCAAGCTTTCGAAACTTTATTGTTTCTTCCTCAGGAATTCTACAAAAATGTTTATACATTGTAATTATATTATTTAAAAATGTGAAAAGTACTTACTAAATTGAGGTTATAAATGAAATTGGCATGTCCTAAGGACCATAGAAAACATTACTATTTTAATTTAAAACGCTACATTTTGATTCAATCTTAGTTAAAAGCAAAATCCTTAATCGAGAAGTTGCATCAGCCAATTCGAAAACTGAACAGATACCAGTCAACTACGTTTTATGAAAATTCGAAAAAGCAACGGAATGTTGACACAAAAAAACACGAAATATCAGGACTGGAGCAGAGAGAGAGGGGGTGCCAAGGCCCTCTCTCTCTACTCCAGGCCTGACATAAATGGATGCCAACACAACAGATCAAATTAAACCAACTAATTGTTAAAAGTAGTGTACAGGGTGTTGTCACTGTTCCTTCTATTAGCGTGTGAATGTAATAAGTACGTATATAAAATACTGAGACCTTCGATATCACTTCTGGCATTCATAGCATCTGGTTCGTTAAAGATATGACACATCTCCAGGAAACGCGTATACTTTTATGAAGGTTCTTTTGAAAGTCCAAAATCTTAACTTCATCGTAGTTAAGATTATGGTTTAATGATAGAGCATGTTTGGTTAACATCGAAGACTCTTTGTTGAGTCTCACGTCGCTCCTGTATGAAGTGATTCTATCCTTAACTTTTCTATCAGTTTGACCTCTATACTTTTTTTCACAATTCCTGCAAGAGATGCAATATACCACATTGGAATAATTTTTTAAATCTTTGTCTTTCAATTTAGCAAAAAGATTGTTGATGGTTATTTTGTTTTTAAATGCTAATTTTATGTGAGTGAATCTTGAAAATAATTTCCTTAATTTAAGAGACACCAGTGCTATGTTCGGTGACAACACCCTGTACACTACTTTTAACAATTAGTTGGTTTCATTTGATCTGTTGTGTCTCTCTGCTCCAGTCCTGATATTTCGTGGTTTTTTGTGTCAACATTCCGTTGCTTTTTTCGAATTTTCATAAAATTTAGTTGACTGGTATCTGTTCAGTTTTCGAATTGGCTGATGCAACTTCTCGATTAAGGATTTTGCTTTTAACTAAGATTGAATCAAAATGTAGTGTTTTAAATTGTAATAGTAATGTTTTCTATGGTCCTTAGGACATGCCAATTTTATTTATAACCTCAATTTAGTAAGTACTTTTCACATTTTTAAATAAAATAATTACAATGTATAAACATTTTTGTAGAATTCCTAAGGAAGAAACAATAAAGTTTTGAAAGCTTGAATTTAAAAAAGAGTCTTCTTTTTTGAACCCAGAGACTGCATCCCTGAAGTTAAATTAAAAATTTTTGTTTTTAACTTAGACAGTCGTCTAATTTTAATTTCTGTATATATACATTCACATATAATTCTTCATTCGATATTTGAATTTATGAAAAGACGGTTACTGGAGGTCCAGCGACAGACGTTCTAAACCTACAAGCTATGTCACTAGGCGTGACAAAGAAATATCATCTAATTTCTTTGTGGTCGATTAATTACCACTTCATAATTACAAACATACGATTGACTTACGCAGTTAGTGGATTTGTGAGATATGTTGAACCAGCAAGGGGTCTACTTTTTATGCATGATTAGTAAATGTCAAGCTGATTTTTCGTTAAATAATTAATTTCATTTATAAATTAAGTTTGCACCACTAAGAAACATTCTTTTCTTTTTTCTTACTTACCTGAGATCTTTAGGCCTATGGCAGCAATTTCATATATACATGGTTTATCGGATAAATTACGAAAAGTTGGGAAGAGGTTTTTTCTATGGTAATTACACAGGTACACAAAAAAGAATCGGTAAAGGTATTTACAGAGAACTTCCCTCTTTATTCATATAAGGCGGTCACTCTAAGAAATTATTAATTAAGAGATGACATATGAGAATTATAATGGCCATGTAGTTAGCCCTATTATTACAGAGAAACCCTGATAACTTTTTTCCATCATCTACTGAATAGTGGTGGAATTTTTTTTATTTTCAAAACAGTTTTTTGTTGAAAGAGGTTAAGAATATAATGAAACGTGGAAATTTTAGAAATGAAGAAAAAATAAACATATTTTATAAATTTTCAAAACAAATTTCTTTCTTGAAATATGTTTAAAATGTCATCAAACGTGGAAATTTTAAATTTGAGCAAAAAAAATTTTTCCATCACCCATTTATTAAAAAATGTTTTTTTCAATTTTCAAAAAAAAATTGTATTCAAATATATTTAGAATGTTATGTGGAGATTTTAAATTTGAGCAAAACATTTTTTTTCCATCATCCATTTTACATAAAATTTTAAAACTTTCAATTTTTTTTCAATTTTAAATTACTCATAAAAAAATGTTTAAATAAGTTTAGGAAAAATTATTTTCCATCACCCATTTTATAAGAAATTTTCAAAATTCTCAAAATTTCAAGATTTTTTTCTATTTAATATTAAAAAAAATGAAGTAGGTTTAGAATGTCATGAAACGTGGAAATTTTAAATTTGAACTGAATTTTTTTTCCATTATCTGTATATTCCCTTTAGACGGTCCACCCTGTATACCTTCCAGTGAAAGTCTAACCATTTCTTCGGTGGCAGTGGCGTTAGCTGCCTACCAAATTTGACTGTTTTCCGTCAAGTTGTTTTTTAGTTAATGCACCAATATACCAACAGACAGACAAACAGACAGACAGGCAGACAGACCGACAGACAGACTGACTGACCAACTGACGGAATTAAAAAACTTATATTTTCATAATCTACATGATCTGAAACGTGAAAATCTGAAAAAATCTCGGAGGGTGACTTTTTCTCGAATACAGTACATCTCCTAGGTATGCGAGGGAAGTAATAAATATATTTTTTAAATTTTCAAAACAAACGTCTTTCTTGAAATATGTTTAGATTGCCATGAAACGTGTAAATTTTAAATATGAGCAAAAAAGAATTTTTTTCATCACCCATTTTATAAAAAATGTTCACATTTTTTTTTTGATTTTCTAAGGATTTTTTTTTTTTTTTTTAAATAGGTATGTTTAGAATGTCATGAAACGTGGAAATTTTAAATTTGAGCAAAACAGTGTTTTTTCATCTTCCATTTTATACAAAATTTGGAAAATTTCAAAATTAGTTTCTATTTTAAATTTTCATATTTTTTTTTTGATAGGCTTAGAAACAAATTTTTCCCATCACCCATTTTATAAAAAATGTTCAAAATTTTTTTCTATATCAAATTTTCAAAAGGAAATTTTTCTTGAGATAGGTTTAGAATGTGGAAATTTAAAATTTGAACGAAAAAAATTGTTTTCGGTTATCTATTTATTCCCTTTAGACGGTCCACCTTGTATATTTTCCAGTGAAAGTCTAATCATTTCTTTGGTGTCAGTGGCGTTAGCTACCTACCAAATTTGACTGTCTTCCATCAAGTAGTTTTTTTAGTTAATGCACCAACAAATCGACAGACATGCAGTCAGGCAGACAGACAGACAAACGGAATTGAAAACCAATATTTTCGTAATCTATATAATCTAAAACGTGAAAATCCGAAAAAATCTCGAACGGCGATTTTTTCTCGAGGCAGACCTGTGTCATTTTTCCTAACCTCAAAAAACACCTTAAGAATTCTCAAGCAGGTAAATAAAAAGCTTAAATGAGCTGATCACCATATCCATACGTATATTGGGGCTCTGAGACCGAATGTGGGCGGCACGATGATCTATGGTCATTTTTAAACTAGATACACACCGCCAAAGTCGAAGGTCCGAAGATTCCACTTCTCCAGCGACATGGCTCCGTCTCGGGAGCAGCAGCATCCGAAAGAGGGACCATAAAATTATGAAATAATTCCAAGCTCTGCAAAGAGAATAGATAAATCGCGTGGCATAAAGCAGACGCCCATACGAGACTTTGTTTCCGAGATATTGCCGCTCAAATTCGCCGGAAGGAGAAAATCTCTTTTTCCCCCACTTCTCGGGAATCTATCTCAGAAGCCAAAAAAGTCATAGGCTTCTAGTTTGCGCCATTCGATTTCTCTCACCATCCTACATATCCCTGAATTTGTTCAGATTTTTAGCGACATTTTCATTTTTTCCCTAAATTTTGAAGGTGGATCATTTAAAAAATGTACGCGTTTTCGACATATCTTCACATTTCACGCTCTAACTTTTTCCAGACGAAAATTACCCCCCCATTTTGTGCTTCATCTATAGTGGAGTAAATTTCGGTCCGAAATGTTCCGTTTTTTTTATCGGCGTAGAACCAGGTGACACCGATATATTCTTGTTGTATATGTCATTAGCTATGCAAAATGGCTATTTACGACTTTTTTGGCCGGTACCAAACTTTTGTATTGATAAAAAAAGTAGAAATTTTTGAAATCTAAGAAAACTGTTTTTTTTTTTATATAACACTCAATATTTTCAAAACTACTGGAGATATCGACTGGATTTTTTTTTATTGTAAAGCTAATGCCTAAGCGCTTCTATTGACACCGTTTTACTAATCCAATATTTAGAAGTTTGTTTGTATGATAAATTAGAAAGTGTCTGCTTATGTTTCTTGTAGTGAAATTTTCAGTAATCTACAAATTTTTTTATTTCATAATTTTTTGTGTATTTCCAGCGAACAAAATGTAGCTAATACTTTGAAAATGTTTTTAAAAAAATCAGATCTCTTCTAACGGGCATAGTTTTTGAGATATTTATTTTTATTTAAAGTGCGCGAGACGCATGTTAGTCATCGCTGCATGGATTACTATGCCCATGAGGTTCTAATTATTAGTCAATGTTTTGTCTAATACGTGGCAGTGTATCTAGTTACTGTTAACGTAAAAAGAAAAATTGTATTTTAAAATGAAGTGTCCTATTATATGTAAGAATCCTCGAATTCGTGATGACAAGTTATTATGGGGCTTTTTAATAAAAAATGTCAAAAAAACTACTTTCATATTGGTTGAGGTCTCCACATTTATCATCTTGTGCGTAGTAAGCAAATTTTAGACACTTTATGGCAGTGTGGCTTATCTTGCTCCTATAATTATGTAAGAGAGCTAATGACCACGTTGGCAAAACAAAAAATTAATACAGATAACAGTGTGTATATACCTCCAAGTATTAAAATAGTCGACGAATCTGCTAAGAACTATATTTATGCAAGTATGGACAACTTCGATTTAAACGAAGGAACTCTTGATGGGAAATCAACAATACACTCCATGGCAATGGCAGTTTTTCAGAAACTATCGGAAACCGCACCGTCCTACAATTCTGTACGTAAAGGTGGCCTACATGCTCTTACTGGTGAAGAAGTCACTTTGCCTTCTCAAACTATTATAAAATACAGGAAGCCTCAGAGATGGCCAGAACCTGCTAAATTTGAGTCAACCTTAGAAATAAATCGAAAACAATATGACTTCTCAAAAAAACGGAACTTAGCGTGGAAAATTTTACGACATTTTAAAGAAGGGCCGTTTTTGGGTTGGAGTGACTAGAATAACATTCTGTCTCAGAACAAGGTTGTTATATCCAACATAGCGTATTGGCCATTTCTTAATTTAACACCAACAGAGTATGATACTATTTATACCGCAATGATTCGTTTAGTGGAAATGGCACAGGAACTAAATCAGCAACATATTGTTACTGCAGATTTATCAATTTATTCGAAAGTTCGTGAAATTTTGTGGAACAATCCCAAACAGTTGGATGGCAAAATAACATTACAGTTAGGTGGTACGCATTTAATTATGGAACTCATTGTCAGTGTTGGATATGTTTTCGCAGACGGAGGGCTTACTGGAATTCATGTAGAAACGGGAATCAATGCTGGATGGAAAGCAATATTCATGAGCCATTCGAGGACTTACCCTTGCTGCTGATGCTTTAACTAGGCTATTTTTTACCTCCTTGAATGATTGGTATGAGGAGGTCGAGAACAAATCAATTATAACGGAGGAATTGAAATATACTATAAAAATAGTAACGGATGAGTTATTCCAAAACAAATTTAACCGAAACAACTTTGATGATCTTCTCAAGAAACTTGAAGTTTATGAAGAAGCTATGAAAGATTTCTCTAATTCAGGAATTACTCAATCTGCCACATTTAAGTACTGGTATTCTTTTCTTGAAGCAGTAGACTTACTTTGGAAAATGTTGTGAGCCGAAAGGGATGAAATTTTTGAATCTTATCTGCCGTTAATGATGTATTACCCTATTTGTCAGCTGCTGGGCATAACCTTTATTCTAAATGGATTCCAGTATTTCTAGACGATATTAAGAAACTTAAGGCTAATATTCCAAATATGTATGAATTCTTGGCAGCTGGAAATTTTGTTGTCAAGAAATGCAATGAGAGAAAATTTAACGGCGTAGCAACCGATATAGCTCTTGAGTAGTCCATAAACAAAGATTGTAAAATTACAGTAGCAAAAAATGCAAGTGTATAAAAGGCCTTAAAATGTTGTACTGAATGTAAATGTACAAACTGCTGCAACAGTTTAACAACAGAAGCCACTGATTCTGATTCAGAATGGGAAGATAATTATTAAACACTTAGATTTAAGTCAGTACCAATATTTTTAGTTATAAAAAATAAATTATTTTTTGTTGCCGCATTCGGGACTTTATTCAAATATTGATATCTATATATCAATAACGATAAAAATAATTTATTATTCATTATTATTATTCTATACTTTAAGTCATAACGTCGGTCGTCGCATGCACAATCACATGCAAAATAGATGCGCTAACTTACAGTATCGTGGCTGTAGTTACGCTACATTTCTTGCGTAAGAGCATATACGTGACTCACCCTTCTCATTAAAAAATCGATATCTTAAAAACCGGGCCATTTCGGACAGATATGATTTTTCTAAAAACTTTTTATAAGTATGGGCTCCATTTGCTTCGCTGCATGTACTTAAGAAAAATGTATAATACATTTTTTTACAGATCAACGAAAATTTCGCTACATGAAATATAAGTCTCACATTCTAATTTTTCCTGCGAGAAAGATTATAAACTTTGGTAAATTAAAATAGCGCTGTTATAAGCGTTTATATATGGGCTTTAAAGGAAAAAAAGATCAAGCCGATATCTCCAGTAGTTTTTAAAACATTGAGTGTTATACAAAAAAAAAAACAGTTTTCCTAGATTTCAAAATTTTCGGCATTTTTATCAATAAAAAAGTTGGGTACCGGCAAAAAAGTCGTAAATAGCCATTTTGCATAACTACTGACATACTTAACCGAAATATTTTGGTTTAACCTGGTTCTACCACAGAATTTTTTTTTCGAGAACTTCTTTTTACTTGAAATTCACTCCACTACTATTCAAAATTAAATTCTCTATCCGATGGTGGGCGGCACGGCACGTTGATCTACGATTATTTTTTTAGCGAGATACAAGCCGCCAAAATAATAGGTCCGAGGATTTCGCCTCGTGGGCCGCTGCTTCTAAACTAGAAACCCTAAAATTCTGATAAAATTCAGGAGTACGTAAGGAGATATGATAAATCGAAATCCAGAAGTCTAAAGTTTTTTTAGTTTCTGAGATAAAGTCTCGAGAAGTAGGGGAAAACTATCTCTGAAACGAAGTATCGTAGGGATGTCTGGTTTGTGCCATTATTTTTCCGTATCTCTGAATATATTTCATAATTTTATGGTCCCTCATTCGGATGCAGTTGCTCCCGAGACGAACCCATATCGCTGGCGAAGCGACTAGCCGTGTGTATCTCCCTTAAGAATGACCATAGATCATCGTGCCGCCCACATTCGCTCTCAGCGCCCCAAACTGCATATGGAAATGGTGGTTAGCTCATTTAAGATTATTATTTACTTGTTTCAGATTTATCGGGCATTCTAACGGTGCTTTTTGCGTTTAGGAAAAAATCAAGAGCCAATGGGGCAAGACGGACATCGGACTCGTGTTCAGAAAGTCAAGGTCTGCTTTTTCGCACTCGACTTTTTTGTATGTGTCTGTATTATTATTAAATATTTCTGGTCCAGTAATAATATGTCTTTATTATATCGAATAGATACAATAAGCTAGGCTTCGCTGAGGAGAAACAATAATTTCGAAACACTGCAGGAATATATGACAACGATTTATTTTTATCTGATACCAAGTACTTTACAAAAGTATGATTTTGTTAATATATTTCAGTTTTTATTCCGAGATAGTCCCGCTAAAAAAAATGTGCACCCGCATATGTTCACTAGTCTGACACGAAATATAGTCGGACGAACACATTATGATAAAGCCTCGTAATAAACGAGTAATTCATTACGAATTGCAATAAATCTAAATTGTATAATGACATAATATCGATAACCAAGCAAACTGAAACGAAATGGAAGCGTCATCTGCAGACGTTGATTAATTATAGGGAGATAATGAGGCTCGTTAAAGCAACATTATCACGGCTTTAATTAATAAGATGTTATTACGATGAAAAAATTGTCAAACTGGCATACTCGCTAACTTCCTTTTAATAGTAGGAAGTTTCCCAACTCGTAACGGAAGCCGATAGTTGCATGGTGTAAATAGGCAAGCCGATAGATACTCGAGGATATAATTAAAATTTTGCCTTGAAACTTTCTATAGGGGATAGATAATTAAGGTATAAAAATAAGGAGTTATCAGTCGACAAAAGAAGTTCCTGAGCAAGAAATATTAATACTAGAACATATTAAAATATAAATGTCATTATTTTACTTAAAATTGTGTTGTTAAAGAAAGTCGAAACATAAAACAAAAAACACAAAAACAAAAAAATACCAAGAAAACTAAACCATTAACAGCCACTTAAATTATGCGTTTATTATGTGTCTATTTTAAATCACACACTGAAACTTGAATAATGTACATTCGACAGTTTTGAAGATCTGTTAAGTTATATGGAAAAACCGCTGCCTAAGGAATCGCTACTTTCACATCCAGATTTTTCTTCCAAGTCACTTTAAAGAAACATCTTGATTAGTTTTGCACTCTAGTATGTGGAAATTATTGGTCATAGAATTTTACTAATATTTGAGGCAGATGTCATAGAAAAGTTTTAGGCGTTGGTTTCTACCATATACTTTACAAGTGAAGTTTCTAGTTTACCCTACTTGTTGCCCCTATTCACAAATTACCATCTCCCACCCCTTCAATGGAATAATCTCCATCAGATGTCATTAAAATACATACATGTACTAACTTTCAAGTGAATATCTTAGTTGTACTTTATCATTCCCATTAATAATGAAGCGGAGGGGTTTGAAAAATATTAGAAAGAAACCTGAGGCCTTGCTTTCTAGTATATACACCAAAACCCAAATTTCTGTACTCTTACCAGCTTGCTTTACTTATTTTCCCCTATTTACCTCTATTTAACCCCCAAAACTTCAACGAAATTATCTCAAAATATAATCTAGTTACATGTAAATACCAAATATCAAGTGAATATCTCAATTTTATTTTATCAACCCCTTTAATAATGGTGGGGGTTGAAAAATATTTAAAAAAATCTTAAGCCTTGGCTTTTAGTACATACACCGAATTTCTAGTTTCTGTACTCTTATCAGCTTGCTTTACTTATTTTCCCCTATTTACCCCTATTTAACCTCCAACCCTTCACAGGAATAATACCCAAATATAATCTAGTTCCTGATGTCATTGTAATATATACGTATACCAAATTTCTAGTGAATACCCCAATTTTATTTTATCAACCCCTTTAATAGTGGAGTCGGGGGCGATGGAGGGATGGAAAATATTATAAAAATTTTGAGGCCTGGGCGTAGATACAGCAAATTTCAAGTTTCTGTACTTTTACTAGCTTGCTTTACTTATTTCCCCCTATTTACTCCTACTTACCCCCAACCCTTCACCGGATTTGTTCAAAAAACAATCCAGTTCCAGATCTCCTTATAATATACACGTGTACAAAATTTCAAGTTAATATCTTAATCCGTTCCGGAGAAAACGTACTGACAAAAGAAAGTTACAGACAGACCGCTCAAATTTAAAATCTCGACGTTTCATGAGATTCTAAACCTATTTCAAGAAAAAAAAAATTTGAAGATTTTCCTATTCGCCTCTCCCAAGCGACAGGACTTTAAAGGGCAGTTCATGGTTGATCAAGGTAGGCATCACATCTGATGGCGTTCTTGGGATGCTGAGACAACTTAAGTTATCCAAGGGCCTGTTGTGTTCCATGATGCTAGCCTACAGCATATTAGCTTCAGATTGATGGACTGTGTATGTTGGCGACCTGGTTTCTCTGTCCAGGTAAATATAGAATGTATTGACTCCTGACTTTAACCGCGAATATCTTAGAAACAGAGGAGCAGAAAAAAATGATAAAATTATGTTCCATTATGTGTCTATTCTAGACCATTCACTGAAATTTGATTAATGTGCATTTTACAGTTTTGAAGTTCTGTTAAGTTATATTGAATAATGTTCTACTTTAAAGAAATTTTGACCATACCAGTTTTAAATCCATCATATCTTAGAAAATATCCTTACTATGCAAATAATATTTTAGATACCGTTAAAGCATGGCATTTTTTGTACCAGGAAATTTTTTCATAATTTTTCATTCTAAAGTTTTGCAGTAATTATCAAAAACGTGACCTCATGTTTATTCGATTATTTATCAATATATTTCATTTTTTTATAAAATAATTTATTATACAAAAATGTAAGTATTCTCAGAAAAAATAATTGGTTATCAAGCGCAATAGAAAATATTACTGCAAGCTTGCTAGATCATCTATTACGACTTATAACTAAGCTAATATTTGATATATACCAATTCTATTTTCTGAATGCTTATATATTATAATAGTTTATTATTCAACGAGCATATAATGACGGCTATTACTCACGAGGGTGAAGTTTAAAACACGAGCCGCAGGCGAGTGTTTTAAATCACCAGAGCGAATAATAGCCATTATATGTGAGTAGAATACTATACTTTGTCCACGACTAATAAATATTTAATATTTACTTAATTCATCTTCATTTCATTTCTCCTGTTTGAGAAAGATTCATATGTCATCATATATAATTTTTTCTATTTTTCGGGCAATAAATTTAATGATGCAATTTTTGCAGCTTTCTGGCAGTGACAAAGAAATCTCGTCTTCACTTCAGTATCCATTTATCTAATTATATTACTCTTCTTGAATACCTAACATATAAAATTGTTGTAAATAACGTTGGCGTTGAAATCGTACAAATTTTGACGTTTCAAATCAATTACAGAATTTCGCTTTGACACATTGTCATGGCTTACTAATAAAATAATACAGTTTGTAGGCACGTAGATAAATGGCTTCAAAAACAATGTTGTCAATTGTCTTGTGTTGCTAATAGATGATGCTTTGAAAAAAACTTGCTAATATAGTTTTTGAGTGTTCATTAAAGTACCTCTTCGGCATGTACCATTTGAGTGCTTCCTAGAAAACTTAGAGAGACAACACTTGTCTTTTGGTTGCTGCAATTTTGACGTTTTATATTTTTAGTAAAATGTCATTTCTTATAAACAACTGACTGTCCTCATTATTCACTGCAATCAGTAAATAATGAAATCATTATTCACTGTAGGGAATAATCGATAGCATTATCCTTGAAGAATCACATACATAATGAGTACATTATTTAATAGTCGTGGACGAAATTAATTATTTTATCAAACATTTTTTAAATACATTGATAAATAACAGAATAAACATTAGGTCATGTTTTTAAGAATAATTGCAAAATTTTAGAATAAAGAATTATGAAAAAATTTCCTCGTACAAAAATTGCCGTGCTTTATCGGTATTTGAAATATCATTTACATAGTAGGCATATTCTCCAAGACATAATGGATTTAAAACTGGTATGGTCGAAATATCCTTAAAAAGTAGTGGATTGGAAGTATAGTAATCTAAAAAAAAAAATTATTTTTTTTTTCTTGAAATAGGTTTAGAATGTCATGAAACGTCCAGATTTTAAATTTGAGCGAAAGAAGTTTTTCTGTCTATCTATATGTCTGTCGGTTTTTCGGTCTGTCTGTAACTTTCCTGTCCGCTCGTTTTCTCCAGAACGGTTTAAGATATTGACTTGAAATTTTGTACACGTATATATTATAATGAGATCTGGAACTGGATTGTTTTTTGAAGATATCCGGTGAAGAGTTGGGGGGTAAACAGGGGTAGATATGGGCAAATATGACAAGGCAGCTGGTAAGAGTACCTAAACTTGAAATTTGATGTATGTACTACAAGTCAAGGACTCAAAACTTTTGATAATATATTTCATCCTCCCACCACCCCCCATTCCATTATTAAAGGGGATAATACAATATAATTGAGATACCCACTTGAAATTTGGTCCGCGCATATATTATAATGAAATCAGGAACTAGATTATATTTTTGGATTATTCTGATGGAAGGTTGGGGGTTAAATGTGGGTAAATAGGGGAAAATAAGTAAAGCAAGCTGATAAGAGTACAGAAACTTGAAATTCGGTACATGTACTAGAAGCCAAGACCTCGGGTTTTTTATAATATTTGTCAACTCCCGCCTTCCCAACACCCACTCCATTATTGAAGAGGTTGGTAAAATAAAATTGAGATATTCACTTGAAATTTGGTACACGTATGTATTATAACGACATCTGGAACTGGATTGTCTTTTGAGATGATTACGTTGAGGGGTTGGGGGTTAAATAATATGGGTAAATAGGGGAAACTAAGTAAAGCAAGTTGGTAAGAATATAGTAATTTGAAAATCGGTGTATGTACTAGAAGCCAGAGCCTCAAATTTTTTTTATAATATTTTTTAACCCCCTACTACCCCTACTCCATTATTAAAGGGGCCGATAGAATAAAATTGAGATATTCACTTGAAATCTGCTACACGTATGTATCATAACGACATCTGGAACTAGATTATATTTTGAGATGATTACGTTGAAGGGTTGGGAGTTATTTAGGAGTAAATTTAGGGATAAATAAGTAAAGCAAATTGGTAAGAGTACAGAAACTTGAAATTCGGTGTATGTACTAAAAGTCAAAACCTCAGATTTTTGTATAATATTTTTAACCCCCCCACTACCACTACTCCATTATTAAAGGGGTTGATAAAATAAAACGTAGATATTCATTTGAAATTTAGTACACGTATATATTATAACGACATCTGGAACTAGATTATATTTTGAGATGATTCCGTTGAAGGGTTGGGGTTTAAATAGGGTTGTTGACTATACCATAGCTACTACAATATTGTAATTTTAAATAATCTAGTTTTAATTTATATCTGTCAACTTGCATAAACTGTACTTATCTGTTCAGTGACTTATCCTATACCATTCTAATGGTCTCTTGAAAATAAAGATTTATTATTATTATTATTATTATTACTAAAATTATGCAGTCGTCTGCAAAAAGAAATATGATTGGGAATAAGAAACAAATTAAGTTACTATCTTCTTTCTCATAATCTGAATGTGCGCATGAGTCACAAACAAAATGCCATAATAAATGAACAATTTTGCATCCTCGATTTATCACCGTTTTATATTTATCTCCGGATACATAATGAATGCGCACTTAAAACATCGTGAACAATGTAACATTTCCGATCGCCATCAAACACAGCGAAATAAATAATATAAAACTTCAAAAGCAGAATTAGCAATTGAAACAAAAGGTGTAAAACATGTGGGACTAGTACATAAAATTCAGTAAATAGGTGCACTTCGGTCCGAAAAAGCTTATACTGCAATACGTGCTTTTACCATAACCAACTCCTGGCGCTTATTAAATTGCTGCTGTCACTTTTTATTTGGCAGTTTCAGTTGCAAGCGCAGAAGTCATGACGTGGATACCTGGATGTAATAAATCCTTAGTCCGCCGAGAGCGATTGAAAGCTCGAGCCATCGAGACGGGATGCCTCCTGCATACCAGAGAACTCACTAACAGACCCGTACACCGAAATTTGTACAGCATTTCTGCGATGGATTTACGAGGAGGGAATATTTTTATGTCCAGGGTTTTTATTACGAACATAGGTACGTAAAAATGAACTAGGAGAATGACAAGGGGCGCGGCCTAACCCAAATTTCGAATTTTTAATAATAATAATAATGTTCGACAGGTCTCTTGAGGGGTTTATATACGGAATACACAAAAACTAATGCAAAAAGTTTTAAGAAGCACATTAATATATTGAAACATTTTGCAAAATGTACTGAATAATCCAAGTTATTTTAAAATGTGCAATATAAAATAAATTGATTGCAAGCCCCAGTAGGAGAAAATATTCTGTGTGATGAACATTATATCATCCATGAAACATATTCTATATAGGATTTTGCAAACATCGGAAAGAAAAAGTATCTATGAGAACTAAAAGAGAAACTATATGTAAGAATATTAATGAAATCTTTGCATTATTTCAGTGACCTGACTTCTGGTTATGCTAGCAAGTTAATATTCTGAAACAAATTCGTCCAATTTCTTATTTGACATTCTCATTATAACACTAGCATCCAACATAGTCCTCTACGACTAAGCAAATTAAACTAGTATCCACATGACTCCCCACGGTATGTAAATTCAGTTAAAAATGAAATTAATTTATTTACCTACCTTGTCTATATTTTTTTTTTCAATCCAATGAATTACATTTTCATAAAATCTGTCATTCAGTTTTTTGGAAATGCTTAGCCCTTGAAACGTTTTTCGCCCTTATTCTGACCTCATCAGAAAGGCACAAAGCCACTCATAACGATGTTCCCTGCAAAACCAAGGCAATATCCATGAATAAGTATGAAATACAATAGATATTGTAACTAGGCGTACTCACCAGATGCTCTAGACCTCTGTGCTACCAAGCCGGCTACACATATAAAATATTTTTACTTTTTTTAATAAAAATGTTTCTTTCCCGGCGCGCGATGGTTAAAAATGAAAAGTTTAGAAAGTAAGGTAACAGTAGGTACGGCTTAAAAATGATACGTTATAAATATCAGCTCATTATCCTTAGGATATACTTTCAGTATGTAGTTCATACATCCTAAAATTCTCTTTTCCCACATGGCATAAAATATCCCCAGGACGTCCTAATCATATCCAGTTATTCCAATCGAGGAGGATTAGAATCGTATATCCTCAGGATATTTCAAAGTGAAGATTTGCGCCTAACGATATCCCAGAGTAGGATTTCCCTAATACGTCATATACGTATGTACCAGAAATGTCTGTTCGGGATATCATAATCCTGGAAATATTCCAACGGAAGACATCCGAGGTAAATCATATAATGATATCCTAAATATATCTGTCGAGGTTGTCAATGTTACTTTGAAATTCTCAACAAAATATTTTTATGGATTGAATAATCTGATCGGATATTTTAATTATATTTTTTATTTTCAGCAAAATTGCAATATTATATTGTAGGAACATATAAAAAAAATAATTAATAATAAAAGCAGGTAAAGTGTATCACTAATTTTAGTATAAGTATATATTAATTAGAAAAATATTACACCCTGATTTACAGTTATTTGTTTTTTGCTTCTGATTAAATTGATCCTTTTCCCGCCAGGTAGCAGTTCTCTACTATTTAACCAAGATTCCTATGGACAGAGAGATTTACCCCGTTTCTATATTTAAGGTTTTCTTAATGACTCGTTAGTGGGTGTCATTCTGTTTTTAGAAAACTGTAATTGAATACTCAAAATAATGGAAAAAATCTGATATTTCTTAATATATATTTAAGTTGACTCATTTTTTAAAATTATAGGTTAAAACGCTCCAAAAAGGTCAAATCTTCTGTTGAGTAACCTTGACATTTTGCTCTAGTACCACTCCAACTTATTATTCCCTAATTTATAATAGACTCGACAAGCTCTCTAGATAGTAATAATATCAATTTTTAGAACGGACTTGCTTGTCTGAATTTGAAAATTAGTCCTCTCAGTTTTTATGCAACATAATTAATATGATGATGCGATTTCTTTAGGTCAGTAATAATCCGAGATCTTTAATTTGATTTATTTGTGATATTTCAGGAGTGTTATTTGATCTATCATGGTTAATTTATTAAAATTTGGTGGATTCGTGTTATAAGATGTAAAAATAGGTAAAATGTTTTTATATAATTTATGATCAAGAACTTATTGTTATAAATTCTTTTAATATGTTTCAATTCCTCCTTTTAGCACTATCCAGCTATTGATAGAATAAAATCTAATGGTGTCATCGGTATACATACGCCATATTGTATGTCTACATTAATGTAATGTTATTTAATATCAATTAGGAATTTCAAAGTCAACCTGAATTAATAGAATATAGTTCCATAATAGACCCGGATATAAATCGATATGCAAAGTGGGCGTATTCGGTGTTTCAATATTCCTCTACCAAATTTCCACAGAATCCCTCACTGGATTAAAAATACTAATTTGTGGTTTAGATTGTCAAACTTTAACAATAGTTAATCTCCTACACTTTTTTAGTTATTAGCTAATTTAGACTATGTTGATCGTAAAGGATTGAAGTCATTATATTCTGCGAATGACTACAAAATCGTTTATTTCATTTAAATACAAGATCGAGTGAGAAAAATTTAAATTTTATATTAGCATTTTCTATGAAAAGCCTTTATTAACAAAAGTTATTGGAAATCATACAAACAGCTCACATCCGAAGTTTAGTTTTTAAAAACGTTATCATACAAAGTCATACAAAGAAAAAATATAATAAATTATCTATTAAATCTTTAACAGTTACATAACAATGTGTTAGAAGTGGCAAAAGGATAACAGCATAATTTTGGGTGTGAGAAAGTTGCAATAAATACTATTTTACACTTTTGTAAATAAAAATTTCTCAACATTTTTAAATTGAGACATATTTAGAATTCAAGATATACAGATAATTTAATACTGGTGAATGGGATATTTGACAAAAATCAAATAATACAGAAGAAATAAACTGCTTTAACTTTGAAATAGCAGAAAATTGTAAGACAATTTCGTTCTAAATAAAATTGAAATGAATGTTATAGGAAGTGACGGTATAAAATAGATGATAAAAATTGATTATTCGGTAATTAATTAATTAATTTATTTAGATACAACCACCCAACAGAAAACCAATTAAAGGGTGGGAATGTTACACTAGTAAGCACCAACAGTATAAGTATTATATATACCAAATTCACAGTACGTGTCGTACTGTGAAGAAACAAAATACGAATGTAATACTAAGAAAAAACTGACTTAAAATAATATATACACATCACATAACTCTAAAAAACATGAAAACGGCAATAAGTGATATGGGGTTATACGCATAGTAATCTTATAATTGATGCAGGACTACAATTAAATATATCAAGCTCATTTTGCACTGAATTATAATTTATACACATAAAATGTATAGGTGAAAGTTTTAGTAAATTTGTTCGGGGAGTAGCAAGATAGAATGTTTCACGATTTCTGCTTCCTATACGAGGTGCACGAAAACACAGTTGCTCCAAAATAGACGGGCAATCAGATATATTGTGAATAATTTTATGCATAAATATTACAGAGTGTGCTAGTCTCCTATTTTCTAGACTCGACATATCAAATCTTTCTAACATGAGGTTTTGTGAATAACCAGTTGTGGGATAATTGCCATCTTCAATAAAACACAATTCTTAACAAAACGACGCTGAATGTTTTCAATTCTATTTATATACGTAGCATAGCCCGGGGACCATACCAGTGAGCAGTATTCTAATTTTGATCGCACAAAGGAGTAGTACAATAATTTCATAATGTCCGTATTATTAAAACCCTTACAATTCCTTATTACAAATCCTAGGCTTTTTAAAGCTGATGATACAGTTAAATTTATGTGTTCATTGAAACTTAGACTTCTGTCAAAGGTCACCCCCAGATCTTTAATTGTATCAGGTCTTTGTAACTCCTGATTATTTAAATGATAATTAAAATTAATATAATTGCGTGCTCTACAAAATGTAAATGCGCTACATTTGGATACATTGAGAGGTAGTTGATTTAGTAGACACCAATCATTTATCTTATTTAAGTTATTTTGAAGCTTGTCACAATCTTCATCAGTTTCAATTACACAATAGATTTTTAGATCGTCCGCATATAACAGGCTTTCAACGTCAATATTTGTGACAATGTCATTAATAAAGATATTAAAGAAAAGTGGTCCCAGTACAGATCACTGAGGGACACCTGAGCTAGCCAAGACGTCGAATGACCTGAAACCATGGTATTCTACATACTGCCGCCTATTTCCTAAATACGAGGTAATTAAATCTAATAGTGACGCTGATAGTCCGAAATTGCTAAGCTTTTGTATCAGAATACCATCATCCAGGCGATCAAACGCCTTGGAAAAATCCGTATAGATAATATCAACCTGTTTGTTATTATCCAATTTTTCAGAAAGGTATTGCGTGACACAGGTGAGGTTAGTCTTAGTGTCTCAGTAATAAAACAACCTGCAGATAATAAATTATTGGCTGTTGGAAAACTACTTCACACTAGAATGAAAATTTGCATACTTTATTCTTTTACCTACATCCACAACATTTAAAGGATACAAATACTTACGACAATTTTCTCTGTATTTTTTCAAAAAATTTAGAAGCTGCTATGAGCGAGCAGATAAAAGAGAATTAAAATAAAAATAGTTTCATTGCACATCACCAATCAGGTCTCATGCCATGTCATAATTGTACAAATACACTTTTAAGGATTTTTACACAATATTTCATAAGAAACCTACAGTAAACTTTCAGTGTTAGTTTTCTAGGATTACCGTGAGGCTTTATAGCTAGAATAAACGATACATCTGTAAGTTCATTACAACTAATGTGCAAAGTACCTCAAGGATCAATATTAGGGCCTCTACTAGTTCTTGTTTATGCCTACGATATTTGATAACTGTTAAATACACGATGGGCTTCGATGTCACACAGATATATCTTTCTTTTGACCATCATTTCATTGAATGAGTAGTCAATATTTAATGCATCATTAGAAGATAGACTATTATTTATTTCAAATTAGACTAAATATTAATTTTTGGTACTTACTAAAGATGCCTGTTAGAATATCGAAATCTTACTAGTGGCACGAAATCTTGAACTTATTCTGAATAACAGTTTTGGATACAAAAACATGCTTTCAACTGAATATATAAGGCAAATTTAAAAATATTGTATCCACATCATACATATCAAAGCCAAATTATGTGAGTAACTGGTTTGGTTTGGTTTTCGGGCACTAGTTTATTCACCTTGCCTGGATGGTTTAGATTCACGTCGAATTCGGAAAGCGCAGAACTCTTAGAATGCTCTTCGCAAATACAAAATGAAGAGTATATTGCGTTCTATCGGCACATTTCTAAAAAAAATTGTATCGCTGTGTTGGTGATCCAATTCTGAACAATTTTCAAATTGTCCGTCTGTCTGTATGTCTGTCCGTCTATCTCACGTTTCTTCTAAGCACGATAACTTAAGAACAAAAAATCCATTTGTATTGAAACTTGGACAGTATTGAAATTTGGATAGTAAGTTATTGTTACCACATTTTAAAAAAAATCGATCAATTAATGAAAAAGTTATTAATAGATATTTTAAATTTGAAAAAAACACATTTCTTTGTTCTGTAGTTAAACAAAAAATGTCTAAAATTAACATTATTTACAAAAAGAGAAAACAACTTCGAATAATATCTATAGAATTTGCAACAATTATATAAAAAGTGCAGTAAGTTGGAGAAAATATTTACTCTAGTTTTAAAAATATATTTGTAATACAAAAATAGTAATACCTTTCTCATAAATTACTAAACCAAAAACAGATTTTACTACAATCTCTTACGTCATTTCATTCCATAATTATATATAACGAGCTGAAATATTTTTATGAAAAAATTAAGTTGCAAATGAATATCCACAATATCAATATATGATGTTTCTACTTCCATCTTTAAAATGGCGTTTATCGTATACGTTTCCATGACGCTAAATAATCCTTTAAACATGCTTTCGACAAACCGTGACTTCGTGCATTTTAGTCACAGGCTGAACTTAGCAACGAGATATTAGTCACGGCTGAGGTTAATTCTGGATATTTTAATGGCAAAAATCAAGTTAGTTTTCCGTAATTCTTGTCATCAATCTGTCAAAATAAATCGACGCGTTGCACAGTGGTCGATTAGCCCGCAATAGGCCCAAATATGCCATCAGTTGTGTATCGAGCGATTGCATCAAAACTATACCCTACAGATTCATAAGAGGTCATATTCATATAAACAATACAAAATAAATTTCCACGCACCTCCGCTTATTCGTATATCTGACTGAAAGACGCCTTTGTAATGTTGAGTCAGTAACGTTTACTTTAGACGTTATTTACAGGCACAATATCAATGCGCCTTGTTATTTCCAACTTTTGAATTAAACAGTTTATTTACTATGGCTTCTGAAGAACAAGGTAAGTACTTTATAATACTACTTAAATGATTTTGCAAAACTGTGCAAATGTAATTATTTTAATTATTGTATAGAGTCGCTTCCGAATCGCAACATTTATATGAATTTTAATATTATCACATATGATAACTTTTAGGGAAGTACTTTGCAACAAATGTTCTAGCCGTTTTTGTAATGTAGTGTTATCTAACTATCGTGTGTATATAATTTTATTGTCTTATTTTGCCATATACATGTGTGATATTCTTTTCAGTGAAAATGAGTGCAGTTCCAAGAAATGAACATTTCGAGGTATGGAAGCGTGAACCAATTCGTAAACAGAAATCGCAAGCTGTGCATAATTATGTGATTCAAAATCTGCAATTACAAGACGGTGAAGGACGTATACAAAAAATTTTGAAACAAAAAGCCGAAAATATTTCAAAACAGTGCCGTGCCTTGCGAAGTGGCAGGAGCAAAATTAATATTGAGAAATTCCGACAATTTGCGTTCGATACAACAAAATTATACGTCGAAAAATATAGTTGGTATTACATGCCCATTACGATGCTTAAAATATTAATACATGATCCACAAATTATGGAATCATCGGTGCTTCCTATTGGAGTTATGCCTGAAGAAGCCTTAGAAGTACGTCACAAAGACTGAAAACACTTCAGGGAATCAAATACTCGAAAAATGTCCCGAAAGTTCACTATGGAAGATCTGTTTCACATATTGCTGTTTTCTACGGATTTTGTCATAAATTCCTATCGGAGAATACCCTCAAAGCCTGGTAAACCATTTCCTCGTGACATACGCGACCTTCTTTATATCCCAACAGGAAGTAAATAATTAGTTAATCATTTGTAATGTACAAAGATGTTTTTGTATTATTAGACTGTCAGGCTTTCATTTGTTTCGGTATGTGTATGTTCTATAACATTTCGGTATACATTTTGTAATACACAAGATATCAGACAACAAGAAACCCGTTTTTAATCAAATGTTTTTCGAAAAACTGAAGTTGCTCCCAAATCAGGGAAATGGACCACTGTGCGTTGTGACAAGAGACAAGTAATTTTGTACTTTTTGGAAAAAATGAGCCTAAACGACAGTGAAAGTGAAGAAGATGTTTTCATTGGTACTCCGCCCGAAATTACTCAAGCAGCGGCATCGGCAACTGCTAGTTTGCTGCCAGAAAAATCTAAAAGTCAATACGAACGTGCATATAAACTTTTTACTGTTACCATGTTATTGATACGTTAATAAATGAAATATTAAAATAACTTCCAACTTTTTTATTTAGATATTTGCTGTCGTAGAAAAAGTATAGTATGCAACACGTTTTATAAACTTGTTAGTCACTCATTTTATTAAACACTCGCTCCGCTACGCGTCGCTCGCGATTGATAAAACTCGTGACTAAAATGACGTTTATAAAACTTGTTACATAATATACTATTTTAATTCTATAACAGCACCCATTCATAAAACAGTTCTACTTGAATGGGCATTTAATTACAATAAATAAAACATCTAAAAAGATACCATATCAATATAGATAATGAAATTTGTCCCCTTTGAAAATATATACTCCTCAGTGGCTCTAATATAGTAAGTAAGTAAGTAACTAATTTATTCATATAACTTTGTTACAATGATTACAGTTACAATGAATAGTTGATAATGTTATTGATTATATTTACAGACTATATATTTTCATTAAGTGAGGGTGAGTTATCTAAGCAAAGGTTGTGTTGTAGGACTCATCTTCATCTTAGAATGTTACTTGTTATATACTATTTCAATAGAACTATTATTATTAATAATTATTAGTAAAGTAAAAGTCATGTACTTAGCATAAAATAACAGGAGATACTAAAGACCATTTTAATTAATTATACCAATACCACATATAATTAATATACTTATAAATATAATTATGAACAGGGAGAAAGAAACAACTGTGCAAAATCGTAAACTATATAAGTTAAAAGCAAAAAATAGGAAGCTGTGTTAGGTAAGTTTAATTGATTTTTACATATATTTAAGATCCATTATTATTATTATTATTATTATTATCATATTTGCTATATATAAAAAATAAATTTTGTATTAGTGAAATTTTTGCCCACATATTTTTTTAGTTCCCTTTTTATTATATATGTTTTGATAATATCTTAATTTGTTAGGGAAGTATATTAAAAAGTTTTGGCACAAAAAACGATATGAATCGTTGAGTGTGACTTTTCCTACATAATGGAATATCTGTTATTTGGTTGGCTGTCGCTCGAGTATTATGCGGATGAGTTACGCAGCATATTGGTTTCTTTAGCATCCATAGCAAACATTGATAAATCTTCTTCTTCTTCTCCTTCTTCTTCGTCTTCTTCTTCTTCTTCTTCTTCTTCTTCTTCTTCTTCTTCTTATGCTAAATATTTGGATTTCATGATACAACAGTTCCGTAGAGTATACTTAATCTTTTTTTAGCATAATTCTTAATAAAATATTTTGGACAACCTGTAAGTTATGGAGCAAAGTATTATAGAGGCCAGCCCAAACAATTATGCAGTACCTTACTTATGCTTATTGTGTACGACGCTTTGGCAGAATCTATCTCAAGTTTATTATTTAGAATATTTTTTAATTGGTAAAATTTAAAAATTAATTTCCTGAGTCTCTTTATGGTGTACGAGTAAATACTTTAAATGCCTTAGCTGTAGACATGTAATATACAAAAGTTTATTTCCATTTGTCTTTCTTTATACAAGAGTATATTTTATTTTAACAAAAAACTGTAAGTGCTATGAAGTATAGAGGAAATTTATTCTCTACAATTATCTCCCAGTTTGTTTTTATATTCATAGTTGGTACGTTTTCATATACTTTTGTAATATCCAAATAAATTTTATTTTCTTGTCATATCATATTATTAAAAAAATTATAAAGACAATTGTTTTTATTATTAAATTAGATAAATCATCTCTTCTAAAAGAAACGTGGTTTCTAAGGAAAAAGAATGACAATATTTGATATCGGGTCTTAGTGGATCACCCAATCTCCTTCATTAAGACATAAATTATAAATTTGAAATCGATGCCCGAACCTAAATCAAGATTATAGGTCTCCGAACAAAATAGGTACATTTCTATTGTCACGCCCGGTATTTATCGACGGTCAAAGCATAGCTGAAACTTTTAAAAGACATGATTCATCTACAATATTTGTAGGAAGATATATTTTCTATTTCTCTTGAAATATAATATTGTATTACAGTGTTTTGTGCTTTAGTAAACATGTTAACGGTTTTCCTTAGTTTGTAAGGATTCCAGTGTCTAGATATAATATGAGAAAAATTAACCTCAGTTTAAGAAGTCGCAAAAGGTGACTGACATTAATAAGATTTCTTTCTAACCCTGATATTCATTTAAATCACCCTATGTTACGCTTCAGTGACTTTACAAGAAGTACTAATTAGTATATTATGTACTAAATTATAAATTCCTTATTGAAGGATGTTATTTCCAGAATTTACAAGTCAAACTGATTTTAACTGATTTCTTGTTCCCAATACTAACTTCACCTGAAATACAGAAGTAACGAAATGAAAGGACATAACCTAAATATTTCAAATGGCCAATTTTTGTATTTTAAAAATGTTTCAAATCGACATTTGAAATTTTTTATGACTTCCATAGGTAGAAATTGTGGTTGAAGAAAGTTTGGCATCAAATGCTCATTATTTTGCAAGGAATGTACAGAAATTAATTGCGAAAATGCAAATGTGCCAGAAATATCACAAAATGTCGATAAAGATATCGACAAAGAAGTGGTTATTGCCATTGAAAGTATTAATACTGAAGAATCGACTTCTTAAATTAATTATGTACGATATTTTTTTAACTCCAGGAGTAAAAATGTTATTTTTCGAAATGCGTTTATGGTTCCTTCTGTTTTCCTACAATATTTATTTATTTGAAAATCAGTTTATTTTAAATACTGAATAAATTGTTTTTAATATTATAAAGCTCAACCACAAACATTAATTGTTTGTAATATTACTTTTTCGTAAAAACGTAACATTTAATTTAGAACGTTAAGGATGTGTTTGCACGCCACAGTAAATTCGTATATAGAAAAAGCGAACTAATGGTTATGCCGATATTACAGGAACCATAAATTGGCTAGCTATAAGTAGTGATTTCATCATCAGTTGTTGGCAACAGAATTGTGCAGGGCCGTACAGACACTATTGTGAAGCCTTGACTAGATTTGCAGCAGTGAATAAAAAATGATTCAGTTCCTATTCTACTTTGTAACTTTTGAAATAGGATTTGATGATTGTGAATAATTAAACAATTCATGGTTACGTTAGGCGGCAGCCACCGCAACTATCTACAAAATCTAATAATGCAGTCATAGTTTCAATTATTGTCAGATATTGTTTTTTGTGATTTTCTTTTTCAAATTTTAATGGTTATTCATCGATTTTCGTGTGTAGGTGCTTTTTGTGGCATTTCACTTTCAGTGTAAAAGTGGTCATCATTTGGTGAAAAAAATTTGACGTTTTAGGAAAAATCTGAAAAAATTAGGGGTGGTACTCAGTAAGGGGAGAGAAATCGAATGTCGTGCACCGGAGTTCTCCATCTGCGTTCTTTCTTCGGTAGGGTCCTCGGAAAATAGAACAGTTTCACTTCGTTCATGTGTAGGTGTTTATCATGGAATTTCACTTTCGTTATGAAAGTGGTCATCATCGGGCGACAAAATTTCGATGTTTTAGGAAAATTCTGAACAAAATCAGCGGTACGCAGTAAGGGGAAAGAAATCGAATTGCGCGCAGTCGCGCTCTCCGTCTGCATTCTTTATGTGGATAGGGCCCTCGGAAAGTGAAAAAATGTCACATTTTTCGTGTGTAGGTGTTTTTCATGGCATTTCACTTTCGGTATGAAAGTGGTCATCATCGGGCGACAAAATTTCGATGTTTTAGGAAAAATCTGAAAAAATCAGGGGTACGCAGTAAGGGGAGAGAAATCGAATAGCGTACAGTGGCGTTCTCCGTCTGGGTTCTTTATGTAGATAGGGCCCTGGGAAAGTGAAAAAATGTCACATTTTTCATGTGTAGGTGTTTTTCGAAGCATTTCACTTTCGGTATGAAAGTGATCGTCATCGGGTGACAAAAATTATGTTTTAGGAAAAATCTGAAAAAAACAGGGGTGCACAGTAAGGGGAGAGAAATCGAATAGCGTGCAGTGGCGTTCTCAGTCTGCATTCTTTATGTGGATAGGGCCCTTGGAAAGTAAAAAAATGCCACATTTCTCGTGTGTAGATGTTTTTCGTGGCGTTTCACTTTCGGTATAAAAGTGATCATCATCGGGTGACAAAATTTAGATGTTTTAGAAGAAACATGAAAAAAGTCAGGAGTATGACATGACAGTGGTCATCGTCGGGTGACAAAATTTCGACATTTCGGGAAAAATCTAAACAAATTCAGGAGGACGTAGGAAGGAGAGAGAAATGGAATGGCGCAAAGCGCAGTTCTGTGTCTCGTTTCGTTCTCGGTGGAAGCGGTGAAAAACTTCGATTTCCATTCTCCGCTGACTTTGAGCGGCCGTATCTCGGAAACGAAGGACCGCAGCGATGAGCTCGTAACAATTTTTGTTTGGGAGAAATGGTCCTCGAAGCTGGACCATGTAGCGCGAGGAGCGAGATTTTCGAAATTCTCACTTTAGCGGTCCATATCTCACGCAAAACTTACCGGAAAATCATCGAATTGGAAATTTAATCAGCAATCGATTAAGCGTACAAGAGGAATCAATTTTCTCTAGAAAAAGTTACAACGACTATATTGCAGTAGCGTCGAGTGGAATAAAAATCGTAGGAATTGTAGTAATTATATTTAGATATCAATGTTGGCATGTGGAAAAAAAACTGTAATGGAATTATTTTAAGGAAATTTCACTATGAGGTCAGTGTTGCTTGAAAAAAATTAAATTAAAACGTTTAGCCCTGAAAAGTCGTGAATTTAAAAATTCAGATGTTTATAACTTCTATATAAACAAACAGAGGAACTTTATCTCTGAAAGTTGAAATTATTCTAAGGAGATTCAGAAAAGAAATAACAAAAAGTATCAACTTTTCGATTTTAAACGATTTTTTTTATTATTCCATTCATCCCCTAAAAGTCAGATAGATCTTACAGCCAAACAATCAGAAATAAGATGTAAACGCATATGACCTTTCGTAAGCCAAATTATTAGCTCTACAATTTTTATCTGAAACCTTTTCCATATCTCTCATCGTTCTCGATTTATACGCAAAAATAAACCATTTCATCATTTTTGTGTCCTTAATGAAAGTGTGGGACTAATAGCATATTAGACTTTTTATTTTACATCTCAGCTCAATACAACTTTTCCCGTAGAGATCCCCCCCCTCCGGTCACATTTTTGCGATTTAACCTACCTATTTGGACTAGTAAGTAGGAAGGCGAGAGAAATCGAATGGCGTAAATCGCAGCTCTTTATCTCGTTTAGTTCTCGAGATATGACCTTGGGAAGAGGTGAAAAACTTCGATTTTCGTATCCCGAAAACGAAACGAGATAAAGAGCGGTTTGCGCCATTCGATTTCTCTCACCTTCATACCTACCCCTGAATTTTTCGCCATTTTTCCTAAATCATCGAAATTTTTGTCACCCGATGATGAACAATTTCACACCGAAAGTAAAATATCACGAAAAACACGTAAACACGAAAAATTTGACATTTTCCATTGGGAAACTGTTCCGAAAGCCCCCCTATTCAGAGAAAGAGCACATATGGAAAACTCCGGTGTCCACTATTCGATTTTTCTCCGCTTACCGTGTATCCCTGTTTTTTTTTTTAGATTTTTCCTAAAACATCGAATTGTTTGTCACCCGATGATGACAACTTTCACACGGAAAGGAAAATTTAACGAAAAACACTTAAACATGGAAAATGTGACAAATTTTCAATTTCTGAAGGCCTATTCAGAAGAAGAACGCAGATGGAACACTCAGGTGTCCGCCAATCGATTTCTCTCATCTTCCTACGCACTACGGGCGCAAATTTTTGCAGAGTTTTCCTTAAACATCAAGTTTTTGTCACTTGATCATGATCACTTTCATGCCGAAAGTGAAATATCACGAAAACACATACACACGACAACCAATGAATAACCATAAAATTATAATGTTTGAAAAAGGAAATTACAAAAACCAGAGGAAAACAATGGAAAGACCTTTTGCGTGTTTGAGGAAATGAGGAAATCGGAATTCTTCAAAACAATGTTTCTGTACTGCTAGTTTAATTATCATTTTCAAAGACTAACGTGTCACTTTTGCTGCCAGAAAGAATGTAAGCTCTCCTTCGGGGAGTAAAAGAGACATTTTACTCTTTCAAAATAATAATTGATTATGCAATCTACACTATTAGAGTGTATGCAAAGATAGTATGTCTATATGCCACAAGATCAAAATTCTTTTTAATCCCGCGTGGCATTGATTTTTTACAATCTGGATTAAAAATAGGTACATTTAGTCCATATAAAAATTACTTTTTACAGTAATGATATGTTATTATTAGATATGCTCCTGATTTATTAGGAATATTACTAACAAAAAGTTATTGAAGATGTAGAATAAACTATAGCCCCAGAGACAGCGACAGTTTTCGTGAAATCATTTCTATAAAGCTAGATTTTTTTCCAAAGAGAGTTTAGACAGCATCTATAATGAAGGTGCAATTCTACCAAACTCTTAGTGGTGCATAAATGAGTAAAAAATTAAAGAAAAAAATAGGTGGACGAAAATTTCGTTTTTGGAATTGTCACCAATTGTCAAAAATGACGATTCACCTTCGCTCCTGCCGGCTTCAATTATCGATTTTCACTTCTCGATTCACGTTGTACGGTCATTGCCGGTCTTCTCCTCGCCATCGAGACATAGAACAGGTATCCGATCGCCGTATTTATTCAGTTCTTAGGCTTGAAAAATTGATTTGCGGTCATGCTAATTGGCGACCATTTTTAAGTGGTTTCCCGAGTTCGAATCCCGCCCAGGGATACTTTTTTTTTTCGTTTTCAATTTTTTGGTAGATATTTTTTGTTCTATAATTGCTATTCGCTCCGTTCTATTGCATTTCTCTGAAAAGTTTTGCATTTTCCGCCGCGAAATATTAATCTGCACTATTTCGATTAAAAATTAGAAATTTCCTTACCAAAATAATTTAATATAATGAAGTAAATAAAAGCTTATTAACAGATCTATAAAAATACTGTCTGTTCATTAATACTAATGAGGAATATAATTGTCATGATTTGACTACGTATTGCCGTTTTTGCAACATCTACCCAAGATTTAGCCACCCGGAAGTAGAATGTGATTTTTAATCCAAATAGTGCATCTTAATATTCTGCGGCGGAAAATGCAAAACTTCGCCGAGAAATGCAATAGAACGGAGCAAATCTCAATTACAGAATCAAAAACATGTGCCAAAAAATTGAAAACGAAAAGATAAATATATCCCCGGGCGGGATTCGAACTCGGGAAACCACTTAAAAATAGTCGCCGATTAGCACGACCGCAAGTCACTTTTTCAAACGTAATAACTGAACAAATACGGCGATCGGAGACCCGTTCTATGTCTCGATGGCGAGAAGAAGGTCGGCAATGACCGTACAACATGAATCGCGAGATGAAAATCGAAAATTGGGGCCGGCAGGAGCGAAGGCGAATCATCGTTTCTTGACAATTCATGACAATTCGAAAAACGAAATTTTAAATGTTTAATTTTTTACTCATTTATGCACCACTAAGAGTTTGGTAGAATTGCACCTTCATTATAGATACTATCTAAACTCTCTTTGGAAAAAAATCTAGCCTTATAGATATTAACGCGAAAAATCTGTCGCTGCCTCCCGGGCTACTAGAAATGTAACAATTCAATTGGTAAGTAAATTTGAATTATTTTAAACTATATTTCAAATGGTAGAGAAAACAAAAAGTTCGACCCTGCAGATTTTAGTGATTTGAAGCATGGTTGGTACTTCAAATAGCTACTGCTTCGCCCTCTATTAGTAAACCGCCCAATTAAATTGGCAAAATTGAATACATTTTTTCTAACATATTAATCTCCCTTAGGAGCAAATGTTATGCCGATTTTTAACTTTTTTTTCGCATTTAATATATTTATTCTAGTACGTATCATATTTTATTTGAATATTTGAGTCCCATTAAAGAATATAAAACAATTAATGGTGAATTACGGACGATTGAGTGGCACGTTCGCGTATAATAATCCAAAGGAAATATTTAATTTCATTTAGTTTTCAAATATAAAATATGATACGTACTAGATTTAAGTTAACTAGTTCTAATATTTAAATCAAATCCGATTTTTGTTGGTTTGTTTTTGAGAACAATATGTTGAAAGATTTACGACTGTGAACGCGGTATTTTGACATTGATAACACAGCCTTAAAGAAACATGTGTATTATTATTAAATTATCTTAAAATTGTTATTTTATTGCACAAAAATAAACTTATTTACTGAAAATAAAAGAAAAAAATGTTATGAGGGCAAATGCGGTAAAATATGGCAAAAATGGTCAACTTTGAATGGCGATATCTCGGTCACCGAGTAGAAAGAACTTTCTTTTCTTTAAACATTTATATATACCTAGGACGTCGTAAAAAAAAGTTACGGACGAATTACTGGAAAAGAAAAAAAAGTGAATTTTCGTAAATTTTTAACGTTGTTCTTTAATTATTTTTAGTACTAAAAATAGGGAAGAAAATTACATCAACCTGTTTGGGCGGGAAATTTAATTTTGTAAAAAAGTATTGTCGTAAAGATCTCCAAATTTGCATTATTTTTTACTTATTTTGAAAGAACTAAGAAATATGCTTCTTCGGTTGGCCCTCAAAGGCACACCCCGGAATTTAGTAGTACTTTGTGATTTTATCGTGTTTAGATGTCAAAAAACATATTAAACAATAAGAATCCTTTAACCCAATTGTTCCTTTCTACCCCTTAAGTTAGTACTATGCAATTAATTATACAATTTCTACATAGAATATTATTAGAATATACAGCTGATGGTTCTATTTTCTTGGGTGAGAATTTGGACAATATTCCCATGATACTGGGTGGCGACTTCAATATTAACTTTGCTATTTAAGAAACACAACAAATAATCAATTTTCTCAGAGAAAAATTAAGATTAGAAATAAATAATAAGCCTAACGGAACAACAATGACTTCAGGAACTACAACTGATGCTGTATTCTCAATATACCTCGACCAACTTCATTCTAAAGTTTTTATAATATCATATTTTACATATCACAAACTTATTCTGTCATTTACTTCCACATCCACGTAGTGGATTGGACGTATAGTAATCGTAAAAAAATGTTCAAACATTTTTTTTCTTGAAATAGGTTTAGAATGTCATGAAGCATCGAGATTTTAGATTTGAGCGAAGGAAAAATTTTCTGTCCTTCTGTATTTCTATCGGTCTGTCTGTCTATCTATCTGTCGGTCTGTCTGTCGGTCTGTCTGTGACTTTCTTTTGTCCGAACTTTTTCTCCGGAACGGCTTAAGATATTAAATTGAAATTTTGTACACGTATATATTATAACGAGATCTGGAACTGGATTGGTTTTTGAAGATATCCGGTGAAGGGTTGGGGATAAATAGAGGTAAATAGGGGTAAATATTTAAAGCCAGCTGGTAAGAGTACAGAATCTTGAAATTTGATGTATGTACTACAAGCCAAGCCCCACTCCATTATTAAAGGGGTTGATAAAATAAAATTGAGATATTCACTTGAAATTTGGTACACGTATGTATTATAATGACATCTGGAACTAGATTATATTTTGAGATGATTTCGTTGAAGAGTTGGGGTTGGTAAGAGTACAGTATCTTGAAATTCGCTGTATGTACTAGAAGCCAAGGTCTCAGATTATTTATAATATCCCCCCCACCACCCCGTCTCCATTATTATAGGGATCGATAAAATTAAATTGAGATATTCACTTGAAATTTGGTACACGTATGTATTTTACTGACAGATTATTTATAATATTTCTCAACCCTCCACCACCTCTACTCCACTATTAAAGGGGACAATAAGTAAATCAAGCTGGTAAGAGTACTGAAATTTGGGACTTGGTGCATGTACTAGAAACCAAGACCTCAGGTTTCTTTCTAATATTTTTCAAACTGCACTACCTCTGCTCCATTATTAATGGGATTGATAAAATAAAATTAAGATATTCACTTGAAAGTTAGTACACGTATATATTGTAATGACATCTGATTGAGATGATTCCATTGCAGTGGTGGGAGGTAGTAGTTTGTGAATAGGGGAAATAAGTAGGGTAAACTATAAACTTCATTTTTATCGTATATGGTAGAGTCCAACGCCTCAAACATCTGACATCTGCCCCAGATATTGTTAAAATTCTATGACCAATAATTTCAACATACTAGAGTGCAAATCTAATCTAGATGTTTCCTTTAAAGTGACTTGGATGAAAAATCTGAATGTGGAAGTAGTGATTCCTTAGGCAACGGTTTTTTAAATTCTGAAGAAACATGAACAGAATAAAAACTATCATTTTCATTGAACATTAAATAATGTTCCATTCGTTTTCATAACACCTTATTCTTATAAACTATTATGTCATTTCCGCATAGAAGTTTCACTAAAATCGCACTAATTTCTATATTAAATATTATGCGAAAATTCATAATATACCCTTTCTCTCTCTGTATAATTGATTGTGTTCTACAAAACGAAACAGCCATCTCAAATTTCCTTTGTAGATCAAAGGACCCAAATAATGGTCGAGAGACAAAGAACACATATTATTGCGGAGAACGCCTTTGTTTCACTGCGAAACATTTTGGGAGGTATACATACGAGTATATCGTGTTTTTAGTAGCATTCGATTGATAAGTCGGCCGGTTGCTGAAGGGGGTGTCACTCGCTACCCTCGCAAGGGTTTACTTGCTAATTCTCAGGCGAGCAACTCAATAACGAGGCTTTGGCAAGACAAAGTCAACTACCCTTAGTATGGCCCGTAACTTTGCACTAATTACTGTTGTAATTCATCTTGTACTTGCGGCTTACGGGCGCAACTCGAATCAGGTCTCGTCTATACGAGCTATTAGTCCAGTAATAGTGGATTAGAAAATTAAAAAGTATTAATGCGTAAAAACTTACACGATTGAAGTGAAAATTCTATGCGAAAATTATATAATAGTTTATTAAGAGTAAGGTAATATGAATATGAATGAAATATTAGTTTATATTCTATGAAAATAATAACTTATTCCGTTCCTGTTTAACACACTGAACTGAACTTGTGGCAGGTACCTTGTGAAACATCTTGAAAATAATTAATAATTATAAATTAAACACTGCTTTTAGATGAATCAAACTATATACTATAAATACTCTACATATGTTTCGGCTTGTTGGTGTAACAAATGTAAGATAGGGGTAAAGAAATAAAAATTACTTTTTGTATACTAGCGCGATTTTGTAGAAAATTAGGAGGCCATCTTTAGGGCTGTAGAAACGTCGGTTCGAAATTAGAGTTTTTAAATATATACAAGTTAGTATAAATAAATAATTTAACTTTCATTCCGTGTCTATGACAATGACATTCGGCAATGACTATAAAGTATTCTGCAGTATATTTTCTAAATCTGAAATATTTTATTACCGTTTAAAGCGTCAAATTGCTTTTAATTAGAAATTTCTGAAACGCGCACAATTAATCGAGAACAGGATAGAACATGTTTAAAAATGAATTATTATTTGTTTGCTTATAATTGTATTGAAACATATTCTTTACAGGATTTTGCAATCAGCAGAGAAAAATAACTATCTATAACTAAATGAAAAAGTATGTGTAAATTATTGATGAAATCTTTAAGGCATTCTTTCGATAACTTGCTTAGCCTTTGAAACGTTTTTCGCCCTTTTGGTTGAGCTCCAGAATACGGGCGAAAACGCTTTCCAAGAAACAGAATGATAGATTTCATGAAAATGTAATTCATTAGAATAAAAATTTTTTAAGACAAGGTAGATAAATAAATTCATTTTAGGCTTTTGTTCTAATTTTTAACTGAATCTTCATGATCGTAGGGGGTTATGTAGATTCCAGTTTAATCTGCATGGCCGTAGGGGACTGTGCGGTTGCTAGTGTTAGAATGAGAATTGTCAAATAAAAAATAAGACAAATTCATTTTAGGGTTTTAATTTGCTAGCATAACCAGAATTCAGGTTATCGAAAGAATGCAAAGATTTCATTAATAATTTACACATACTTTTTCCTTTAGTTATAGATAGTTATTTTTTCCTGCTGTTTGCAAAATCCTATAAAGAATATATGTTTCAACAGGATAAAACAAACAAACGATGAAATGGGCTAGGGTACCGGTAGAATCATAAGTGCTATGATTGATCCGAATTTCCTCCGAAGACTTACTACACTGTGTACACTAGGTAGGAAACTAGTCCACTCGTAAAACGAAAAGATGTTTTCACCGACTAGGAATAATTAGCTAGCTGTAGAGGTAGAGTAGTTTAAGTTTTATATATGTTTTATATTTAAGGAAACCATTTTGGCCATATTTAGTGTAGATGGCACCAATTCCCTAGGGTTTGATACTTACGGGAAGTTATTTTGTCCAATATTGTAATACAGAGGGCGCAAACTGCCGGGTCAAATGTAAGCTTGCAAAGGAAGGCAGGTCAGTACACCTTGGCCCAATTAATTTATAAGTAGCCCGCCCTATTTCACCAAAAATACGACTAAAATAATCGCGGGAGAAAATAAGCCACTTTTCGATCAGCTCCGGTGATGTTCAATTTGTCCCATTTTCAACGTAATAATTTTAGTGTCACCGGGTATATTTGTGACTTTTTTGACATTCTATTTTAAAATTTAACTTCATGTCGTTGAATTTACAAGTAAACTTTACCTCAATCGAATTGTCGCTGGCAACTGACATTCTCTGCATTAGTTTCTAAAGTATAGTTTTCAAAAATAATTAACTTCATGTTATTGTTTCTATTCTGCCCGTCTGGTAATCAGTTGTATTTTATTGTAAACGATTTTCTCATTAACGAAGTAATATTTTTCGCTTAAGTACGAGACTACGGTCTATCTTTCTCATCTTTGTTCAACTTTTAAATTGCATTCTCTTTTGTTTTAATTTAAGTATTAATTATTTTTGTTCTATTTCTAAACCGATAATTTTTATGTTTTTTTTGTAATCTATAGATTAAGTGTGGTTGAATATTCGTGCTTTATTTATTTTCTGACTAGTGGAGAGTCAAGTCATCAAGGTTAGATCATCGTAGTGAAGTAGCAGGAATGACAAAGGGGTTAACTTTTTGAACCATGACATTTTAAGTGTGTCTACATATATCTCTGAGAGCGGTCCACGTGTTAACGATATTAATACATCTAGATATTATGTGGCTCAATGCAGGTATGCTGTGAGTATGGACGTAAAGATAGGTCCGATGTAGATGTATGACTATTCCTTGGTAGTCGCACATAGTGTAAATTTGGCTAATTAGGAAGGGGGTAAATTAATTTCGTGGATATAATCAACTAAAATGACAATCCCCAGATTAAAGTAAACAGGGAAAGGGGGCTGTACGTTAGGACTTTATCAAGAGTATTCACTATGTAATACTCTTGCCAAAGGTCTAACAAACCGGATCATATATAGAGAATTTATTACATATAGTTTAATTCATTTAAAAGCAATCTTAAATGTATAATTAACAATTATTGGTATGTGGTACATAAAGTATGATATAAAAACTCTATACAGAAGTTGGTCGAGGATTCTTGAAAATACTGCATCAATTGTTGTTCCTGCCTTCGTTGCTTCATTAGGGTCACTTTTTATTTCTAATCTTAATTTCTCTGAGAGAATTGATTAACTGTTGTGCTTCTTGCTTAGAAAAGTTAACATTGAAGTCACCACCCAGGATCGTGGGAATTTTGTGTTAATTCTCACTCAATAGAATAAAACCATCAACTGTATAAAATATGTAGACATTGCATAATTTCCCGTATAGCATTATTGGAAGATATGTAAATTACCACCATTATTAGGAATTTTTCGATATTTACCTGCCTTCTTCTTTTCACGACGTCTTCTCTGTCAAAGTGCATTGGCTGTTAAAATATGAATCGTCTCGTTAGATAATTCATTTCCGTCTTCAGATACATTGCTCTTGTTATTTTGTTCGTATATAATAAAACACTTTATACGAAACACTTGCCCGTGAACACAAGAACTGTTAACAAATATTTAAAATTACACAATTTGCATTCAAACACAAAAACTCAATCGCTTCTAGTATAAAGTTCACGCACACACACACAAATATTACTCTACATGTACGCATAATACAAACTAACAAAACAGGGTACGGGTTGCCTTACTATACTTACAATATTCCCCACTCTAGACATTTCAGGTTTTGTGACGCTGTCAAACGAATTTGCCCTCGCTTTAGAAGCTTCACTTCAAAAATAAATGCAGAACTTTGTTACAGTCTATTTTCGTATCTGTACATTTAAATTTAAATATCGTAATTGTTTCAGTGTTATCGTTATAGTCGAATCAATATAACTGGTGGCCCACCATTGCGTTCCATGCCGCGAGTTCCTAACGTCTCGATTATAACCTTTTCAAGACCGTTATTGTGAATTAAACTTATTGTTTTGTTAATGGAATTACGAAATAGAATATTATGTATTGAAAATAAACGACGTTATGGAGATTTATCAGATTTGTGGGTTACGTTGTATAGTGGTCATTTGGAACATACCCATGAAGAGGTTTGGTCATCCTCGGATAAGCCTGCCGAAGATAAGTTGTACGCTGAGCACGTGTATAGCAGTTTTGTGAGTTTGCTCCTTTAAAGGGATATGGTGCTGTAGTAACAAATTTAACAGTATTTTATTTTGATATTTGTGTATTATCTTCTGTTGGGAAGTACTGTTACGAAATTATCCGGATAAATCAACTTGCTGGAAGCACATGGCAAAGGAATTCTTTAAGCCCACTCGACATCTAAGGTATGCCTCTGAAATCTCTTTGGAAAATAGATTTGTAATGTTCGTTATTTCTTTATTGCAGGGCTTTTAGTTTGTTTTTCACTTCTACCTTTACGTTACTTTTACTTTGGAGTTTTACTAGTATCGTCTCCTGTATGTTTGACCCTACGTCTTACCTTTTTGGTTATTTATACATTTGAGTCTGGATTGTATGTGAACTTTGGTTTTGATGAAACTTGGTTGTCAAGCTGTTGGTTGGATTTGGAATCTTGAGTTGTACCGATGAGACTCTCCTGCCTGGTTCCATTGGAAGCTACGCTCCCCTGGTAGGCCTACTGTAGACATTGTGAAACCTGGTGGAGGTAAGCGTCTTTAAATAACATAACGAGGGACCTGATATAACATCCCACCTTCTACGTGAGGCACAGAGGGCCCGACCGTTTTTTTTGCGGTACTAAATTGCTGTCATTCGACCCACGTAACTACAGTTTTTCCACATATTCCACTTAATATTTTACCCATTAAATTTAAATTGTCAGTAAATATTTTGCACATAACCAATTACATTTTTAGTAGTTTTGAACACCACGCTTGCAATTTTTGCATTTTTGTCAATTTAACCCATCGTCACTTACCTAGCTCACATTATTTAGTTCAATTTACGTTATTATTCAGTATATTAATGTAAGTGTCTAAGCCAGTATATTTTGGGGGTCATATATTGCATAGTATTAGTTAAGATTTTATTAGTTTTAAGTTGTCGTACATTTTGTGTTAGGTTAAGTGTGGGCCACACATCTAGATATATTGATTGTGTGTAATATTATTTCTGTGGGATATGGTTGTAAGTGCACCTAGATGTATTCATTAAATTTGTTATAGTAAGACGCTTATTTGTTTTCACCAGCATACATCCAACACTCCAATTTATCGAATTCACCCCCAAGGACTTGACTAGTCGGCTGTGTGAGCCTCTTTCGCCACCAATTGAATGCAGAGAGGGGACTGCACGTAAAACATACAAATTTTGTTCAGGGCACAGGGTGACCACCCTACCCTGCAGTATAGCTGATACATCAGCCTCGAAAGTTAAATTATTTTATACTATTCCCCTTTTATCTGGGAGCAACAACTTAGAATTGATACATAGGTCCTATATGCAGTAGCGTTAAAAGCATGAACAGTAATGGCCACTCCGATGATAACCACATCATTTTTTGAGACTGGGAATGTAGTATCGAGCATCTGAAGGACACGACAAAATTTATACTAGCTATATCCACTATCAAGAGGGATTCTGGTAACTCTTAAGACTCCTCAAGGTGAAAATAGAGAAGGCTATACTTGCGATTGCAGGAGATCGTCTGGTAACATGGATTTTCATAACCGGTGGTGTCTCCTAAACTAATTCCAGCAAAGAAACTGCGTACGAAATATATTCGAAACTCATACGCCCATAACACCTGCTGTAGATATCTGCATCAATTTTTAGTAAAGTTTTTTAAGTAAAATTACTGGGCTATAAGTTGGCGGGCAAAGGGGACGTCGCGACTCCATTTTATTGTTGTTTAACTGTGTTTGATTCATTTTCTTTTAAAAATATATTCCTTTCAGTAAGTTCCGCCTATCTAATTGACTGGTTCAATTTATGAGGTAGAAATGAATGTATTTCTTCGATACCGCAAGCACGGGCTTTTCAACGGCATAACATAGGCGTCCGCAAAAAATATTTTAAAGTATGTTAATGCTCCATTTCCAACTTGTATACAATTACCATTACTAAGTCTGGGTCGATCTCCTTTAATATTTTTTTTTAGAATTAGTGTTAATTTTTTGTTTCTGTTCATATTTGTAAAATATAATATTTAAATAATTAATTATTTCTTTTACATTTAATTTCAAAATACCCAAATATGGCGTCATTGCTCAAACTTTGAAATGTCAAAAAGAACAATGATCTACTTTACAGTGCTACACACGCATACCAATTTTCAGTCATCTAGTAAAACTTTTATTTTTTGCAATTAATTTAACCTAATACATTTTGAATTTAACCAAACCAGCCTATTGCCCATTTTCGATCACCTGATTTTCACACCTGATTTGACATAATCTGGAGGACATACAAACCTCAGAGGAATGCATATGATAATAATTATTGACGAGTTGCTAGCAAAAGCAATGTATACCTGTTTATAAAACTGTGACGTTTCGTTCACTCGTCGGTTGAGTGAAGGGGCGTCACTTTGGCACTCGAGCTCGGTGCGGTTACGGTAAGCTCGGGCGCCACCTTTACAGTTTTTCTCGTGGTGTAAAGGACCCACGCTAGCCTCTTGACGCAGCCTGTTGCAGTAGGGCTGGGATAGCGTCAGAGGAGACACGGTACGTCCAGGGGTCTAGGGGTAGTAGACTTCACACACACCAAAATAAAACGCACAGTTCAGATCCTATATATAGATATTTATTATTCCTAATATACCTAACCTAAAACTACTACGATTAACTATGGTGACGGTGGCGAAGCAAGAGGGCGGATATAAGCAGGTTACGAGCTTAGAGAAACGGAGCGGTAAGTCGGAGTAACTACTATCGGTATAAAAGCGGACAGAGCAGATACCAGGCGGAGGAAAGCAAAAGCACATGTAAACAATAGTAAACAAATACTCGGGCAACTTGGCTAAGGCGCAGAGCCTAATGTTAGTACACACTTCCGGTCACGGTTCCTTGTTGGTGTAATCACCCCAAAGGAGAGATTAAACCAACGAGGTTCACGGGCGCTACTTTGCGCTGGTGGATGTCCTTGTAGCTTTCCGGCCGACGCAACTAGACCAGAAAGCTCAAAGCTTCCCCAGTACTCGCTTGTCCTCCAGACGACGGTACTAGGCCAGAGGGCAAACACGAGTCCGGTTACCAGCGGAAAGTTTCCCAGTCACACACTCTCCCAACTTGCACACTGGCTCACTCCTGTAGGCGGTATTTGGTCGGGGATGATATCTCGGTGTGCTAGAAGGCTTTGTGACTTTCCGGCCGACGCAACTAGACCAGAAAGCCCCAAGCTTCCCAAGTACTCGCTTGTCCTCCAGACGACGGTGCTAGGCCAGAGGGCAAACACGAGACCTGTTGCCAACCAATGTATCCTCCCAGACACACGGCGGAGCAAACCGAGATTAGTACACAAGGTGGCACTTAGTCCCAGCCAAGCTGCTTATTTATGGTCGGATTTACTTACTCTCTCTCTCCTGTGAAATGGCGGTTGCGGTCCACGGATGGAGGTCCAAATTAATGGATTCCCAATTAATTGATCCCAAATTAATTGATCATCATTTGGCTGGCTGGGCCAAGCATTCGTTAACGGTGAAGCCAATCGTGTCAGTGATGGAGACAGTGCTCCATCTGGCGGAGTGTATTTCTACTTGATAATTTTAATAATGAAAGTATAATACTTATGTATGCTCTGTGTGGACAGTATAAAATATTAATATTTAAAATACGAAAATAGACGGTGGTTTTGGGTGTAATTTCCACACCAGAAATTATGCCCATTACCTGTATTAGAAAATACTTATATCCTAAATAGAGAAATGGACGGCGGTGTCGGGTGCAATTTCCACACTATAAAAATGCTTCATTACAAAACATAGCAGCTTTGGTGGGGCGGTTTTTCGCGTATTATAGGAAAAATTGAATTTATACGAAAAAAGTGTTCAAATAAAAAATGTGCTCAATAAAAAAACGAACAAAGTGAGCACGGTGAAACTCAATTGGCCCAGTGGTTCCCTCGCAAATTGCAAAAAACCACTAAAATTCCACGTTTTTTCAAAAATTCATAACTCCTGTTCAAATAGATATTATAACCTGAAATTTACACACTTTGGAGTTTTAGTAGAACTTAACCTACAGTCAAAATTTCAATTGAAAATACTGTGCAGTTTGTGCAAACCGTTGCTTTTGGTAAGACACTTTCTTGCACAAGGCCGCGAAAACCCTTTGGCGGATTTCGTACTGATATTTAACCAACATGGTTGTATTCTTCGAGATTTACTTTACAGCGTATTAAAAGTCGATTGGAAGCATGTGAAAAATGCGATCGAAAACCGTTAATTTCAGTGCTGTGGAAGGGGCGAAGAAAGGGGGGTAGCGAGAGCGAAGGGGAACTTGGCTACACAGTATCATCAATTGAAATTTTGAGTGTGGGTTAAGGACTTCTAAAACCCCAAAGTGTGTAAATTTCAGCTTCTAATATGTATTTGAACCGGAGTTATTAACTTTTGAAAAAACGTGCAATTTTAGTGGTTTCTGCAATTTGCGAGGGAGCCACTGGGCGAATTGAGTTTCACCGGGGCTCATTTGGTTCGTTTTTTCATTGTGCACATTTTTTACCTGAACATTTTTTTCGTATAAATTCAAATTTTCCTTTAAAAACCGTTTTTGGCGTCCTATCGTAATTTTTACTGCAAATTTCACCCAAGATTTCTTTTCCAAAATAATATCACCTTCTTCCAGACATCGCAAACTATACCTTAGCATTTTTTTTGCTGAGTTTGCAGTATGTCTGAGATCTGGCTCCCTGAAGAGCTAACTCGCCTACGCTATCATCGATATTTTGAGAAATAACGCCCACTTTTGGCATTTAGAAGGAAAGTCAAAAAAGATAAGAAAATTGCTTGTATGCACGTTTCTTTAAACAAAAACTAGTAACAAAACTGTATAATAATCATATTTCCCACTTAGTACTAACTGTTTTGGTGACACGGAATTGTGGTTCTCGCTCTGTACAGTATTATTAAAGTTATCGGCTAAGAATACTAGAACCCAGATTGAATGGCACTTGTATGACATGGCATAACATGTAATTATGAATTAAAGATTATTAACGAATTAAAATTGCTTTTTGTACTGTTCTTTAATTTTACTAAATTTTTTCTTTCCTTATAAATATTCCTGGTAAATTACTTTTTCCTCACAAATTACAAGGATATTAAAAAGAAATTATTTTCTTGTTCAACGTACATGTTGCCAATAAAATAATTTCCAGGAATCAACATCAAAGCACTTTACAATTCTCGTTCACGCCATATCGATTTTCTGAAATGAACTTCGGGCAATATCAGCTTTAATTTAAAAAAATTTAATTTGAAATCACTTACGTTGGACTGGCGAAAATATCAGAATTTCATTTCAAATTTAAACTAATCAAATATTCTGCATTCACGCTGGATGTAAACGTAACACACGACACAATAAATGACCTCTGAAGTAGAAAAATTGATAGAAAATATAAAGTGACAAAATTTTAATTTTCTCAAATAGCAAATTTTATGCAATTTCTTTTATTTCTAGATACAAACTAATACATCAGTAGAAGTTCGACTACAAGCTCTCTTGGATCGTACCTCCAGCAGTTTATACGAATTACAGACACCCGTTCTATCAACTTTAGATAATCACCCTTTTAAAAACTTGATACTACTGTTGAAAAAACCTATTTTCTGAAACTTATGTAACCTAATGTAAAAAAGTAAAAAACTAATGTATGTTATTCAAAATCATTATTAAGTATAAGAGTGCAACTACCTATGTGCCTCGTTCTTCCTTTATATACCTGAAAATTTAAAAACAGCCCCTAAAGATCACCCCTTAAGCATACCAGTAAATTTAATTTTTCGCATTTTCTAATTTGAACCCCTAAAATAGTATTAAACAAGAACAAATAGTCAACATTTTCAATAGATAACGTTTAACACATTTATTTAAAAACCACCCCTTCCACAAACTACCCCCTTTTGAAGATTTTTTTCAGTATTTTTCTCGTGATTCTTGTTTGCTTAAGAGGCGGTTAAGCGAAAAAAAATAATTAGTTCCGTTTTTTTTTAATCGGGACCATTGTGCTGCGTGGGAATTTAAATTAAAGACTCTAATTGGTATAAATTTACTCTAGAGTCGGGTCAAGTTTAAAGAAACCGATGTATGCACCTACGTTTTCACTATCTTTTGCACACAAACTTAAAGCCATAGCCTAAAGACATTGTCAGTGTATATCTACCAAGATTCCTTCCCACTTCTTTTGAGGCGGAAATATGAAATGTACGCTGAGAAGTGAGAAACATAGTCATAAGCTCAGTGATTCTCAAACTGCGTGATTTAACGGCGAATATTGTTTATTTCCGTGAACTAACACCACTCTAAATATGAAAAACGTCTTTATTTGAAATATTTAAGTTATCTTTAGTGGTAAATAGTGAATATTCATCCGTCAAACGAACAATGTCAAACCACTAAGTCTTACAATTTTTTAGTACGTAGATATTACACGTTTTAGACTAGAATAAACACGATCGCGTAGCTCAATCGGTAAGATGCTCGAACAGCAATAAATATAAATGGGGTTGTTGCGAGATCGATCCCCAGCATTTCCACTTTTCTTTATTTGATTAATTATTAAAAGTTAATAATTTTCCTTCCAAAATTTTTAATTTATTAAATTGCGCCACGAATTTTGCTAAAACTTTATTTTCCCCAAAAACGTGTCTTTTGTTACTACTAGCTCGTGTTTATCTCTAATAAAATCTACTTTCTTACGTTATATATTAATACACGAATGGTGAAACGTGCGTCGAGTAGATAAATTGTTCAAGTGTAGTGTTTTTGTGTTTATGAAAACGCGTCAATGTGTTGTTCTTTCAGGATTGTTTTAATTTATTTGTTTTAAAATTATTGTTAAATTTTTTAACATTTATTTTGTCAACCAGAATTATTATTTATTACCGATAAAAGAAAAATAATTTATTTTTGTTATCCTCATAGAGATTTGAGATTTTTTTTGTTATATGAAATACCTTATTTTTACTGACATCGTTTCCCCTACTAATACTATGATCCTATCCGTTCCTGGCAAGAAATGCCCAAACCTTCCCGTCTCTCTTGCTGGACTGTAGCAATATTAGTCTTTGATTTCTTTTTCTGATTACTCATTGCTATTTACCGAATTGGGCAATTCATTTTTTGTTATCAGTTTCATTTGTGCCCGAACCTATATACCTACAGTGTCCGTCGTAAAGTTGGCTACATATGAGAAAAATTTGTATTATTGAGATTTCTAACAAATACTATATTGGGGGTTCGTTTCTTTTTTTTACATGCAAATACCTTTATTCAACTAAAATACATACAGTTTTTGTCGAAACTAATCAAATATTTGTGAAATAGACAAAAGAGTTTATGATAATTAATGGTAGGGGTAAAATTTGCACTTTTTCATTTTCCTCATATCTGCTTCAAAATTGATATATGGGGTCCTTGTTGTATTCTATATGCACTTTGTCTTCATAAAATTTTTCGATATCTTAACAATTTGACCCACTTTTCGGTACCACGGACAACTATTTTTTACAGTACTGCCAAACCAGTGATCACATGACATGTGTCAAAATGTAATTTTTTGTTGTTGAACATGCATATACGAACCCCCAATAGAGTTTTTTAGAAATATCAAAAATATAGTTTTTTCCCATATATAGCCAACTTTATGGACAGTGTATAATCAGAATTCCACTAAAATTATGAAGTTACTAAATTAATAATCTTAACATTTTATGATAATATCTTTCCTTTTTTTTTTAATTATTTAGCGACATCATTGCTGAGAACTGTTCGGGAACTACTGGCATTTCTTACACATCAAATAAAATCTTAGTTCAGGCGTTTTAGCGGCCATGACACAAGTCAGTTTAAATTGTACCCGACTCTATCAATCGGACTATTTAATAATAAGACTAAATTAACCTGGGGAGTAGGTGAAATTTTATTTCATAAATTTTGCTTACTATTTATAAGACAGTTCAACTTTTAATAAATATATGGTCAGGTTTTATTAAAGTGAAACCTTGTACATCGAAACATTTCATTCCATTATCGTCGTTGTCATATTATCCCGGCGATATGTTTACCGCAAACAATGGCTTAAAGTTTGGTGCTAGCCAATGTCATATAAGGTCTCAGATATAAATAACGACGAACATATTCCGCGTCCCGTCCCATATGTGCCCTAGTCAGAAGACTATAAAATAAGTTAAGAATGGATAGTTTAGAACTCGTAGGGTGTAAAGTGCCTTCAGAGCACGTCCCTGTCAACCCTGACTAATGTGCAGTTCGCTTGGCTAAGGATAATTCCTATATCGCAGACACAGCATCGGCTTATTGTACGAAGTTGAGGACGGAGATTCGGACCAGTTATGTTTTATCTTAATTGTTTAATCTCAGAATGCTTTTAAATACTTTTTGGTCTATTTTGTATCATCTGTTTGTTTCGCCTAAGGAACGGCAAAGCGAGGTTAAAAGATAAGTAACTTTTACAAACGCGTAAAGAAGTTTTGCTTGGCTTATTCACTTTTATAAAACTTCCAACGACCTAATGGATTCTTATTAATTCAATAATCGCATTGTGTTCTGCAGTGAAGGTAACTTTAGATGGAATTCCGTTGAAAAGTTTGGCTCATTTTTTGGTGAACAGAGCTCACAGTTTTTAAATCTCGCTTGTAAAGGAAACCGACTTTTATTGTATAGAAATGTAGCTGAAACTTACTTTGATATACAGTAATAGTTTTCTAAATTTTTGAAACATATTCTGTTGAAACAAAAGAGAATCGCCCGTGTTAAAAGAGTTAGGCCTTGGTTAGTCTTTTTCATACAATACAATTAGAAGATTGAGGATACAGCCAATATCTTCTTAAATTTTTTTTGTTGAACTCCCTACTATAACTTTTATTCGTATTGCTTTTATGACCTGAATGAATTTGTATCTTTTCTAAACCAAACCAGCTAAATAGTTTTTTTGTTAATATCTTCAATTTAAAAGTAGCTGTACAATATTTTAAAATTCGTGTTTTCTTGTTCTTGTCTTTTATGTATGTTTACGTCTCAAAGTTTTATCTAATCAACAGTCAATATTCACTTGAATTTTGTATATAAATTTTGCACGTGTTAATTAGTAAGCATAGTAATCGTAAAAAATTTCATTATTTTTAATGGGTTTAGAATGTCACGAAACGTCGAGATTTTAAATTTGAGCAAAAAAACGTTCTGTCTGTCGGTCAGTCTGTCTGTAACGTTTTTTCTTTTGTGCTTACGTTTTCTATCGAACGGTTCAAGACATTGCACTGTGGTCCGAACTAAATAAAAAGTTGACTAAATTCAAATTTTAAGTGTGTTATACAGCTTTCAGGTTCCAGGGGTACATTAGGGTACATCTCAAGTAATATTTCCCGGAATATCGACCTATTTGTTCGAGAAATCTACCTGCGATGACCCTCCAAATATGAATAATTGTTAAACTATGATTTTATTTCAGTTTGTTGGCTAATTTCAACGTGTGATTGCGCCTCGAATATTTGTGCTTTTGGTTTGTAATTTTTACAACAATATCTTTACGGCAAGTACTTTATTTACATGTAAAATGTTTCCACTAATTTTTGTTTGAAGCGGCTAATTTTATTATTTTTAAATTCTACTAGACCTAAAGAGAGTTTGCCACTAAATGCCGCGGAGATTTTCATTCTAAAATATACTGTAGGTACCCCTTTATATCGCGCTTAAATACATTTTTGCTCGAAGTTGTTTCATTAGAAAAAAATCGTGTTCTTTTATTTCGATATAGGGCGCACAAGTTATTTTCAAACCAAAATAAGATAGTATCGTTGCCGTCAGTAGTGTGGCAAACACTATACTATGGAGACTAAGAGCTTTGCACCTATAGTATATATTGAAGGGATTGCATCTCCCCCACCCTAAACTACCCTGGCAACCACCAAATTAAATTATTTTATTTTAGAATGCATACAGGAAGGGAACTGTTTGACGTTTCGTCGGAAAAATCTGGTGAAATGCGTATAGCACAGAAGGCTTGTGTGGTGGATTATCTAGTCAATCACGATGGAAAGGCAGGGGATGCGCAAACAATCGTTCGCATAAAAAACGCTGCATTTGACTTATGCAACAAAGTTTTTTCAAGGCTGAACAAATGCAATCGAAATCGAGAAAGATTCCGTCAGAATCATGGAAAGTAGCTTGACGCTGATTTTGATGATGACGCAGAGGAAGAACCGGAGGATCCTGATCAAACTGTGTCGAGTGCTGAGGCAAGCACGTCATCGTATCGTGGTCGACCCACGGTAAAGTTTGAGGAAGGTATTTCGAGGACCAAGCGACCACGGGCCGTGAAATTGTCGACAGAGTTTGAAGCGAAAGTGGCTTTGAAATCTAAGGGAAAGGATTCAGAAGTCAAACTAATCACTGAAGCTGTGTTTACGACACCAAATCAAGCTACGAAAATTCGTAAAGCCTGCCATGCTGCACAAAAATCGGAAGATTTAGTTCCTTTAACGCCGGATGAGGCGGTTTATTTAATTGTCGAAGCCAAGTTAACGAAACGTCAGTACACGTTTATTAGACAGCAAGGTAAAGAAAAACATGTGGATATCTACCCGTCCTATCACAAAGTTTTAGAGACTAATCACGAAGCCACCCTGAGTCTGATATATTTTCATTATTTCACTCGTATTTTATGTGTCATTTTAAATAAGATACATGCAAAAAAATACATAAATTTTCACTTTGTCAAAAAACTACCCCCTACAAAGCCACCCCTGAATTCGATATTTTATTATTATTTTTTTCATACTTCGTGAGTCATTTTGAAAAATTTGCATGAAAAAATACGTGTGAATAGCCAGTGCCAAATAACCACCCCTTAAAACCAACCCCTGATTTATTTCATTTTTTTCACTATTTTTCTCGTGATATGTAGGTAAGTCATTCCTGACTTACTTAGACAATAATCAGGTTTTTGTCCACTTTTCTCTGATTTTGGACCACTGTGCATTAACTTGGTATTTTGTACACGTATGTATTATAACAAGATCTGGAAGTATGGATTGTTATTTGAACATATCCGGTGAAGGGTTGGGGGAAAAGGGGTAAATAGGGGAAAATAAGAAATCCAAGCTGGTAAGAGTACAGAAACTTGGGATTTGTTAAATATACTAGAAGCGAAGGTCTCAGATTTTATATAGCATTTTTCAACTCATCCACCACCACCGCACTTCATTATTAAAGGGCTGATAAAATTGTATCGAGATATTCACCTGAAATTTGATACACGTATACATTATAATGACATATGGAACTTGATTATATTTTGTGAAGATTCCGTTGAAAGGTTGGGAGTAAGTATAGGTAAATGGGGGAAAATGAGTAAAACAAACTGGTAAGAACACAGAAACTGGAAATTGAGTGTATATACTAAAAGCCAAGACCTCACATTTTTTTACAATATTTTCCTTCCCCCCACCACCCCCAGTCCATTATTAAAGGGGTTGATAAAATAACATTGAGACATTCACTTGAAATTTGGTACACGTATATTATATTATAACATCTGGAACTAGGCTATACTTTGACACTATTCCGTCGAAGGGTTGGGGGTTAAACAGGGGTAAATACTGGAACATAAGTAAAGCAAGCTGGTAAGAGTACAAAAATTTTAAAGGTGTATATACTAGAAGCCAAGTCTTCAATTTTTTTTATAATACACCAAGTCCATCACCATCACGACCAAATTATTAGTGGGGTTAGTAAAATAAAACATTCACTCCAAATTTGATACAGGTTTGTCTTATAACGACATCTGGAACTAGATTATATTTTGACATGATTCGGTTGAAGGATTAGGAGGGGAAAATAACAAAAGCCAACAAATATGATTCCAGAAATTTAGGATTTGGTGTATATTCCAGAATCCAAGGTTCAAGCTTTTTTATAACATTTGTCAATCCCCACCATTACCCCCTTTATTTTGAGCTTATTCTGTTGAAGGGTTGGGGGCAATAGTAGTACATATGTAAAGCAAGCTAACAGAAGCAAATATAGTACAAAGATGTTTTAGTTCAAAGAGGCTTGGACGGGATATCTGGATGTGGAAGTAGTGATTCCTTACGCAGTGTTTTTTTTTTTCAATTTTTTTACAATTTCCTACCACATACAACCTTCTACAAACAAATTCTAAAGAATTTCCTGGATATCACAGAGTTCGCAATAGAGTTGAGATTAAATTGCAGCGTAGAATTTTATATGGAGAGACGTGAATAGAAAGTTACAAGTGTCTCCTTAAGGGTTTTAAGGAGCAACACAGAACTATTTTTGATGTTATTCACAATATCCTTTTGTTCATTTTTCTCTTTTCTAGTGAATTTGCTTATTAACAATAATTTTGGGACACCTCGCATAATTTAAATATCATTAAATCGTGAGTTGTGAACCACGCAGGGAAAATACGGAACAGTTAAGTTAAATGGAACCACCGTTTAAATATTTTTCTATGACTTACTCTCGCTTTACCAGAGAACTAAAACATATATCGTTTATTGCTGATAACACTATAAACTCTACATTTCAGTTATTCAGTTCAAATAAATTATTTAGTGGAATGTTAATAATAATGATTTGAAATACCCCAACGTGAAGAGTAGAGTTTACAATTTGATAACCAACGAAAATTTCAGCATGCATAATTTCATTAAAAAGTTTGAAAACTCCTGTTTCCTACCTTGTTAACTTTCTAAAATGAAATCAAAATTTAAATATTGTAATTCTCCAATTTTTAATTAATACGGTGTTGTGCTTTTAAATAATTCAATGTGGAGAACTAGCGGTCAATAATTTAAAAGCCCGGCTAAATATTGAATAATAATTAATTAGAATATGTTCCAATCTCTCTCGTTCATCTATACAATCTGCATTAAAATCAGATCATAAACTGTTCAATTTACTCTTAAAATGTGCATTGATATCGATATTAACTTGTGTATAATTGAAGTGGATATTGGAAATACATAAACTACGGGATATACAGGGTGATTCATTTAAATAATGACAGTAAAATGTCTCGAACAGAACGCATTTTTCAAGAGAAATGTTTCTTTTGCTTAGTACCCAATATAATTTTCATTGGAAGTACTAACTAAAGGTTACATTCTGGAATATTTTCAGATTATTTGCATCGATAGTTTAGGGGTTTCCTTTTCATGGTATGGGAGTGGGCTCGATTTTTTTTAAATGTCTTCATTTTACTTCCACACCCACGTAGTGGAGTAGAAGTATAGTAATCGTAAACAAATTTTCAAAAATTTTTCTTGATGAAATAGGTTTAGAATGTCGAATACTTCGAGATTTTAAATTTGAACAAAGGAAGAAATTCTGCCTGTCGGTCTGTCTGACCGTCTGCCTGTCGGTCTATCGGTCTGTCTGTCTGTCTGTTTGTCTGTCTGTCTGTCCGTCCGTCCTTCCGTCCGTCCGTCCGTCCGTCCATCCGTCCGTCCGCCTGTCTGTCTGTCTGTCTGTCTGGATGTCTGTTTGTCGGTATGTGTGTAAATCAGAGTAAGTCGTTGACTAGACTAAGCAGCTTGTTAAAGATGAGCAAACAGCAACTTTCAGATATGCCTAAAGTAGTAATGACTGCATGTGTCCCTTATGAAATTGCGTTAGTGTGGGATAAATTATCCGAACATTGATGTTTTAAAGTAGAACATTATTCTAACCAAGACGAAAATAATATTGATGTTAACGAGGTGAACGTGGCGTAAAAAATGATGTGAGTATATCTCCATCACCGCCCCAAAAAATCAGATCCACGACTATTGCTGCAAATCTCAATAAAGACATACAACAATCTCTAAAAACAACAGTCATGGCACACACTTTCACATTATCAAGTCCCTCAAGCGTGCTCAGTGCAGAGTTTTATCCACCGATTGAACTAGATATAGGCAGTCGATATGGTATGGGATTAATCGGGTTTTAATCATACAACTTAATATCGACGAGACGAACAATGGTTTCTATTATAGGACTTCACCGAAAGCAGCTCCCACATTTCTACACATACCGTACGGAGTCTATGAAATTGTTGAAATATATAATCATTCCTAATCCTGGACAAGGCGAGGAGCTATAAGTATCTTCGTGGGAACAAATATTGTCACAGTCAGGTTGGTCACTTTTTGGAGTTAATGCAATTGAAATCCACGATTAAACCTATTGATCTGATGCCAACCAAGCAAGACTTTTATTGTTCCTTAGATATACTCATTGAAAGCCAAAGCGTGTATGGGATCTGGAGGTACTGTGGTTACGGGAATGATTACGCATCTAGTGCACAGATGGATTTAAGATGTCTGAAGAGGTTGGTGCGGACGGAGCTGGGAATAAATATTATAGTACACAGAATAGCGTCCCACTCATGTTCCAATCAGAATATAATGCTAATTCTGAAAGCTCTTGTCATAGATCTGTTATCGAAAATATATAAACAAGAACATTAGAGGGACAGATATTAAATTTCAGACAACCACGCAGTATTACTCAAGTCCTGTAAATTTGAAACTAATATTAAATAGAAGAAGAAATTGACAGAAAACAGCAGAGCTATCTTGATAATAACGCTGGGATAAGGAAATAAAATGCAGTGAAGTAGTTGATCAGCCAACAAAATACAGTATTAGAGCTCTACTATTTACCCGAACTGTTTTATGTCTTAAGTACAGGAGACATAATTCAAAAGTTTCAAAAATGGGAAAAACAAGCAAGAAGTCTTACTGGAGGAATATGTAAAAATATAATTTTAACCTTTATCGCATATTTAATTAGAAGTTGAATGATTTCTTTTATCCTCTGTAAAAGTTTATTTCCGCAGTTGCCGCATTTGGGTTCTATCCACAGGGCAACAAAGCACTGTACGTACTAGAAGTCTTCGCTGCTGACCGAAGCAAATTTTTCAATTCCCTACCTGCCGAAATTAAAGAAAAGGCTTCCTTATATTCTTTTAAAAAGAAATTGTGAAACTATTTAATAAATGGTTGTTGTTATTTAGTCGACGAATTTTTAAATAATAATTAGGTACCCATACACTTTTAACTACCTAAGAAAAATAACTGTTTTACGATATATTTGACTAACTACTTATTTCGATGTTATTTATGAATGTTGCTGCAATTATCGTCATGTATTATATTTAATATATTACTGTTTTTATTCATTATTAATTACTATTTATTTTTATTTAAATTTTGTTGAGCGCCAGGTTTGTTGCCAAACCGATTTAATTTTTATCTCCTTTTTAAAACTCTTAACTCTTTCAGGGTCAAGAGTGGTTTCAATTGCTCAAAATTCACGTTTGTATCTTCCTCAGCAAACTGTAGGTTCCAATGAAACACAGCCTCTGGTTTTTACAAATTTTTAATGTGTTAATCAATTTAAAAGTAAACAAAATGAAGTATGACAAAGGAGCATAAATTTTGGACAATAATAAAAACTTAAAACTAGAATAAAATTGCAATTTGGCCTTTATTTGGTTGAAAAATTCTTTATATCTGCGTTTTTTTAATCATTTATTTGATTTCAAATACCTAGGATTTATCTGATTGGTCATTTAGATGTTACCTTGAATTCTATCGATCGGTGTTCCTTATTCCTTTGCGTGCGCACGCTTCAGCTGTTGGTTTCGTTTCTTAACTGCTGGCTGCGCTGTTGACGTTGAAAACCTGCTTTGACAGGGCACTTGACTTTCGATGGTTTACACTTTATTTTAAATAGCACTAGATTTTATTATTTAATCTAGGTAAATATTTACCAGATTATTTACACTTCAAAATATGCGTTGCACAAAACAATACCTTTTATACTCTTCTTATTTGTAAACAAAGTTTGTTGACATTTGGTTATAGAATTTTATTATAAATTATGATTTGTTTCAGGAACAGAACTATTGCTTGTTCGGCATATATCAATCCACTTGGATATCAAATATTTTTAAAATTTATCTTCAATATGGTTTATTAATTAACGTGAGTATGCTGGTTTCATTATTAATTTTGATTCTTAAAGTGTGAGGTTAACTTTTCCTCTTATTATTTTAACAAATTGAGGTTAACTTTTCCTCTCAAAATTTGCGTCCTTACGCTTTTGACGCTCAAAACATACTAAATTTGAATTTGTGGAATTCTATTGGCCCGCACAAGCCTAATTTGACATTTATATTACAAAACAGGATACTTGATTTCATTTTTTTATGAAAAACTTTATTTTAATATAATTCTTTTCGTAGATTGAGAATGATAAAACTGATTTCATATTCATTTTGTAGAGCTTGTTCTGAATTTTCTGATATGCCATACTATATGTTTTTGTCAATATTTAAAATTTTTCTATTACCATTTATTTTTACAAAATTTTCAACTAAAAACTATCTTATACTAATATAACTATTATGTAAATTGATTAGCAATCCTCTCTGAACATTTCTATACTAATAACACTTATCCTACTATATTTTATATCAAAATAATGACCAATGCATCTTTTGCCTTTTTAGGGTACCGCAAACTGTCATTGGTTTCCTTGATAGGCCTACAACTTATCTACCTTGATGAAATTTTAACATACAACTTATGAAAACTATTGGGAGAAGTTCCCTTCAAAACCATGTCTGGGTTTTATCAATATAAAATTTCTTTTTTGTGAGATACAGTCTGAAATATGTAAGGTTATGCACCCTTATTTTAATTAATGGATCTTGAAACCTCTAATAGTCCAAGTATTCTAGAACTTTCACGTTCTTTAGTGAAATATAGTAAGTATCTACCATATTCATTACTTTTAAGTCAATATGATGTGAAATTATACAGTTTTCAATCACTTTTCACTTTTGCGGTGGAATATACCGTTCTTACTAATAATATTTTTGTATCCATGATTTTGTATACGCGTTTGTCAAGTCTTTTAGTGCTTATAGCTCACTTATGAGTACTTGTTGAAAATTTCACTACAAATAATGTTTTTATTTCACATTTAAATAAATTTTTTGTTAATTTTCATCTATATTTCCCACTACTATGCTACTTATGTTGACCATAGGCAAGTCCTTACCTATATCTACATGTTATAGTTCATGGTGACGTAAATTAATAGATCTTAAACCATTTTTAACGTCCTGTACAGGTACACATTACGTTATATAAAATTTTCGGGTATGATACATTTAATTATTATTTTTGGTCATTTGGCCTTTTACGTTTCGTTTACAATAAATTAATCATTTTGGTTGTGTTTCAGTAGAACTTAGGTTTGTTATCCTGTTTAAAATCTCATGCTGTTATTGCCCAAAGATTTCAGTAATGTTTTACACCTAACGCATAGGTTTTTATAATTTAATTTTGCTATTTTGTAGTGGATTTTTCAGTTTTCTCTGTGAAATCAAATTTTTAACAATCTGTACAATTCCTTGTGGTGTGACTACCTTGTTGTCACAACAATATATATTATTTATTATTATTGTTTTTGTTTATGTATTGACACGTCTTATATCATTATACTATGATCGAAAAGATAATAAATTATTATTATTATTATTATTATTATTATTATTATTATTATTATTGCCTTGCCGTGTACGCAACCTGCATTATCCATTGAAAAATAAATGTCGTAAAGTTAATAAAGTTTTCCGCGGAATGGCGTTTGCAATAGTAAAAAAGCAATATAAACATATAAATTTAACATGGAAATCCAGGTGCAGGGATGTGAATAAAATAAATCCATCGAAATACCTCTATCAAAATTTCAATAAGCCTGCACTTAAGGAATTGAAATAGGTAGTCAAGTAAATCTACACGGTAAATATGTAACCGCCTGCAAGCTGCAGCATTGATAGATGTACCCGCTCTTAGGTCTGATTTAATGCGAGATTTTTCGCCAAGTCGAAGAAAGTAGGATTAGGATTTAATCATTTCTGAAGTTGACAGTTCAGTAATTGATATTGTAAAATTGTTACACGAATTACCTATAATATTATATATAACAAGATTACAACTTATTTCACCACTACATTTTTCAATTTCTAAGCTTTCAAGACCATCCTGCTGTTTATTATTTCTAATTATTAACCTTAACTTTCTGACTTCAATGCTATGATTGAACAAGCACACAACTTAAAAAGGCCATGTACTTTTGAGCAGAATATGATACCCCCCGTTTATTTTAACCCGCTAAATCTGATGCCGTCGTCAGAATTACTCAATCACTTCAGAATTTTTTTTAATCCCTCCCTATTAAGATTTTAACTGATTTTTTGCAATTTCTTGAGGTTATGGTAAAATCTTGATGTGGTGCAGTAATTCTGAGGGCGGCATTAGATTCAGCGGCTGAAAAGACAGTGGAGTATCATACTCTGTTCAAAAGTACAAGGCATTTTTTAAATTCTGTGTGCCTGTGTTGTTTTCAAGGATATATTGAGCAACACTTCTCCGTTATTCCCTATTTGATATGGACCTTATGTTCTTTAATTCTTGTTATAATCGGAGGATTAGTTTGCCCAACATATTTCAAATACAATTCTCACAAACTAATTTCATAAATCGCAAATCACTTGTTTGATTCAATTTTATCCTTTGGATTGCTTAATAGTTGTTACAATTTATTTTCCGATGTATCTGTCATATTTAAGTTTTAGAGATCCTGCTAGAACACGGGTAAGTCGTTATTCATTACGAAATAATATAAACTTTAAATTCCGTCTGGTTTGAACAGTAGAGAACCTCCGAAAGATTTCCTTAAATCTGCGTTTCCGAATTTAGTTATCAACTAAACTTAATAAATGATTAAACAGGGAATTGTGACACTTCATTTTGTGCCAAGGATAGTTATGTGTCAATAGGGATATATCTTAAAATATTGATGTCTTTTTTGTATATATAAAACTTTCTAACTTATATCCGCTATTGTTAATTAAAAATATATCTAGAAATAATAGTTTCCTTTTGTATGTAAATTTTGCTAAAGTGGGAATGAGCGTTTAATTTCGAAACAAAATTGTCTACATCTGCAACCTTTATATTGAATACTGAAAATACATCTCTAACATACCCTAAAGAAGTACTCGAATTTTTCCATCATCTCTGTTTCGAATCTGCCCGTGAATAGATTGGTAATGAAAGGCGGTGAAGAGGTACCCGTTTCAGTCTCCTCATGTTGCCCGTAGTCACAGATATAGTAAGAAAAGTACGAGAAAAAAATGTATTATAGTCTCTTCAGTAATTGGCTGATGTTGATAGTACTTGTCGATGTTTCGTCTTCAGTTTAAAATATGATCATGATTATTTAATTTATTTTTATTTTGTTAAACTAAGTACTTCAATACCCCTTATAGTACAGGAGTGATATAAAAATTTTTCTTAGTAGTGGAAACTTCATTTGTAAATGAACTTATTCATTAAAAAAATCACCATGACATTTACTAATCTTAAGAGTAGACACCTAGCAGACTGCAAATGTCTGCCACTGTACTTTCATAACTGTGAGGTATGCCTGCCTTTGGACCTCTACCAACCGGGACGTATGGCGATCATGTTTTTGTAATAACTGAGTGGAAATTAATCGATAACAAAGAAATCGACTTGATACTACTTTGGCGTACCCACTATAATACCCAATGATATAGCGTGTAGGTTTAGAATGTCTGTCTCTGGACCTTCATTAAGCAGGATGTATGGCGATCATATTTTTGTGATAACTATGTGGCAACTAATCGAAAAAAAATTCAGCTGATACAAATATATGTAACAACTGCACAAGACACTGAGATATTTAGTGAAGTTTCGACCATTAAGAAAATTTCTCAAATCACTTGTCTTGCCTACCATGCTCTAAGGCAAAGGATTGATCATGTAACTAATGATAGAGAGAGAAAAAGAAATGACATGGAAAATGTTTAAATATAGCAACTATATACCTATACATATATACACATATGCGATAAAAAGTAAATTAAGAAAAACAATAATAATCACTAGGTATTTAATTTAAATCATTTTATTTTACGTCATTAAGGCTGCAATTAAAAATATCGAAGTCGCTACATAATTTGTTAGAAGTACTGCAAATCGTATGTAAAGGTGCTACGTTAGTACGCGGTGTAGGTAAATAGAAAACTTGGTGATTTCGAGAAGTTAACCTGGGAACGTGAACATTAAGCTTGCTAATTATTTCGGGTGCGTCAAAATCATTGTGTAGTAATTTAAACAAAAATACTTGAGAAAAGTCTATCCTTAAGAGTAGTCATAGAGTATCTTTCAAGCGAGTTACTTTGCGGAAAACCAATCACTGGATGGGTACCGTCGGATTTGAACCATAGTAATTTAAGAAATCTACGTTGAACTGCCTCCAAGTTATTCTTGTGAACATCATAACTGTAACTCCAAATTCGTGATGCATACTTAAGTTTCGAACTGAAGAAGGATTGAGATTTTCAGAGTATCAGTATTAGTGAATACTCGACCTGTATGAACGATGAATCCAAGGGCTTTGGAGGCTTCAGACACAATGGTATCAATATGATTATTAAAGGATACTTTACTATCAAAAGTTACGCCGAGCTCGCGAAATATTATAGGTCTTTAAAGTATGACATTATCTATCTGTAATCAAAAATAATGGGTGATGTTTTTAAAGACAGGGACATTACGTTACATTTACTAGCATTCATGAATAATTTATTTATTATACACCAGGTGTTTATTTTGTCAAGGCAAGTTTGAAATTGAAAACAGTCATCGATTTCATCAATTACTGTGAACATTTTTAGTCGTCGGCATATAAAAGGTGAGGCAAATCAATTTAGTTCACTATGTCGTTAATAAATATGTTAAAAACAAGGGCCCCAGAATAGATCACCGGGGAACTCCAGATGTGGCAGTAAATTCGATCAATTTGAACCCATTTGGTGTAACTTGATGACTCATATTCATTAAATAAGATTTAAACAAAAGAAGCAAAGAATACGAGAAGCCGATTTTTTCTAATTTATTAAGTAACAACTGGTGATCAAGTCTATCAAGCGCTTTAGAGAAATCGGTATATATGACATCTGTCTGCCCACGTTCATCTAAGGATTCAAAAATATATTGAGTTACACAAAATAAATTTGTTGTTGTTGAACGCCCTTTCATAAATCCGTGTTGGTTAATAGAGATTTTGGTGTTAATTGAACGATATATTCTATCATGCAGTAATATTTGAAAAAGTTTACAGAAGTTCCAAATTGCAGAGATTGGTCTAAATTTCTCAATGTCTAGTTGAAGATGGGACATACTTTGGAATATTTCCATAGGTCAGAAAATAGGCAGTTTTTTTAAGATTAAGTTAAAAATTAGAGTTAGAGGATACGCAAAGGTGATAGCGCAGTCCTTTAATAAAAAAGTTGGAATGGAATCAGGCCCGGTCATCATTTTGGGTTTAATTAGTTTTAGAGCCCGAATAACCTCATCTTCATTGAAACAGTTTATACTAAGAATAGGGTTATTGTTAGGAATATCGGCCTCAATGTGATGTTTCTCGATATCCATTGAGGACTCATTATAAGATTAACCGACATAATTGACAAATGCCTTTAGTATATCAAAGGATTGTTTAACGAAGATCCCTCAAAGCACATCTTTTCAGATACAATGGCCGACCCTTTTTTACTGTTGATGAAAGCCCAAAATATATTGGGATCATTTCTTATATTATCTTCAGAGTTCTGCACGAAATTTCTGTAGGCTAAATTGGTATCATATTTTATTTCCCTCCTGATATTTTTGATGTTATTGTGTATAAGTGGATCACTGGTTCTTACATACTGTCTCCTAAGGCTAATTTTTTTACGACACTGCCAATAAACCAGGGAGGATACCTGCTGCTACGAGAAGTCGATTTCTTAGGTACAAAAGATTCAAATACAGAGTCAAGTTTGTTACAAAAATGAGTGCAAGCACTATTGACGTCATTAAAAGAAGAGAGGGAGGACAAGTCTATGTTGAGAAGCTTTTCATACAATTTGGAGAAATCACATTTGCGGAAATTATAACTAACACCATGATTAGTTGGAAAATTATTATTAAGGTTCTTAACAGTACTTATTTCAGTTGATATGATCAGAGCAGGGTGATGAGAATCTTCATTAGTTAACGGATCAGGAGATTGAGATACATCACAGTTTTTGTTGTGTAACACTAGATCATTGCGATTATATATTAAGTTGTATTGAGATACATTATTAGTGTCTAGAAAATTATTCAAGGCTCTAATTAACTATTGATTACCTCAGATAATATTAATCAAAGAGAGCAGTATGTCAGAAAAACAACATGTAACATTAATTAGAATCGACATTTTTTTAATATTAAAATTACTTTGTAAATTATAGCTAGTGTTGTTAACATGTGGATAGGGGGTGTGCAGTTGTGCGGTCTTCAGAGTTATTTGGTAATTTGGAGGTAGGGAGTGGAAATATGTACATATGATTTTTTTTCATGATAATTGCATTCATTTTCAACGTGTCAGAAGTTTGTTTAGTGGTGAAATCTGTTTTTCTTTTTGCTGTTATGTCTACCTCTTCATTGTTCTAAGTTTGTATATGTGTTTACTCAAACAAAGACTGACCTTCCTAGCTAAATTAAGTTTAAATTTACTAAAATTTTAATTTTTAATACTGGAGTTAGTATTATGATTGAAGAATTAATTATTATTTATAGTTTAAATGACAGACAGTGGGTCCGATAAAATCGCAATAGAAGAGGTATCTATTTTCAAACGCAGCAAATAATTCTTTTATCGTGCCACCGTATGGCTTTGATGATGTCGTTTAATTATTTGTTTTCTCTCTTGCTGTTGGTATTTTCAAGGATGTGAATTTATTGTGTGTGACACTCACCTTTGTTTCCGTTAGAGTGTTCGACACGAAATGAAATAATGAAAACGGCAAGCTATCGGCTACCCTCCGTTGCTATACAGCGGGAAAAATAAATTGATAATACGTTGCTCACATCTCATGGTTTTTACTGCATATATTGTATAATTTTTAAAAAGTTGTTCTAGTGATAATAGACTATTGAATACGTCCAAAATTATGGGGTAGAAAGGAACAATTGCGTTAAAGGGTTTTTATTGTTTAATATGTTAGTTTGACAGAGGAAGTACATTATCTAGATGTTTCAAAATAACTCAGGTACAATGCAAATGTGGAGATTTGTAGAAGAATAATTTTTTGTAGAAAATTAAATTTTACATTCATGTACGTTATTATTTTTTTTTCTATTTTTAGTATTAAAAATAATTAAGGAACAATATTAAAAATTTACGAAAGTTCAGCTTTATTTTTGTTTTCCAGTAATTCATCCATAAGTTCTCTTCGCGGCATCCTAGGTATATTTAAGTATTCAGAGAGAAGAACTTCTTAAAAAAACAAAGAAATTTCTTTTCTGGTCTGCTCTGTACGACCAACGGTGACCGAGATATCGCCATTCAAAATTGACCATTTTTTGCCATATTCTACCGCATTTGTTCTCATACACGAGAGGTTTTTTACGAGAGAGGGAGAAGTTCTTTTAACACATAATACACAAGAGGAAGAAATCGATGCTGCAAGTTTATACATTTTAGCTTTACCAGGCATATAATAAAAGCGAACGATAAGTGCTTAACTACCTAAATGTCGCTTATAATTATTTAAACAATTATCGAAGAATGCGACGTTTACACTATCACAGTTCGAATGAAAACATATTTTGATGATTTTCTTCTCTTAGGAAATCTTCTGCGACATTTGCGTACCGCGGCACTGTCATTTTGGCATTGCATGATAGATTATTTTTACCAGGAATGCTGGTAATAATGGTTACTAATTAATAAATTTCAGATAAGATTTACTCAAAAACTGATAATTTTAGAGAAAAAAAAAATCGGCAAAGTTATTTACACAGAACTTCCCTCGTTATTTGTGCATGGCGGTCACTCTAAAAAATTATTAATTACGAAATGACATTGAGAATACAGATCGGAATATAGTTATTGCTATTATTACAAAAAAACCTGATAACTTTTGGTCAAAAAAAATATACAGAGTGCTCATCCAACAGCAAAAGTACTATACTAAATAACAGGTGCCAAATATGGAAGGCTTGCGCAAATACCTTTACAAATGTCCACCATTACTGAATTATTTCTTGGGATGCCATTATTCAATAAAAGTATATAATAGGTGCATATGCCAAATATTACTGCCATCTGTCACATTTTCAATTCCACATTTACATAATGGAGTGGAAGGATAGTGGTGGTTAAAAAATATAAAAAATTTTCAAATTTTTTTTTTTTTAATAAGTTTAGAATGTCACGAAACGCGAAAATTTTAAATTTGAGCAAAAAAAAATTTTTCGCTCTATTCCAGTGTTAAATTTTTTTCCATAATGGTGAAAGGATGTGGCAATTTTTTTTTCCGAAATAGGTTTTAAATGTCATGAAACGTGGAAATTTTAAATTTGAAAAAAAAATATTTCGTCTATTCTATAATAGTGATAAATAGATACCTAAACATGTTTTCAAATTTTTTTTTAAATTTTTCAAAAACATTTTTAAATTTGTTTGAATAATTTTAGAATGCCATGGAAACGTGGAAATTTTAAATCTGAACAAGGAAAAAAAATCCATCTATTTTAGTGGTAAAACTTTTTTCGAAATTTTTAAAAAATTTTCAAATTTTTTTTTTAAATAGATTTAGAGTGCTATGAAACGTGGAAATTTAAAATTTTAAGAAAAAAAATTCCATCCATTTTAGTGGTAAAAATGTTGGTAAAAAATTTTCAAACATTTTTTTCTTTTAAATAGGTTTAGAATACCATGAAAGGTGGAAATTTTAAATTTGAACAAAGAAAAACATTTTTTTTAGTGGTAAAAATTTTTTCAAAAATGTTGGTGAAAAAAATTTTCAATTTTTTTTTTTCAGAAATAGGTTTAGCGTGTCATGAAACGTGGAAATTTTAAATTTGAGCAAAAAAAATTTTTTTTCATCCTGGTAAAAATTTTTTCAAAAATGTTGGTGAAAAAAATGTTCAAAAATTTTTTTTCCCGAAATAGGATTAGCGCGTCATGAAACGTGGAAATTTTAAATTTGAGCGAAAAAAAAATTTTTTCACTATTTATTCCGTTTAGATGGTCCACCCTGTATATTTTCCAGTGAAATTTCTACCATTTCTGCGCTGACAGTAGCGTCAACTACCTACCAAATTTGACTGCTCTCCGTCAAGCAGTTTTTTAGTAAATGCACCAACAGACAGACAGACAGACAGACGGACAGACAGACCGACAGACAGACAGACAGACAGACTGACGGAATTGAAAAACCTATATTTTCGTAATCTCTGTGATCTGAAACGTCAGAATCCGTAAAAATCTCGGAGGGTGATTTTTTCTCGAATACAATACTTCCCTTCGGTATGCGAGGGAAGTAAAATACAAGAGACTTTTTTTGTGTAGAGAACTTTAAATTTTTAAATTCTGCTCATAAATTAATTTAAAAATGTCACACAATAAAGTTGGGGCTAAATTATACCTAGCCCCCCCCTCCTTTTTCACCCGCTCCTGAATGATTTTCGTACATAGTTGTAATTTTTTCTTAAAAAGCATAAAAGGTTAAATTCCTGTGTAAATTACCATTTGTTTAACTTTAGACGTTTCGAAAATATTCATAAGAAAACATTTTCAGGAGAATTATTTGAACGCCCTGTTTCTCGGAAACTAATCACTTCCCGACCCCTATTTATAGGAACTTTTTTTCTTGTTTTGAAAAGTTGTATTGCTTAGTGAAGTTTGGCCTATGCAATTCGGGACACCCTGTATACAGGGTGACTGGTACCGCGCCGTATTCCTTTGAAGAGGTGTTAGTAGAGACGATTTGCAGTTGATTGAACCATGATATGCATTATACAAAAGTTGATAATTTTCGAGATATTTTAATTTTTGTGTTTTCTCAGAAATGTACTACCTATTGCTACAAATTGTAAAATAAAAAAATCGGTAAAGGTCTTTACACAGAACTTCCCTCGTTATTTGTGCATGGCGGTCACTCTAAAAAATTAATAATTACGAAATGACATTGAGAATAATAATCGGAATATAGTTATTGCTATTATTACAAAGAAAACTTGATAAGTTTTGTCAAAGAAATATACAAATTGCTCATCCAACAGCAAAAGCTCAATACTAAATAACAGGTGCCACATATGGCAGGCTTGCGCAAATGCCTTTACAAATGTCCACCATGACTGAATTATTCCTTGGGATGACCAACCTGTACATTTTTCAATAAAAGTATAATAGGTGTATATGTCAGATATTATTGCCATCCGTCACATCAATCCAACATTCGCGTAATGGAGTGGAAGTATAGTGGTGGTTAAAAAATTTCATTTTTATTTTAATTTTTCAAAAATGTTAAAAAAAAAATTTTAAATTTTTTCTTCTGAAATAGGTTTAAAATGTCAAACGTAGAAATTTTAAATTTGAGCAAAAAGGAAAGTTTCCGTCTATTCTATACTAGTAAAAGAAGTTTAAGATTTAAAAATTATATATATATTTTTTAAATAGGTTTAGAATGTCATGTAACGTGAAACTTTCAAATTTGAGTAAAAAAAGTTTCCATCTATTCCAGTGTTAATTTTTTTTCCAAACTGGTAACAAAATGTTGCAAACATTTTTTTTTCGAAATTGGTTTGGAATGTCATGAAACGTGGAAATTTTAAATTTGAGCAAACCAATTTTTTTCTTTTCCTTTCGTCTATTCTATAGTAGTGATAAATAGATTAAAAATGTTTTCAAATTTTTTAAAAAATTTTTCAAAAACATTTTTAAACTTGTTTGAATAGTTTTAGAATGCCATGGAAACGTGGATAGTTTAAATCTGAACAAAGAAAAAAAATTCTTAATGGTAAAATTTTTTAACAATAGTAAACAAAATTTCTAATTTTTCTTTTAAATAGATTTAGAACGCTATGAAACGTGGTTTAAATTTGAAGAAATAAAAAAAAATCCATCTATTTTAGTGGTAAAAAAAATTTCAAAAATGTTGGTAAAAAAAAGTTTCAAAAAATTTTCAATTTTTTTTTTAGTCTGGCTTAGAATGCCATGAAACGTGGAAATTTTAAATGTGAAGAAAAAAAAATTATCATTTTAGTAGAAAAAATTTTTTCAAAAATGTTGGTAAAAAAAATTTAATTTTTTTACTTCCCTCGCATACCGAAGGGAAGTATTGTATTCGAGAAAAAATCACCCTCCGAGATTTTTTCGGATTCTGACGTTTCAGAACACGTAGATTCCGAAAATATAGGTTTTTCAATTCCGTCACTCTGTCTGTCTGTCTGTCTGTCTGTCGGTCTGTCTGTCTGTCTGTCTGTCTGTTGGTGTATTTACTAAAAAACTACTTGACGGAGAGCAGTCAAATTTGGTAGGTAGTTAACCCTACTGTCAGCGAAGAACTGGTAGAATTTTCACTGAAAAATATACAGGGTGGACCGTCTAAACGGAATAAATAGTGAAAAAACTTTTTTTTTGCTCAAATTTAAAATTTTCACGTTTCATGACGCGCTAAACCTGTTTCAGGAAAAAAAATTTTTTGAAAATTTTTTTCACATTTTTGATAAAATTTTTACCAAGATGAAAAAAATTTTTTTTTGCTCAAAATTAAAATTTCCACGTTTCATGACGCGCTAAACCTATTTCAGGAAAAAAAATTTTTTGAAAATTTTTTTCATTTTTGAAAAAATTTTTACCAAGTTGAAAAATTTTTTTTTTGCTCAAATTTAAAATTTCCACGTTTCATGACGCGCTAAACCTATTTCAGAAAAAAAAATTGAAAATTTTTTTCACCAATATTTTTGAAAAAATTTTTACTACTAAAATGAATTTTTTACTTCCCTCGCATACCGAAGGGAAGTATTGTATTCGAGAAAAAATCACCCTCCGAGATTTTTACGGATTCTGACGTTTCAGATCACGGAGATTACGAAAATATAGGTTTTTCAATTCCGTCAGTCTGTCTGTCGGTCTGTCTGTCTGTCTGTCTGTCTGTCTGTCTGTTGGTGCATTTACTAAAAAACTACTTGACGGAGGGAAGTTCTGTGTAAATACCTTTACCGATTTTTTTAAATAGTTTTAGAATGCCATGAAACGTTGAAATTTTAAATTTGAACAAAAAAAATTTTTTTCACCTTGGTAAAAAAATTTTCAAAAATGTTGGTGAAAAAAATTTTCAATTTTTTTTTTTCAGAAATAGGTTTAGCGTGTCATGAAACGCGGAAATTTTAAATTTGAACAAAAATTTTTTTCACTATTTTTTCAGTTTACACGGTCCACCCTGTATATTTTCCAGTGAAGTTTCTACCATTTCTGCGCTGACAGTAGCGTCAACTACCTGCCAAATTTGACTGCTCTCCGTCAAGTAGTTTTTTAGTAAATGCACCAACAGACAGACAGACAGACAGACAGACAGACAGACAGACAGACAGACCGACAGACATACAGACAGACAGACTGACGGAATTGAAAAACCTATATTTTCGTAATCTCCGTGATCTGAAACGTCAGAATCCGTAAAAATCTCGGAGGGTGATTTTTTCTCGAATACAATACTTCCCTTCGGTATGCGAGGGAAGTAAAAAGGGATAATTTTTTTCTAATTTTTTTTTATTCTACCGTTACTACACATAGTAGTTCATGTCATGTAACAAAGATTATGTTAAATAATTTGACATGTCAAAAATACAGGAGCTAAAACCTGCAAGGGTTGTTAGAAACTTTAACTCAATTGTTCATTCGGCAGGATTTATTTCAAAAATTTGTGAATACATTAAACTTACAGATTATTTTAAAAACTTCTCTGCTTCACCATCTTTCGAATGAGGTATAAAGTTTTAGAAAGTTTCCTGTTACTTCCAGGAATAACACAAAATTAGAAGGCGCACACACAATATAGTCATAAAAATTTGGGAAAGTAAATAAAGTCCATACATTTATTTTACATTTTATTTGATGTTTTTATAGATTTTCGAAGTGACTACCTCTGCTCCTTATGCAAATACGAGCCCGTTTTCTCGGTTCTAGTAATCCTGTTGGAAAAATTATTTCTTAGAATTATTGCTGCTTCTTGTATCCTACGTATTAATTGTTCCCGAGTTGTAATTTCGGTCGCATACACGAGTTATTTCATGTGCCCCCATACATAAAAATCCAGAGAGTAAGTAATAGGCCCTCCTCTCCCAATCCACCTGTTTGCTAGAGGTACATCCTCTTAGGGTCCAAATAATTAACTAAAAAATCAGCATAAACTGCCCCGTTCAAGTTATTGGGTAGAAAATGCGGCCCGATTAAATTATTTCCAATAACTCCCATCCACACATTAACACTAAATTTCCTTTGAAACCTGGTTTGGCGTGGTAACCGTGGATTTTCTTCCGCCCAATAATGCAGATTGTGTAAATTTGTGATAACTTCTTTGCTGAATTTAGATTCGTCGCTCCACAAAATTCTAGTAAAAAAAATTGCGTCCTCGGCATCGGTATTTAATAGGAATCAACAAAATTGAACTCTTCTTGCACGATCTCCCTCCTTCAGTCCTTGGACCGGTGTGTAATGGTACGGATGTAGATTATTTCTGTGGATCACTGACCAAACCTTCCACTGCGATACATGAAGATCAGCGGCTATTTGCCGAGTGCTTGTTGTTGGATCTTCATCGATTCTTCGTAAAATTTCTTCATCGATATCAGGATTATAGCCATGACCTCCAACTCTATGTTGAACTCTTTCAACATTACCAGTTTCAGAGAGGCGTCGAAAACAGTCACATTGGGAATACACCTATTTGGAAAGCGACGTACATATTCCGGCTGGGATTCGGCTGCATTTCCATTTCAGAAACCGTAAATAAACACAATATCAGCATACTCAGCATTTGTAAACGTTGCCATCTTCGTAAAGGGACAGACAAACAAAATCACCCAACTCGGAACAAAACTAAAATAACACACGTGCAATCGATGACGATGACAGACAGGTACTGCTAGTACCAACACCACCTAGATGAAGAGGTGGTGTTGCTGGTACATTACGGCTAATGGGCAATGGTGATAAATCGAAATAGTTACCAGGTTTCCCGAAGAACAAACGAATTATGCCGAATAAATAAGAGCTCCTAAAATTAGTTAGAAACTCCTAATCCTTTTCTTCTAACTTAGAGAACATTAAGATAGCCTACCTGCTGCTGCTAATTTTGTATTAATCCTGGAAGTAACAGGAACTTTCTTAAAACTTTATACCTCATTCGAAAGGTGACGAAGCAGAGAAGTTTTTAAAATAATTTGTACGTTTAATGTATTCACAAATTTTTTAAATAAATCCTGGTGAATGAACAATTTAGTTACAGTTTCTAACAACCCTTGCAGGTTTTAGCTCCTGTATTTTTGTCATGTCAAACTATTTAACATAATTTTTGTTACATGACATGAACTACTATGTGTAATAACGGTAGAATAAAAAAATACAAAAAAAATATCCTTTTTTTTTATTTTACAATTTGTAGCAATAGGTAGTACATTTCTGAGAAAACGAAAAAATTAAAATATTTCGAAAACTGTCAACTTTGGTATTATGCATATTATGGTTCAATCAGCTGCAAATCGTCTCTACTAACACCTCTTCAAAGGAATACGGCGCGGTACCAGTCACCCTGTATACATAGGATTTCGTCAAAAAAGTTATGGACGAATTACTGGAAAAAATGTGATTGTCGCAAATTTTTAATTTTGATTTTTATTATATTTAATACTAAAAATGGGAAAAAAGTGTTAGCAACGTTTTAGAATGGGAAATTTAATGTTCTACAAAAAAGTATTCTTATGAACATCTATAAATTTGCATCGTTTTTGAGTTATTCTGAAAGAACTGAAAAATTGGCTTCTTGAAGCCAAACTAACATATTAAACAATAAAAACACTATAACATAATTGTTTATTAATAAAAGACATGTTCAATAGATTATTAGCTGACAAAAAGTGTTATTAAGTATTTTTTCGATAAATGTAATATTTGAGCACTTCTAATAATTTTATGGCGAAGTACACGCTCACTCTTGCATGTTACCGAAGAACTTACAAAACAAACCTTCTGCATCTTTACTTTTTTGCCGCAAAAGTAATTAAAGTTTGCATTACACCTGTCATATAATTATTTAGGAACTTTACCACATCTTGGAAATTCATTATTTTTCCTAACAACTCCCAACTCCGAGTACACATTTTATATAATCATAAATCCCCATGGTGCATTAACAGAACTAGAAATCCACCACAATGACTTTAGCGTGAGAACATGGCGTAGCATTCGAAATAATTGCAATTCCTTGTATCTGCCCGATAATACAATGAGAATGTCTGTTTTTAGCTTTTCAATCCTATATAAAATCGGAGGAATTGCAGTCATTGGAATAAAAACTTTTGTGATTGGATTAACTTTGACTTCCCGGGAATTATTGGTTAGCATCATGCGATTCTATTAAAGTTAGAATTTTAGCGTAGTGTTATAATGTGGAAAGGCATTCCGCAAATAGCGGCTCTAAGTTGTGAGAGAACTGGAACGTGTCATATGTTGCCACGAGATATAGGGCAAACTGAAAAGAAAACTGATATTTTCGCAAAAAGAAGCGTTTCTAATAATACGGCGAATATCAAATAAAAGTTTAGGTTTAATAAAAATTATGTTGAGAGAACTAATTTAAAGCAGTTCGAAGTTGGCACTTTTTCACCAGACGGTATTAAGTAATTACATTCTCACTGAGAAAAACCTTTCATTGAATTAGTAAACTTGCTTTCCTTGAAAATTTGATTGGTTCTAAGAAATATTTTCAGATAGAAAGCACTTCGCTTTATAGCTTTATTATTGAATGAAATATTTGAAGCCTTTGAATATGTTTTATATTTCTTATTAAGTTGAAAATATATTTTGCTAAGTTGTTATTTATTGTCATCTCATAAAAATAATAAAATAACAGTAAAAAAAAATATTTGAATTACCAAAAAAATAACATAATCAATATTCATCAGATTAGTAACAATTATTATTATATTCCAAAAATAAAATTATTACAGATCCAAATAAACTTGCGATGGCATCGGTTGAGGGTCTCTCCACAACCGATGCCACCCAGGAGGTCATCAGAGTAGCAGAACGCGGGCAACTGGCGGCAAAGAGAGATCTGCCTAGCTGTGGCGCTCGACGTGAAAAATGCCTTCAACACGGCCCCTTGGGGGCCGATTGTTGACGCGCTAGAACTCAAAGGGGTTCCAGCATACCTGGTACAACTCGTGAAGAGTTACTTCACGCAAAGATCTCTAATCATCGACAACCACGTCCGGGAAGTCACGTGCGGCGTTCCGCAGGGGTCGGTTCTGGGACCACTCCTGTGCAATGTTTTGTACGATGGCATACTCGAGGTCAAAAGCCCCGACATCCCTGAGGACTGCCGTCTCGTTGCATTCGCGGACGATCTCATCATTATAGCCATCGACAAAACAGAAGAAAGCGTTATGGCCAAGGCCGAAGCCGCCATAGGTGAAATAAACCGGTGGATGGGCAACCACAGCTTACAAATTGCCCCCGAGAAATCGGAAGCCGTCGCGCTGACCGGGCGCAAACATGTTAATATCATGAGCGTTACCGTCCTTAACGCGGTGGTGACAGCTAAACCAGCCGTAAAATATCTAGGGGTATTCATAGACCAAAAGCTGTCGAGGAATCGGCACATAGAATACGCCACCGAGAGAGCCCAGAAAGCGACCATGGCCCTCCGAAAAATCATGCCGCGTACTAGAGGACCTAAAACCTATGCCAGGAAACTTCTGAACTCAGTGGCAAACTCTATCCTGCTATACGCCGCCCCTGCGTGGGTCGACGCGCTTAAGACAGCGCGAAACTGTAAACGGTTATTACAGACACAACGCCTTATGCTCATCAGGGTGAACTGTGCCTGCCGCACTACCTCCGCCTCGGCTCTGCAAGTTATCTCGGCGGAGCCACCAGTCGATCTGCTCGCTAAAGAGCGTGCGTACAGTCATGGCGCAGACAAAGCTGCGAAGATTGTCTATAGGAATCATCTGATGGAACGCTGGCAGGAGAGATGGGACACCGCTAAAGACGGCAGATGGACTTACCGCCTTATACCTGAAGTAAGAGCATGGACTGCCCGCAAACATGGAGACCTTAATTACCACTTAACCCAGACACTAAGCGGACACGGCAACTTCGGCAGTTACTTACACAGAATAGGCAAGCGGGACACAGACACGTGCCGATACTGCCAAGCATTGGATACTCCGGAGCATACAATGTTCCACTGCCCTAGGTGGAATGAAGAGAGGAGCACGGCCAATAGGAACGTTGGACAGATAATCACGCCACAAAACTTTATGGCAAACATGTTCGCCACCGCCGAGAAATGGGCAGCAATCAACACCATGTGCTGCACCATAATGAAGGTAAAAGAGGAAGAAGACCGTATATTAATACTATAGGACTCGTGATCTCCGGAGAAATGTTTAAGTACGGTTCCGGAGGAAGAGGGGGGGTTTTTTAGTGGGTAAAAATCCCACATACCCCTGCACGCCCGACTAACAGTGCAGGGAACCTTTTGAAGGTTTTTCCCCTCAAAAAAAAAAAAAAAAACTTGCGCATGTTTTTGGATCATAATAATAGTATAGTTTTATTCGGTAAAATGAATATTACAAGAAATGTCAACACAGCATAAATTACAATAAAAAATAACAAAATATATGACAATACTATTGTATTTTGCCAAGAAACAAAAAAGTGTTTATATACAAACACATATTATATATTACAAATACATTAAAAGTATACAGGGTGAAATAATGCAATCTACAGATGGATGTTAGATAAGTCACCACAGTCACAGTTATAGGTTTTAAAAAAAACTTATGTGAATATCAGTTACGAGACATCTAATTAATGTTTCTGAATCATTTTCATTTCCTGAAACTGTACAGGGTGGCCAAAAATTATTTTTCAATTAAGAATTTTTTAAATTGAATTTTCTCAATTTTTTCAAATGGAACACCCTGTATATTTTTCAACGATGTAATGTAGAAATGAAGAACGAACATTTTTTGTGAGTACTTCTCTATGGTTAATTGCAACCAATTTCGTTTTATTGAGAAATAATTACAAAATTCAAAAATAATCTTTAAAAAAGAGGTTCCTTCAAATAACTGTAAATTGTAATAAATGTTCCACATGTTGCCCATTTTGATTGACACACATCTCTATGTCCGTTTGAAATGAGGTTCCCACTGTTCCTAAAACTACCGGTGTGATAGATCTAAAAGCATTTACTATTCTTTCCTTCATATTTTGTACTGTTGTTGGTATGTCTCTATAAACAATTTCCTACACGTATCCCCATAAAAAGAAATCCATTTTTGTAAGTTCTGGGGATTTAGCAGGCAATTTAGTGAGTCCATTTCTTCCAATCCATTGATGAGGGTAGGTATTATTTAAGTGGTCTCTAACTGCATTTAAATAATTTGGTGGAGCACCATCTTGCTGAAACCACATCCTATTTCGAATTCGTTCATGGAGATTTGTGGCAGACAGTTTTCCAAAAAATGAATATAAATAGCTCCAGTCAATGTACCATCAAAGAAATGTGCTCCAATAATTCCTCCCCAAACATTTATAGACCATCTGTGGTGCATAAAAAAGTTATAATTTTCCGAAGCATAATAATGAAAATTGTGCCTATTAACAACGCAGTTTCAATTAGGAAATACGGTAACTTTAATAACGTTAAAGGTCTCCAAATTGCGGAGGGATAAAGTGAACGTAGAATGGTACCTTAGCGTTATCGTTATACTGTGTGTGTGTGTGTGTGTACATCGTTCTGTTATCGACCCTTATGATTGATAATAATCTGAATAGCATTATCCATATTGTATTATATAATAATATATAGGTGTAATATTCACTAAATAAATATGCAAACAACCCAAACAACGAAAATACAAAAGTAGGGTTAGGTTAGGCTGTCAACGATAACTAACGATTGCTTTTTAAGTGAATACTGTTCAACAACTCTCTTTTTGGAAACACGTTATTTGCAAATACGTATTGAAATTAAGTTATCGCATCTTCATAACGTTACGTTTTTTTGAATGCTCAACAACACTCTGATGAATTAAATGAAAGTAGTTATATGGTAATATTTACAACTCGAAATACCATACACATTTATTTGATACCATGGACGTGCATTATATTACATCTTACCTCTTTAACCTCGGTATACGCGACAATGATCTGGAATGGCTTTATTTTCACTTCGTAAATCATAAAATAATTGCGAGTATTAGAACCCACTTCTCGGTGGTCAGTTCTGGGGCATTTGCTTTTTATATTATATGTTACTGATCTGCCAAACTGTGAGCGACGCGAATCGGTGGCGACATTTGCCATCGCTAGTACCATACTGTGCCGAATATTGGTATTTTGCATAGCAAGATGTATCTGTTAGATCAATTGGAATTCTCTAGGTAGTCTGTTCTATAATTTGAACGCCAAAGAATTGATTTTGGGTTTGAACAGCACTTAAGAACGTAAAGATTATCTTTATTTTAAAGTGTATCCCTAGTGCTCTCTTTTTACTATTTATGTCCAGTATGCTATATATGCAGGTCTTTCAGTTACATTATTGTCAATTTACTGCTGTCAGAAGAGGGCACTGACCAGAATTTTTATAATCCATTTTTAATATGAATATTCTAGGAATAGCTAGAATGTCATTCTATAATTTGAGAACGAAGCAAGTAAAGATATAATATTCGTATTTGTTAATTTGCTTAACATGCTCACGAGCATCTACCAATGCTAGACCTACTTCCTCTGTATGTCCCTAAGGTTGTAGTAGGTACTCAAATCAGGTGATCTTATTGGTCACTTAAGGTCTTTGGAGCTAATCTAATTGTTTGCTTTTTTATATACTGATTGAAAGCCGTCAATTGAGTTGTGTCGGAGCCCTGTAATTGAATACATGGTTACTCTTCTGGTACAGTACTAATTGAGGGCTATCTAGAACCCTAAGTAGCATATCAACATCTTTTAGGTAGAAATCAATGCCTTAGTTGTCTGTGCGATATCTATATTTTTCAAATAGCCACACAGCGTTAAAGGCTCTCAGGTTTTACACCTCTGAATCTGAAATTGTCTAGAAATGCGGACGATGTATGAAGCCGCTGGCAAAAAAACAAGGTTACCTTGATGTTAAACTTTAACGTTTTCTTTTATTGGCAGAGTATAATAATACAATAATAAATATTAACAGAATGGAAAAATACAAATCAGACTTAACTTGACGTGTCTATCAATTTCTCATTAATCAAAATTGTCAGACACCTCCTATTAAAAATAAGAATGTAAAATAATAAAGGAGCAGGAAAACTTCTATTCTCAACACTTCCCCTTTTTCAATCCTTTCTGATACCAAGCCTTAAACACAATTGCTTTAATCTTGGACCATGCATAGGCTTCGTTAGCATGTCTGCTAGCTGTTCCTCCGACGACACCTTAATAACATCCAAAGTATTGTCAACAACACATTCCCGTATGAAAAAGTGACGTATGGCAATATGTTTAGTTCGACGATGATACTCTGGATTATGCGATAATCTAATTGCTGCCTCATTGTCTACGTGAACAACAGGTTTTGATATTTTTGGCACCATGGTTTCAAAAAGTCGTTTCAACCAAACTACGTCACGAGCAGCCTCACTAGCTGCTACCACTTCTGAGCCGGTCGTTGCGAGCATTACAGATGTCTGTCGTTGACTTATCCACGAGACAGCTGTTCCTCCATAAAGACTGATTACACCTGTTGTGGATCGTCCCGTTTCCTTATCACCACCAAAATCAGCGTCGCTGTAGCTTTCTAATTTACAATCATTATGTCGCCCATATACCAAACCATACGTTTGAGTACCTTTGATATAACGAAAAATTCGTTTTACTTTTATCCAATCATCGTAAGTTGGCTTCTCAAGTGATCTCGAAACAACACCAACAGCATATGCTATATCTGGACGAGTAGTAGTCATCAGATACATAAGAGCTCCTACTGCAGATCGGTAAGGAAACTCTTTATCTTCTTTCGAACTAGAGGCTTCTCCGTATTCACCATTTATAATAGGTGTAGGAACAGAGTTACAATTTGCCATGTGAAAACGTTCCAAAATTTTCGTAGTGTAACCTTGTTGGCTAAGCTTTATGGAACCATCTTCACTGTAGTTAATCTCAATACCCAAATAATAGTCTGCATCTTTAACAGTTATTTTGAATTCGTTTTTTAGACTTTCAATTAATTCTTGAGCGTCCTGATCATTTGAAGTTGCAACCAGTCCATCATCGACATACAATACCAACATAGTTTTTCGTCCATTGTTGTTCCGAATAAACAAACAATGATCTGCTTCGCTCTGTATAAAACCGATACTCAACAGAAAATTCGAGAAACGCCTGTTCCAGCATCTTGGTGCTTGTTTTAGTCCGTAGAGGCTTCGGTTAAGCTTACAAACTCGGTTAGAGCCATCTTCGTAACCACTTGGTTGATTTATATAGATTTCTTCGTCCAGGGTTCCGTATAAAAAAGCTGTTGACACATCAAACTGTGTTAGCTTTAACCCTTCGCTGGCTGCTACTGCTATGAAGCTTCGTATTGTAGGGGCTTTTGCAACTGGGCTAAACGTTTGGTCGTAGTTCAATCCTTTCTTCTGTAAGAAACCTTTTGCTACAAGTCGTGCTTTGAACTTTTCCACATCGCCAGTTGATGTTCTTTTTACTTTATATACCCATCTACAGTTCATTGCCTTTTTATCTTTCGGAAGAGAAACTAATGACCACGTGTCATTCTCCTGAAGAGATTGATTTTCGGCATCCATTGCTTTTATCCACTGAACTCGTTCAGTTCCATTAACTGCATCCTGATACGTCTCTGGTTCAATAACATCTGTATGAACAGATAATACATAGTCATCATTTGGAAACCGAATGGGCTGTTTTAATTTTGTTCTATCTCGAAGCTGTCGTCGTTGTTCGCTTATTTGAGATGCATTCGATGTAACTGGCTGCTCATCTTCCCCTGACTCTGCAGATCTATCATCCTCACAAACAACATCGTTGGGCTGTCCATTATCGACACCGCCTGATTCGGTTTGGTTATCCTGTTCATTTTCTACGTTTGTACTTGATGAAACAGGTGGTCTAAAGATTACACAAGGCGTTGTAATTGGCTCCTCTTGAAAAATTACATCTCGTGAACGTACGATTTTATGTTTTTCTAACAACCAACATCGGTAACCATCATCGTTATCATATCCGATTAATTTGCATTGTTGAGACTTCTTGTCCATTTTCCGACGTAATTCCTTAGGAATATGAACATAGCAAATGGTTCCGATGACACGAAGTTGTTTTGTTGATGGAGTGTAACCATACCAAACTTCAAATGGTGTTTTATCGTCTATTGAAGAGGGAGCAGTACGATTCAGAACATAAGTTGCAGTATTTATCAACTCAGCCCATAGGCCGTTAGGTAGACCTCCATGGGAATGCATCATTGATCGTGCTGCTTCGACAACTGTACGATTTTCTCGCTCAGCACAACCGTTCTGTTGCGGAGTATATGGCATCGTAATATGTTGTTTTATGCCATGTCGATTAAGAAGTTGTCGCACGTCTGCGTTATCAAATTCACCACCACCATCACAACGAAAATCATGAATCACATGACCAGTCGTAATAGTCTCATTGATAAATTGCTTTAGCCGCGCTAAAACATCCGATTTGTGTTTCATAAAATATACAAATCTGTGAGATGAGAAATCGTCTTTAAAGAGCACAAAATACTTTGAGCCACCAACAGACTCATTAAATGGCCCACAAACATCTCCATGTATCAATTGACCTGGTTTGGTTGCACGATAATCACGTCGACATCCAAATTTTAGTCTATGTGCTTTTCCATATGCACAACCCTCGCACACTTCTCCGTCTAATGGAAGCAAAATTCCATGTTGACGTTTTACAAACTTTTGAACATGTTTCTTATTTTGATGACATAAACGTTCATGCCACAGCTGAAGTTGTCCAACACCAGTTGTCATATTGATCTCAATGTTGGTTTGTTCTTTTACTCGAATGTCTAACTTGTAAAGACCTCCGTTTTTCTTTCGATGACCACTCAAGGTGACATGTCTGCCTTCCTTGTTGCTTAATGTACACTTAAGTGAAGTTGACAGGAATTCACTCGATGGATTTCTGTCTTGTGCCGCCAATGTAGAAAATAGGTTTTTACTGATAGTCGGAACAAACCAGACATCATGAAGAGTTGCAGGTTCCCAGGAATTATTTACCAGTGCCTCAATTTCCACGGTACCTTTGCCAACTGCTTTGGCTCGATCTCCATTTGCAGCAATAATGACGTGCGAATCATTAAATGGTTGGAAATTTAAGATAATGTTCTGTTGATTTGTGACATGATGGGTAGCTCCATTATCTACATACCAGTCCATGGTATTTCGTTCAACTCCTGAATCATTAAATTCGAAAAACTAATGACGAAACCAACATAAAAGATGAACCTGACTGAGATGGTGAGTCGGTCATTTTATTTGTCCGGGGTTTTGGATTTTTCGATTTATCGGGCCTTCCATCCTTGATCCATTTATAACAATTACGTACAATATGACCCTTTTTAAGACAATAATTGCATGTGACATTCGTTCTGTAGCTTTTTGCCGTTTTGTCTAAATTTTGACTTGCAACGTCAGATTTTGATTTTGATGACATACCTTTCATCATTAATGTCTCTGATTCATTAGAAGACTTTTCATGTGTAATTAGAGATCTCTCGTATGTACAAAGTTGAATTGTAAGACTGTCCACATTACGTTCAGCTTTATTAAGAAGCATCCAGCTAGACTTAAACGGAAAATATGATTCTGGTAGAATGTCCAAAATCTTGCAAATCAAGAGCAAATCGGGCAATTTTACGGGATCTGTTGACATCGAAAGTTCATTTTGTAAGTCACAATATAATGTTTTTAACTCTGAAATCATTGTTACGATAGACTTTTCAGGCATCGTTTTATATCCAAAAAACTGCGTGCATAAATTATATGATTTATCCTCAGCATCGCCATCAAACAAACGGTGAAGTTCCAGCCATATATTTCGAGCAGTAGTAAAACGCATTACCTGCTTCAGAACATTTTCGGAGAGACTGTTTGTTAATAACATCATTGCATTATTTTCACCAATTTTGAACCTTAAAAGTTTTTGCTCACTGTCTTCAGAGGAAACAGTAGATGCAATCTCACCCGGTTTTGTGAGTTTACCCTCGACGATTTCGAGTGCACCTTCGTACATACGAAGCAAAATGATGATGCGATACTTCCAAGTTATCCAATTTGTTAAACCTTCCAATGGTTTAATTTTCCACTTTCCACTTGTCTCCATCGTTCAGGAAACACGTTACGTAATATTAATTTTAACAAAAAACACAGTAAAGATTATTTGCGCTGTGCAGCGAACCTGAACCCATAACCTGTTAAACTTTAACGTTTTCTTTTATTGGCAGAGTATAATAATACAATAATAAATATTAACAGAATGGAAAAATACAAATCAGACTTAACTTGACGTGTCTATCAATTTCTCATTAATCAAAATTGTCAGACACCTCCTATTAAAAATAAGAATGTAAAATAATAAAGGAGCAGGAAAACTTCTATTCTCAACATGTACGAGAGAGTAGAAGGAAAAAAATTACCTCTCGTAACGGTATGTGGCTATCTCTACTCTCAGTCGGATTATTATCACTCCAAAAACCACCAAAGACGAATATGAAAAAGTTTACTTACCGTGATTGCTCCTAACTACTTTACCTCATATCTTATTGACTAGCGGTACACCTCTGCTCAGACCGTCGTTTTAGAAATTATTAGCATTTGAGAATTACTTATGACTATGACAACCATTGATAGACTCTGTGAGTAATTGGAACACTGTTATAGACGTGATAGGATCGAAGTCAACCCGTAAACGCACGTCAGCAATCTTAGATCTGGTGGATCAAAAAGAGTCGAATTCAAAATATATGTTCGTTTATTGATTGTAGAAATAGAATAAGTATAGAAATATGCAAGTCTCTTTAGCTAACTATACATAAAACTACGTAGATCAGAGAGCACCACTCATTGTAGCAATCTACTAGCACAAGAAAATTCAAACCAGTTAAATTGATTTGTAAATTTTATGATGAACTCTTGAAAATTGTTGACTGTCTGATAATGCACTTTATATTTTGGATCACTTTGGTTTGCTAATATTCCTTATAGGTGATTGTATCATTCATCAGAATGAATTTGCTGCAAGTAGCTACATACGAGTTATATGAGGCTTTTCAGCTTGGTCAAAATGTACTAACGGCAGAGAACGGAAAGACAGGTTTTTAGCGTCGAGACGTATTCTTACAACTCTTCTTTCCATCCCCACCAAGGCCGCTTTTACTTGACTCTTGGGTCCAGCTTGGGTCCAGGGAATTTCTTCTTTGAATCTGACGATTCTTTTTAGTGTATGTTATAGTGGATCAATCTTGGGGTATTCTCCGCCACTAGCAGATCTGAAAATGCCCATTCAGCAACGTCACTTCCTAAGTTAGGGGCGACCCATCCAGAGTCAAACACATATCGAACAGCAATCAATAAAATATCCCTGGAAAATAAGACACACATTAGCTTGTGCTGGGAAATACCTCATCAAAGAAGGGTACATACATACAGAGAAATAAAAATAAAGACCAAGTTCCCTTGTTCTTGTACATTCTCGTCGGAAATCTCAGTCCATGTCATGAGCTGCAAAATCCTTGAATAAACTGAGGCGGCTTGACAAGAAAAAATCCTGACAACTATACCAAGGAGCTTCTTATTTACAGACTCTAAGTCCTACTAAGGACCATGTCTAGATAAAGAGCCATAAAGTACAAGGAGTACCACATTAGATCCATAGAGGTCGCAGTGAGCAATGCCAATAGCCAGATTTTTCCAGCTAAAATCTAATTGTTGTTTGTTGTTGGAGTTTCAACAGATCACAATTATTCATCGTAATAGAAGATAAAATAAATTTAACAGGTTTTTATGTACTATAGTTAGTCCACAAGAGACGAAGAGTAACTTTAGCTAGTTAGTATTTAAAAAATCGTCTACAATAAGAATGTAAAAATCTTCAGTTCTCTTTATCATTTCAGTCTGGATTATCCTAAACACTCTGAGTGCTATTAAGTAACCCCTTTTATTATAACATTTTTTATCTTTGTAGTTAATGTCATTCCCTACAATCCTACATTCATTTTTAATATAAATCTTATGCTTGCTCGAGCAAGTCTCCTATTTAATGAATTTCAAGTTCCTAGTTTTAGATTAAATTGAATTCAAAATTAACAGCAACGAGTTATGTGAGCGCAGGAGATAATTTTATTTTAATTAAACAGGATTAAAGAGTTACGTGGATTAAATTAGTAATATTTTATTGCTCCTCCAGCTAATCCAATACAATTTATATTTATAAATAGATTTACTCCGGTGGAAAATTAAGGCTGGCTGGCTTTCGTGCACAAAAAAATTACCAAAAATAACGCAGTTTTATTAAGCTCTAATGGTACGTATGACATGGCGCATACACATTTCAAAGAGAAAGCCAATATTTTTTAATGGGTGGATAACCAATTTGTGACCAGTGAGCGGGCAAACAGATTCGACGGGGACGGTTCAGTCCTTAATATTATTGTTGAAAACAGTACATACGCTTGTTGAATTTATTATTACGTGTTTCAGTCGGGTGCTTGAAAAGCAAGCATGACCCAGTCAATAGTGTTTACAGAATTTGTGTAGAACTTCAGTTGTATTGGGAGTAAGTGGCAGGACTCGCAGAGCTATTAGAAAGAGTTTTCCTCCTCCAATTACCAAAGATACAGTATTTAAATTTTCAGAATATTTCTAATCAGCATACTCTGCATCAACTAATAATGTCAGTATGGGTGGCGAAAGTGAACGTGTGAACACACAAAATATATTCATACCTACAATCTCAGAGGCAGAACTTATTAAAGGGTGCAAAAAATTAAAGCCAACATTTACAGCAGGTCCAGATGGAATACCAGCTTTCTTCGTTAAAGATTGCGTCTCAAAATTGGCCGGTCCCTTATCATATATATTTAATTTATCCTTAAATAATGGTATTTTTCCTAGCCTGTGGAAAATATCTAAAATATATCCTGTACACAAAAAGAATTCCAAAGAAGACATAAAAAATTACAGGCCGATCACCATAATTAATAATTTCTCTAAACTATTCTCTAACATAGAAAATAAAATATCAAACCGTTAACATGGGTTCATGCCAGGTAGGTCTACGACTTCAAATTTATTGTGCTTGACTCAGTATCTTTGTGAAGTCTTGGATGGAGGTGGTCAAGTCGACGTTAGTTACACAGATTTCTCCAAAGCGTTTGACAGGCTTGGTCATGGTATTATCGTATGAGTTTGTTTCATTATTTACCTCATGTTTAAGCAATAGGACGTTACAATATGTTTATTAGCATTGACACAAGTCTGTCGAATTCAATGCCGAATCAGGAGTCCCTCAAGGGTCAGTCCTTGGTCCAGTTTTATTCAATGTCTTTATCGATGACACAGCTATAAACTTACATTTCCCACATCTACTCTATGCCGATGACCTAAAAATTTACTACAGCATTAGCTGCAATGATGATATCGAATTGCTCAAGTCAGATTTGTAAAATATTTATAACTGGTGCAATAAAAATAAACTATTTCTAAATGTTGAAAAATGTAATATTGTCACCTACTCACGTGGGCATAATATTTTCATTAATGAGTATAAAATAAACGATAGTGTCACACAAAGAGTTGATAGATTTGAGGATCTAGGTGTTACTTTTGATAGCGATGACTTTTATTTATCACATAAATAACATCGCATCATCGCTTTTAAATCATTGGGATTCATAATTAGAAACTCCAGAAATTTCAAGAATGTTGAAACTATGAAGCTTCTATTTAACTCGTTTGTCAGAAGTAAATTGGAGTATTCTGACGTAATCTGGAGTCCCTACTACATCGTTCATATTAATAAACTGGAGAATATTCAAAGAAAATTTTCAAAATACTTAAGCTACACCGAGAACAGGACCTATCCACTTGTTGGAATTAGTAATGACATTTCGTTAAATAGATTCTCACTTAACTCACTTCAAACTCGCCGAGAATTACACGAAATTGCAACTCTGTATAAAATTTTAAACAGTAAACTCAACTGTTCTGATCTATTAAAACTCATTGACTCACGAGTTCCTTCTAAATCAACTCGACTCCACCAAACATTTCATATCAAAGCTTCGCGCACCAATCTATTAATGTATTCACCTATTAATGTCATATGCAGAAATTATAATTATATACCTAATGAAATAAATAAATAAATAAACAAATAAATAAATTATTTTGAAATATTTTGAATTATTGACAATTCGCTTTTAGTAAAACTGCTTCTCAATGAAAGCTGCTTTATGTATCATCGACGATTTAGTCGAGATGTTCGAGCAAAGTTGAGTCAGTCAATTTAATTCGAATCTTGAAAGTATATTTTGAACCACTTTCACTTGATAATATCTTGAATATCGGCGCTTTTTAAGTGAGATATCGGCTGCCAAAGTAATAAATCCGAGGATTTCGCTTCTCGAGCGACACATTTCTACCAAACGAAAGCTAGCAAAAAATCTGGAAAAATTCATGGGTACGTAGAAAAACGTGTGAAATCAATTGGCGTAAGTCGGAGGTTGGTGCATGCCTTGGTTTTCGATATATGGCCGCTCGAAGTCACCGAAGATAGAAATGTTTTCACCGCTTCCCGGGGCTATATCGAGAAAGCGAAACGAGATGCAGAGCTGCGGTCCCTTCCTACATATTCTAGACTTTTTTGAGATTTTTTCCGTCACTTCCATTTTTTTGCAAATTTTCTAAGGTACAGCATCTAAAAAATTCAAAGGTATGTAGACAGGTGATAAAAATCGAATGGCGCAAACATTAGCTCTGTATCTCGTTTTGTTTTCAAGATATGACCTCGGGAAGCGATAATAAAATTAGATTTTCACCTTCCGTTGACTTCGACCAGCCATATCTCAACAGCCAAGGCACGCACTGACTTCCGATTTACACCAGTCGAATTCTCACAGCTTTCTACGTATACATGAATTTTTTTAAATTTTTGTTAGCTTTTGTTTAGATTTTAGATAGAGGAGTTGGCGATTGGCCTTGCCTACTGCGACCAGTATAGATCTATTGTAGTACTCCATTTTATACCTTAGGGCTCCTTATCCAGACATGGTCCTCACAAGACTTCGAGTCTGTTGATAAGGAGCTCCTTGGTCAAGTTATCAGTCCTTGTTTTTATTGTCTCGCCAAGTCGTCTCAGTCCAGCCAAGGCTATTCAGCTCATGACATAGACTGACGTACCTGAACGAGAACTCACCCATCCATGCGCTGGACCCGACCGACGTAGCTTAACTTCGCCGATCGAGTGCCCGCACCTAAACCGGTGACAGTACAAGGAACTGTAACTAATCTAATCTAGCTTTTGTTTGGTAGAAATAGCCCTCGAAGCTGGGCCGTGTGGCCCGAGATGCGAAATCTTGGGACCTCTCACTTTGGCGACCGATATCTCACTTAAAAACCGCTAAATAAATATCGTGTCCCACATCATCGGATTATAAATCTAATTTGCAATCTATGTGATGTAAAAAAGAGAGCGTCATTTTTGTCTAGAAATATTTACAGTGATTCATGTGAAAAGATGTCGAAATCGCTTGAATTATGGGTTTTTTGAGGTTATGACAATATCCTGATGTAATGGGGTTAAAAAGATCTCGGATTCGGATTCAGCAATCCAAAAAACATATAGAAAGCATAGTCAGGCCTCCAAATTAGAAAGAATATATTCTTGTAGCTGTGTTATTATTATCAGTATTAGAAAACTTATAAAACATAAGTAAGTTAGATATGGCGTCCGCTAAGCAAGTGAGTTCGGAGAGCTCTAATGTTATAACCTTTAAGTGCTGTAAATCAAAAAGTTTTATTCATTTTGTCTGTGTAAAGTGTTTCAGTATGTACCATAAGTCATGTTTACCAAAGTTTAAGAAAAAAATACGGTTTGTTAAGGACTATAAACTTGTCTGTTGTGAGCAAGAGACGAGCTACAATGAAAGTGATGACGAAAAAAGTACTTTAGAAAAACCTATAAACGACCTTACAGTAGATAGTTTCAATCAAAATAGATATATACAAAAACTTAAACGCGACAAGGAGGTGTTTTTACAAGAGGTGGTACAAAAAGAAGAAGATATGAATCAACTCATTGAAAAACAAGAAAAAATGATTGAAGAATTGCGGAAACAATTAAACAAATACGTGAATGATAAGATGTTAACAAAAACTGAAACCAGCACGCAAACAAAAATAATAACAAAAAATAGTATTTCTACCAACACAGATATGCATAGTTATAAAGATAATAAGAAGATCCAAATAGAAAGTGTAATTTACAACAATAAGGTGAGAGCTAAAACTGAAACCAGCACGCAAACAAAAATAATAACAAAGAATAGTGTTTCTACAAACACAGATATACATAGTTGCGAAGATAAGTGTAATTGACCACAGGCATGAAATTGCCGTTAAAACTAAATCGCTACCTATGCAGGGTGGCAATAGTAATGCAATCTCAGGAAAACCCAATAATAAGTACGACTCGGGAAAAAATTCTAATAAAAGACGAATTCTTCTACTCACGGACGATGATATAATATGGCACTTCAGAAACTTATTAGACTTAAGTTCCTACGACGTATTTTCTGTGAAGAAACCTGGGGCTCTTTTAAGCCAAGTTATGGAAAGTTTGGAGTTATTAACCAAAGAATTTACATTGCAAGATTACGTAATTATAATGGGAGGATTAAATGATATAAATAAAAATAGTACACCATCATTTCGGCTGATTTGCAATAAACTAAAAATGTGCGCTAATACTAATATATTGTTTTCCTCAGTACCCTATCTTAATACCAGAAATATCAGAAAAAATGAACATATTTTTAAATTTAAATGCAAATTGAATGATTTTTTGCACAAATTCAATAGATATACGGAAGGGCATGTCAAGTATGTGGAAATAAACAATGCTCAATCAAAGAAAATCACCAAACATTTAGTGGCTTCCTATTTTGTTAATTCCTTATCAAGAAAGTTCCCAAACAAAAATCTGAAATTTATTCATGTACAGGACCATATTTCTAGTGAAAGTGTCAGTGACAACTCTCCTATAATCGATCTCACTAATGAACCTAATCCGGAATTATCAGGATCTGTGTTAAATTTAAATGCCTCAGTGGAAGTTTTACCAAACACTTTTTTATACCCACGTCTATCCCAGATTGCTCTGCAATAGGCAATAATCTGTATGCCGAGAGGGGGGTAAACTCAGGGAGTTGTGATGTCATTTGGTCGTTAATGCATATAAACATTCAATGTTTGTCAAATAAAATAAATCTTATTGACCTATTAAATCACGACAAAAAACCAATATTTCTTGGATTGACAGAGCATTGGCTAAGCGATGTACAGTTAGCCAATATTCACCTTGAAGGCTATAGACTGATATCAAAGTTCTGCCGGTCTAACTATATTCACGGAGGAGCAGCAATTTTTGTTAGAAATGACTATTCGAAATTTTGTAAGGAATTAATTTATTTAGTTAAAATGTCAGTTGAAAAAGTCATTGAATGTGCGGCTATTGGTATGGGCCGAGTCTGTGTGGTAACGGTGTACCGACCTCCACAAGGTGACATCAACCATTTTTCTTTGATTTTTGACAAAATTATTATTAAAATTTTAGAAAATTTTCAAACGATAATAATATGTGGAGACTTAAATATTGATAACTTGTGTTATGATATAAATAGTAAAACATTAAATGACCTTATTAACTCTTACAAGCTCTCATCCTTGGTGAGACAACCAACGAGAATAGCGTCTACCTCTGCTGGGGGGACAAGTTCCACATCAATAGATTACGTCCTAACAAACATAACCAGTGAGATAAGTTGTGTAATTTTTGAACCAGGTCTCTCTGACCATGCAGCTCAATTTGTGTCGTGGAGAACTCCTGGAACAGTTTGTAACTTGTCTGAGTCTAGGTGCATTAGCCACCGAAGTATTAATGAACAGTCATTATCAGGATTCAAATATTTATTTAATAAGGAAATTATTAATTTAGATTTTTCTCAGGATGTTGATGAGGTTTTTACTCACTTCTGGAATCACTTTAACTGGTGTTTCCTTACCTCACACCCGTTAAAAAGGGTCAAACCAAATGAAAATAAAAATAATAAAAAGAAATTTAAATTTTCTGCTGATTTAATAAATAAGATGGATCAAATAAAATATTTAAACTGGTTGAAGAAGCAAACTAATGATACAAATTTAAACGCCCATTACAAAAGTCAAAAAAAAATTCTTAACCAACAAATCGATAGCGAGAGGAAACTTCATTATGCTTATGTAATTGACAGCTCAGACAATAAAAACAAAAAGTTATGGGAGCTAGTTAATGAAAGACTTGACAAAAGCAAAACTCAATCAGTAAATATAAATTTAAAAATCGACAACTCCGTGATAGTTGATAATAAACTAGTAGCTGATGCTTTTGCCATATTTTTTTGGAACTTCTGTAAATCATTTAATTTCGACACACCTTACAAATAATAACGTTGGCCTCTGCACATTACCTGAATTAAATGTAAATTCTATGTATCTTACACCATTTACGGAAGCTGAAGTTAGTGACATTATAAAAGACTTGAAAAATAAAAAATCTACTGGTGTGGATAATGTACCCATCAAATTAATTAAAGCTTGTTGCAGTGAATTAGTGCCATACATTACAATAATTTTAAATCTCTCAATATCCTCAGGAAAATTCCCCAGTCAATTAAAACTCTCCAAACTGAGTCCAATTTTTAAAAAGGGAGACCCAGAATTAGTTGAGAATTATAGAGGCGTAGTAGTATTGAGTCCATTTTCTAAAATCATCGAAAAAGCAATTTATACGCGTATGATGGATTTTATTGATAAAAATAACTTACTAACAAGTTGTCAACATGGTTTTCGTGGTGGGTATTCAACTCAGTCAGCAACAACGAAAGTAACTCAATTCATAAATGAGAGGTTGGATATAGGTGAGACGGTAGTAGGAGTTTTCTTTGACCTATCCAGGGCGTTTGATACCCTCAATCCAAAAATTTTGGCCAGTAAATTAGACCAAATGGGCTTTCGGGGCACTGTAATTGACTGGCTAATCTCTTTTGTTTCGGACAGAAACTTTATGGTTAAAATTAACGAGGAATGGTCGAACTCTGTTGGTGTGGAGCTTGGTACACCCCAGGGGAGCGTGTTAGGCCCCTTGCTCTTTCTATTGTACATAAACGATATTCCACATCATATAACTTTTGGTACGCTGTTTATGTACGCAGACGATACCACCATCCTCATATCTGGTAAGGACCTTGTTGTAATTAATATGCAAGTAAACCAAATACTCCATGAATTTAATGATTGGTGCCAAAAAAATCATTTAATCAATAATTGTGACAAAACGGTATTTGTTGAATTTTCTAGCAGATTCAAGTCAAATCCAACAAACCTTACTTTTAATACAAACAATAAAAATTTAGAGATGTCAAAAGGCACGAAATTTTTAGGTACTTACCTTGACAAGTTTATCACATGGGTAGATCATATTGATTACGTGTGTGCCAGGTTAAATAAGGCGTATTTCGTTATCGTGTCGCTAAAGAGTTCACTGAATGAACACTCTTTATTAAACATATACTATGCCATGGTATATTCTACCTTATCCTATAATATAGTATCATGGGGCCAGGCATCCAGCATTCAGCGAGTATTTATTCAACAAAAGAGAATTTTAAGATTAATATTCGGTCTAGCACCGCATGCTTCATGTAGAAATATTTTCAAAAAGTATAATATCCTAACCTTGGTTTCAATATATCTCTTAAATCTTATGGTTTTTATGCATGAGAATATATCAATGTTTATAAAAAGTAGTGAAGTACATCGTTATCGCACTCGCCACAACAATAATATATACATTAATAGGTTTTACCATACTTTTTTCAAAAAGTCTCCATATCTTGCAGGATCAACCTATTATAATATGTTACCCATGGAAATAAAAATATTGCCAAAAGCCAAATTTAAATCTAGCCTTAAAAATATGTTGGCTCAGAATTCTTTTTATAGCCTAATGGAATTTACCGAGTATGCCCGTGAGCATTTTAATCAGTAATTTTGGTCAATTTGTTATGTATGTATTATTTAATTTTGTCTATTTTAAATCATATCTTATGTAAAATTATTGTAAATAATACGTTCAATGTACATAATTATACAAAAAATGTGTGTAAGGGTTTATATTTAAATGAAATTTATATACATATACATATGTTAATGTACCTACTGTTTATACATTTTATCTGTTTTTTGACTCAACTATTTGTTACCTATATGTATCATGTATGACTTACCTTATCCATACTTTGTAATGGCAACAAAGGTGAATAAAATTTATTATTATTATTATTTATTGTTTTCGTTAATTTGACCATCCCGTCGTTTCAACGCGAATGTTAATCAAGGCCATATACTAATTTCTGGGTCTCTCAAAGTCGAACCTTATTCTACAGGATAATCCAATTAGTAAATTTTGGTTCGCTCATAATAAGAACTCGGATGTTAAAATTATGAAACGTGGAGTACCTCAAGGTTCCATATTAGGTCCATTTTGTTTGTTATTTGTACTATCGACTTAACTCCATTTCTCGACGTTATTAGATATACATTATTTACTAACGACTTGACCCTAAGAAACTCTTCGAAAAATATTTAAAAACTTGAAAATCAGTTAGTCGTAGCTACAGGAAAATATGGGGTCTCTAAATGTGTTCACCATTGTATATTTGTGAGTCGTAATTTTATTCTTATTGAGACACGGCTGCCTAATTTATGTTCTTTGCTGTTTTATGTTTTTTATAGAAGTTTCTTGAACAATGTTTATTTATATTACTTAATTCTAGTTGTTTTTAATAGAATGTTCAAATAATGTCTATATCTAACATAATTGTCATTGAAATTATTTCTGTTTTCCATTGATTGATTTAATTGAGTCGTTTGGTTTCGTTTCTGTAATGTTGTTCTGGTATTGCGTAGTGGACGTTCTGTTATTGTACAAACAAAATACGAGGTTGTTTCTTCACATTTCCATTATTAAAAAGTTCAACTCGATCATAACATTTGAGAGTTTCGCTTCAGTTTTTATAGCATAAATTTGTTTGTACGGTTTGTCCTGTGTTCTGACATCTCACTAAAACTATTTTTATAGGTAGGGTAATGATAGTTGAAAAGCGATCTGTTATTATAGACTTTAGTACCATAGAGAGACAGCTATGTAGTATATTCTCTTGTGATTGTGAACAAAGATATTGTCGATGCACATTATTATATTTTCGTTCGTTCTCATATAGCTATTTATTTTATCATCAGAAAGATAATTCTATTGACTAAAATGTTATATTTATATTCATATCTCCACCTACATGACAATCTATCATAATATGGGAGGAAGTTTAGAGTTAGTTGTTATTCAATTGCCTTACAATTACATTCTGATATTAGAGAATTTATTTTCAACTTAATTGAACTCTGCCCTTCATAATAAAGTTGATTCCTATTTTATAGTATTGTAACAGTATCTTTTCTGAGTTACAGTAAAAATTATGATTATTATTACCTTATTACTATAAGTATAAGTATAGTTACTTACCTTCGAAGAATTATATCCACACGCAATCCTCGCCTGACATTGCAAAGCTTCTGAGTATACGCTAATGTACGAGACATTAAAAGATGGAGCGAGATTTCTGTATTTCCCTTTAGGTCATCCTTCCAAGTACTAAACACAATACGCGTTGCTTAACTTTTCGTATCGAAATACGAGCATAGTTAAGACGGATCTGCGCTCACCTCTTACTAAATCATTAGTTTAATATCTTACCATAACGATATAAAAAACCGCTGCATAAGGAATCACTACTTCCACATCCAGATTTTCCTTCCTCTTCTCTCTTTAAAGGTAATCTTCTTGACAATATTTGCACTTTAGTATGTGGAATAATTGACAGAATTTTAATAATATTTGGGGCAGATGTCATGAAACAATTTACATAAATTAATAAATTAATAAATTAAATTTGTAATCTTTTTTTACCACTACTATAGAATAGAAGGAAACTTTCCTTTTTGCTCAAATTTAAAATTTCCACATTTCATGACATTCTAAACCTATTTCAGAAAAAAGAGAAATTCGAAAATGTTTTTACTAACATTTTTTAATAATTAAAAAAATTAATAAATTTTTGAACCACCACTATACTTCCACTCCACTACGTGAATGTGGAATTGAAAATGTGACAGATGGCAATAATATTTGGCATGTGCACCTATTATACTTTGATTGAAAAATGTACAGGGTGGTCATCCCAAGAAATAATTCAGTCTCGGTGGACATTAGTAAAGGTATTTGCGCAAGCCTTCCATATTTAACACCTGTCATTTAGTATTGAACTTTTGTTGTTGGATGAGCACTCTGTATATTTTTTTGACCAAATCTTATCAGATTAACTTTGTAATAATAGTGATAACTATATTCCGATTATTATTTTCAATGTCATTTCGTAATTATTAATTTTTTAGAGTGACCGCCATGCACAAATAAGGAGAGAAGTTCTGTGTAAATACCTTTACCGATTTTTTTTGAGATACGACACTTCGTTGGATAGACGACGACATGTGCTAAATATGAACATATTATTCCATTTCCTTACAAAGTAATAGCCAAAGTACATTTTAGAAGAAATACATAAAATACTCACTTTCATTTCAGCAACGAGGGCCCAACTACCTTTTTCTATGGGTGATTATGATTACTCCTCTACCATTAAAGCATGTCCGTTTTCTCGTGAAACACCCTGTATATACAATAGCAATTAATTTGCAGAGCACTTTATAACAAACATACAATTTTTTTATCGAAATTAAAGGCAAATAAGAAATATACTTCCATTGCTTTATTCTGCCTTTAATAAAACCAAACAAATTGTATCATCTTTTATTGTTCTGCTGTCCCTTCGGGCGCTTTATATGTTGAACTGAAAATTGATAATATTTGTGTTGATTAAAAATTGTGTGCAGAAATATACGTTGATATAAAGAACGTAAACACTGCGATATGAGTACTAACTACTAAAATTCGTATAGAAATTGTGAGTTGACAAGCTACAAAATGTCTGCAAGGCATCTACTGCGTTTTAATTTTACCAAATGCAAACAAACCACAAAAGCGAAACCTATTACTCCACTTTTTATTTTTTAATGAATAAGTGCTGTCATCCATTAAGTTGAGAAAAGGAATATATTAATGTAAATGCAGTGTGATTAAATCATAAGGTATATCAGTATACGTCCTGTAAAGTTTTAGGCGAAGTATTGAAGTATAACTATATAAGACGTATTTTTGAAGCCCCATTGAGCTACTATATAATTGACGTGTAGTTAACACATAGAAAACTAAGTAAATATTTAACCAAGGTTCTTAAAATATTCTGCATTTAAAATTATTTGGTCATATCTACTAATTAGTTATCTCCAGTCAGAATTATTATCGTTATTCTCATTAATATCATTAAAAGATTGCCATACTTAATAGAAATATAGTATCGCATCTTTCTACTCAGACATGGTCAATGAGATTTAAATCGGGGCTGTGCGTCAACCAAATCAAATTTGGTATGGTATGGTCTCATCCAAAAATCTGGTAACAATGTTTGCAGTATGTGGGCGAGCATTATCATGCGTGAGCAAAAAGTTGTTCCAGATGAATGCTGCAAACGGAAGAACATGTGGCTCTAATATGTCCCTTACACATCTGTCAGCATTCATATCTCATTCCGCAACTACTACTAATTCTGTTCGAGCTTACATGCACGCACCAACCCATAGTATTACCTACGCTCCACCACAACACAAGATTGCTCACCTGTGCTTCGATATAACCTGTGAAAACCATCTAATGAGCTAAGGTTAAACTTAGATTTGTCAGAAAATAAGATGCCTCAATGCTGATCTTCTCTAGCAAATGCAAGACGTGACAGTCTTTGATATCGGGTCAACTTTGGGGCTTCTGGTTTACGTGCACACTATCTTCTATCAGTCACTTTTTTACCATTGTTTCACTTAACCCTACCTGACGCACCCACTCCATCGACTTAATGCCTGAGCAACACTAGTATGTATCTCGCAAGACACTAAGTAGCGGTCGTCTCGGGAATTTGGAGTTTACTTTTACCTGATCCTCTTCATCTTGTAAACTCACCAGTTTTACGAAAGCTGAAACTCTGAACACTGCATCTTGAAACCACCACTACTGCTTAACACTGTGTTCTATCATCCTGCACCATAGATCCTGCCACGTTAATTGCTAATTATTTCCTGCAATGAATTTATTTAATCTTATAACTGCAACAACGAGATACCTCCGACAGCCGTTTCAAGAAATCTGTCTAACAAGTAGATTTTCAACGTTTCATTGGAAAACTTGTATCCTCTTTGAGGAGGAAAATATTGAAAATAGGTGAGGATTGGAACATGAAACATGTCGGACCATTACCATGATCATGTTCTCTAAATACTTCATAGGTTGTTTTTGACTTTGTGGAAAACCCAGTATATGTTTTCCCTGATGTAATATGACACAAATCATTTCTTTTTGAAAATTATGTAACACGTGATAATATCTGTGAGCCTATCTACAACATACCAAAGAAATATTGGTGATAAAGTTTTAAAACATCCAATTTCATCAAAATTATGGGTAGGTAGATAGTTTTTGCTAATGGGTGTATCTATAGTTATCTTTATTGTAGTTACTTGTACCAAGTGCCTTAAATTCCGTTATAATTTTGTTTTAAATTTTACTTAACCTTGTTAGGGTCAAGCTCAAAAAATAACGTATCGATCTGACCGGGGTGTACGTGCACCCCACCTATATTATTATTGTGTGATGAAAAAAATTGGAATGCAATAGTTTTTTATTTAATTCATTGTAACACAATTAACGCTATATAAATTCATTTTTAGATCATTTGCACAAAAAAACCTTTAATCCTCATCAAGTAGTGATTAATGATAAATTTTCTCCAGCACACTTATCACATTGCATTTTTCTTGGATTCGAGTGCTCTGAACAGACAAATTTCTTGCAACTTACGCAATATTTTCTCGATTTTCGATCTCCAGATCTTGAACAGAGAAAGCAACAAGAAAATATGCAAAATAGTTCCAGACAGCTGGGAATGTAATAATTATATTACGATGATGGATATTGTATTAAAGCGGCATATACGTTATACGTTATGCATATAGTACACAATGCTATAAAACTCAGTTTTTTTCAATACAGTGCAGAACCGTCCGTAGTAGCTAGTTTATTGGCAATTGTACTAAAGGTATAAATCTCAAACTATACCAATAATACTTTATCTTCGATTGTTTATTGACATTTGGCATATGAAAACATTAAAGGAATTGATCGTTTATTTCGTGTTTCTTTACAAACTTGAAATTTGTAATTGATGAGTTCGTGCAAAGTTCCCAAAGGACCGAAACTATTTCACAAAGAGAATCCTTGTTATTCCATGGAGTTCTATTGAAAATTTAGAATCTGCAACTGTGGAAAAGTAATATTAATAACAATATCGATATGTTATCTTTATGTGTGCATGTAAAAGCATTTCCATCGAGCCCATGCAATAAAACTGGAAATATGAATCAGTCGAATATGAGTGTTTATACACTTCGCTAACAAATCAAATATTATTTGCCTATCGGGCCATATAAATGGAAAATACAAAAGATATTTTTGTGTTTCGACTGTTTCGAGCCATCGAAGATTTTATCATTTGAAAAATTCACCGCGACGTGATACCTGTGTCCTCCGTTATTAAAACAAAGTTCCATAAATGTACTAGTCTATGTGATTTATACGGAGTGTCCCACCAATGAACATTTTTTCTCACCTAACGTAACTGATTATCGTCGTAATAAGTTGGACTTTTTATAAAAGTTAAAATTATACATTTATAAAACTGATAGTGTTCAGTTTCCATATAGGCGTTGGTGATGGTGAACATAGGACTTCTTGTACACAGCAACCTGGAAAAAATTGAATTTAAGAGCATCCCAATAAAACATCAATTACTTCCACATCCACATAGTGGAATGAAAGTATAACAAGCTAACCGTTATACATTTCGCCAATTTACTACAATTTTTATATAATTGTTGCACATTCTATAGGATACTCAGCAGTTTTTTTTTGCAAATAATATTAGTTTTAGATATTTTTAGTTTAATTACAAAACATAAAAAAAATTATGTAGTTTTTTTTTATTTAAAAAAATTAATAACTTTTTATTTATCGATCGATTTTGCTCAAAAACAGTAGAGCTCTTCCTCTAGTTAACGCTAACTGACTGTCCAAATTTCAATACAATCGGACTATTCGTTCTTAAGTTATCGTGCTTACAAGAAACGTGACGGACGGACAGACAGACGGACAGACAGCCGGACAGACAAACGGAGAGATGGACGGACGGACATTTTGAAAGTTGTTCAGAATTCGATCACCAACACAGTGATATGAAATTTTTTTCTCTATGAGCAATATTATCAGTTTTAGAAATGTGCCCATCGAATGCAATATATTCTTCGTTTTGTATTTGCGAAGAGTATTATAATCATAAAAAGAATTCCAAAAATTTGTATTGCTGAGGTAGGTTTAGAATGTAATTAAATATCAAGATATTTCTAAGTAAAAAAACTTTCTGTCTGTCAGTCTCTCGCTTGGTCTGTCTGTCTGTAATTTTATTTGTGTGCATATTTTCTTTGGAACAGTTTAAGATTTGACTTGAAATTTGGTACACGTATGTATTATAATGAGATCTGAAACTAGATTATACTTTGGACTTAGTCCTATGAAGGGTTGGGGGGTAAATATGGGCAAATTAGTAAAGTAAACCAGCAGTAATCCAGAAACAGGATTTGGTATATATACTAAAAACCCAGACCTCTAATTTTACTTCCACATCCAAGCAGTGGAGTGGATGTATAGTAAGCGTAAAAAGAACTTAAAAAAATGTTTTTTGTTGAAATGGGCTTAGAAAGTCATAAGACGTCGAGATTTTAAATTTGAGCGAAAAAATAAAATTATGTCTGTCTGTCTGTCGATTTGTCTGTCGGTCTGTAACTTTTTTTTGTGCTCACGTTTTCTCAGCAACCGTTTAAGATATTGACTTTAAATTTGGCACACATATGTACCATGACAAAATCTGGAACTAGACTATATTTTTCGTTAATTCCGGTGAAAATTTGCAGTTAAATAGGTGTAAATAAGGGAAAATAAGTGATGCAAGCTGGTATAAGCACAATAACTTGGAATATGGTGTATATATTAGAAGCCAAGGCCTCAGATTTTTTTACAATATTTTTAATCCCTCCCTCCACCATCCCCTCTCCATTATTAAAGGGTATAATAAAATAAAATTGAGATATCCACTTGAAATTAGGTTACACGTATGTATTATAACGACATGTGGGACCGAGTGATTCCGTTGAAAGGCTGGGGGTTAAATAAGGGTAAATAGGGGAAAGTAAGTCAGACAAGCTGGTAAGAGCAGAGAAACTTGGGATTCGGTGTATATGCTAGAGTCAAGGCCTCAGATTTATTCATAATATTTTTCAACCCCCCAGTACTCCTACTCCACACCCCTTAAGGGGGTTGATAAAAGAGAATTGAGACATTCACTTGAAATTTGATACCCTTATGTATTATAATGACACCTGGAAGTAGATTTTATTTTGAGGTGATTTCGTTGAAGTATTGGGGATTAAATAAGGGTAAATAAGGAAAAATAAGTCAAGCAAACTGGAAAAAGCACAGGGACCTGGTATTTGGTGTATATACTAGAAGCCAAAGCCTCAGATTTATTTATAATATTTTCAACCCCCCACTACCCCTACTCCATTATTAAAGAGGTTGATAAAATAAAATTAAGGTAATCACTAGAAATTTGGTACACGTATGTATTATAACGCCATCTGGAACTAGATTGTATTTTGAGGTGATTCTGTTGAAGGGTTGGAGTTAAGGATTCATAGGGAAAAATAAGTCAAGCCAGTTGATAAGGGGAACATGAACACACACATGAACTTAGGATTTGGTGTATATGTTGGAAGCGAACGCCTCAGGTTTTCTTATAATATTTTCCGTCCCCCCACTACCCCCACTCAGTTATTAAAAGGGTTGATAAATAAAATTGAAATTTTCACTTGGGCTTTGGTACACGTATGAATTATAAGGACAACTGAAACTAAATTATATTTTGAGATGGTTCCGTTGAAGGAATAGGGGGTGAGTAGAGGTAAATAGGAAAAAATTAGTAAAGCAAGCTAGTAGAGTACAGAAACTTCTCACCCCCACCAGCTCCACTCAGTTATTGAAGGGGTTGATAACATAAAATTGAGATATTCACTTGAAAGTTAGTACACGTATGTATTGTAGTGACATCTGATTGAAATAATTCCGTTGAAGGGGTGGGAGGTGGGAGGCTGTGAATAGGGGAAAATAAATAGTGCAAGCTAACAAGACTCTGAAAACTTTAGTTTTAACGTATATAGTAGACCTAACGCCTCAAATTTTTCTATGACATCTGCCCCACATATTGTTGAAATTCTATAATCAATAATTTCCACATACTAGAGTGCAAATATAATTAAGTTTCCTTTAAACTGACTTGGATGAAAAATCTGGATGTGGAATTAGTGATTCCTTATGCAGCGGTTTCTTTAAACCTCTGCCACATTCCAACACCACCCCTACTTCATTGTTAAGAGGAACAATAAGTAAAATGTAGATATTCACTTGAAACTTGACACACGTGTGTACTATAACGACATCTGAAACTAAATTTTATTTTGAGATGATTCGGTTGAACGAAAAAAAAACCTTGGCAATCCTTTACATGTTTATTTAACACAAAATGTTTAGTAACACAACTATTTTTGGTAATTTTGGGATTTTAAAGTAAAATTTAATTTTCCGAAGATCTTTTCAAAATAGCGATAGCGCCTTAAGTACGCAAACTACCGATGGACTATGCATTTAAATATAACAGAAGTAACCCCTATTCTGAGAAAATTACACGGGAAAATTATTTTGGGTGATTTATTAGGAAGTTGGAGAAATTAAGTCACTGGCATCATTTTTTCTAGAACTTGTATATAAATCTTATCAGTATGTATCAACGAGAGAAATATATGCAAATATTTATTCACGCTAACTATCCTATTTCACCTGTCAACTTTTTTTACGGTCTACAGGGATCTGATACTCAATATGTTATCACGAAAGAAAGGACCGCGTGGCGTTTGATATATATCTACTCCAACTATCTTAAAAACATATATTTTACAACAGTTGGCAAAATTGTTCCGAACTTTCACGCGTCATCCCAGTTTTTATTTTTAAAGGCAATATATTACCAGTACAAGATAAAAATATGGCTTAAAGAGAATACACAGAGCAACTGAATTATTACGTAGAACAGAATAACTGTATCTAGCGCATTTACTGTGAAAGTAATCCATATTTAAAACATTATTTAAGAATTTTTCATGTGTTTAAAATACTTAGTTGATATTAACCCATTAATGTCCACAGGACAAGATTTGTACATCTAGTTCTAAATTATTTTCAGTTGATGAATTTGAACAAGAACACTTTTAAAACTACTTACTTCTATATTTTTGAGGATGCTCTTTCTAATGGTGGCAATGAATATTTGAAAACAAAATTTTTACTATTAGTAAATTCAATTTAAAATAATAGTAATAATAAAAGTTTTTTATTGGTTAAAAAAAATAAATAACCAAAAGGCCATCGAAGTCCTTCGACCTTTCAATTTAAAAAAATCGTGATTTTATTTTACCTTTATCTTTTTTTAAAATTGATTTTTCTTAAATTTTTAAATCTGATATAAACTTGAAATCTACTCAGAACGTGGCCTCGGTGTCTAACCAATGTTAGTTAATTGACTTTGATCCTTGGGGAATCAAAATGGCAGTCGAATCAAGTTTAGTAGCAACCGAAATGAAAAATGAAGCATTAGTAAACTTTAAGAATTTCTTGGTCGAAAGCTATTAACTATTGTGAAAATTTCCCAAGAATGAGAATGTTTTACAATTGGCCAAAGAATATTATCATATTCTTTCAGATGCTACATATTTTTAGTAACAGTAAAGTATTTAAGAACCAACCTCTGGAACGGAGGTATTTTTCATTACATTTTTAAATACTTTTTAGTGGCAAAATACCCAATAAATACTATGAAAATTTGATGATGCCATAAATAAACGATTGTAGACAATACAAAGATATATTTCCTTGTAAATTTTAAATATCTGTTTAAAATTTTTTATGCATGTTATGTCAAGAGAATGTATTCGATGCAAAATGAAAATAATAATTTATTTTGGGTAAAATGGGAAAAATAATTAATACTAAATGCTATTATAAAGTTTTAAGTGAACTTTCTGTCCGCTCCCAGTTAAATAAAAAAAAATATTTACGTATTTACAAAAGGAGGAAACACATCCAAAATGTAAAATCTAGGAATTTTTTACCCATCAACTATCAACTTTTATGAAAATGTTCCAAAAACGAAAGAGTTTTATAATTGGTGTTAATAATGTTGATTGTTAATTCTTACACGGTCTCCTTGTTTAAGTGTATGCAGAAACATCGTTTTATACATTTGAGACATACCCACACTTTACTTCTGGAAACATTTAAATACAAGCCTAGTTCTCGAACTTTGGCATTAGCATATAACATATTCACTATCATTTCATCAGTCTCTTGGTAAATCTAATTACTATTTACCTGAATTGGTCTTGACTTAGAAACACTTCCAGCATTATTAAAAATTTAATAATATTTGCAACAGTTTTAAAGCAAATATTTTTAGCCTGATGCCTTCTATTAAACCCGCTGGCTGCTTTCCTATGTGAACAAAGTTTGGCACCAAGTATACAAATTGTTTCTACTTTTTCAGCCACTGTTAAATTTATTTTAAATGAGCAATTTGTGAAAGTACAGAATAGAGCAAATATCAATCACAGTATTTTGACATTGTTAAATAAACTTTTTATAGGCAAATAGCCAAATTTTATTTTCACAGCACCCCGAGAACGAAAAAACTGGTTTTATCTACATTAGAAGTTATTCAATCAATAAACATAGTATATAGTATAGTAGATTCTACCTCAAGTTTATCTAATTTAATCTCAAAATTCATTGCGTTGTCTAGCGTGTTGATTGATGTTCTGTTCTTAATTTTGTGCGTTTGTGTATCAGCAATAATTGCAATAGAGAGCGTAAAAACGAAAGAAGGTGCTAACTACACTTTAAGTGATTGGAAAAACAGAATTATTCCTGCAACTTCCTCTATCATCTCAAGGATATGTAAAACAGTTTCTTTCCGCAGTCGGAATCTTATTAAAAAATCTTTATCATCATAATCCTCAAAATTATTTTCTCGTTACCTTATGGTATAGGGTCTCCGTTCATACTTTATAAGGTGTATAATATCATTGTCATAATCACTCATATCCAGAATATTATTATTATTATTCATTATTGGCAATAATATATTTAATATACATCACAAATTAGAAACGAACATAATAATCAATTACATTGGTTTTTAGGTTAGAGTGTTTCAGAATTGTCAGAAATTGAACCAAATGCGCATGTGCAAATCCACTAACAGTTGAATAAATCCTTAACTGGCACTTTCAACTCTCTGCTAAATTTACTTTCAGATAGTGAGTTTAACCCTCCGGGCACATTGAAAAACAGTTTATCTGCCAGATAAATTTTATCTGACAGTTAAGCTATTTAACTGGACATTGAAAAAGCGGCCCTAAGTGTATTAATAGAAATGGCTAGTTGACATCTTAACTATTTCCATAAATTTAAATACCTACAAAAGACGAATATATTTTTCCAACGTTTTTTATATAAGCTGATCTTATAAATACTTTTTAATGATTTTTTCGATTAAACAAGGCGTACTCTGATTTTATAAATTTTCATATTTTTGACATAAGAAGGCCATGATCGAGCAAGCAATTTTATTTAGGTAAAAAATATTAAATTTTGTTGATTGTATTTTTAATTAATTGATTGATTTGCCAGCGTAAGGTAGGCATTGCTGCCACTTTCAGACATCTAAAATCTGGATGTTTTTGTATACCGCAGAACCGGCTGCATACGCTGGATTGGCTTGTTGCTAGCAACGAGATCCACATGACGCATGAGGTAGGAATATAGGATGAGAAATATAGGTGTTTGTGAGATGCTTTTTTTAGGTTTCTATGTTTCTATTAAGTTTTCATCTATCATCATCGGGTGGATAGTGTAGACGTTTTTGAGATGCATCTTTACGTACCCATGCTTCTTTTAAGTTTACGTCTATCGTCAGTCTCCTAACGACGTCCTGTATAACTGTGTCCATTTTATTTGTTTTTCAAGACCTGTATTAACTTGCTGTAAGAGATTTTTTTATATTAGGGTTATCTGTCTCGCGGTACAAGAGGTTTTACAGCAGGTTGCAAATGAGAAAGAGGCCTGTGAGAACATTTTGTATACTCGTTTCAGTTGCCGTTTTCCTATTGCTGATATTCTTCTATTTTATTTCCTGTCTTCTGTTAGGTTTATTTTTAAAATTAGGTTTTGAATTGATACATTAAGTTAATAGAAATTAAATCGATACAGTTATTAAAGTAATAAAATAAAATAAAATAAAATAATTTATAGCTTAGCTCTCTGTAGTGCTCGATCTGGTGATTGCTGGTTTATTTTCCCTTTTTTTTCTTGAGCTGATAAGAACTTTTCACTGCACACAAAAGTTATTATTTATTTACACTTTCCAAGAAACAAATCTAATTGGAGTTGTATTACCCTAAGCCACAAAACAGCTAGTATATCTATATTGCTTTATAAACACATATCGCTAACTTAACACTAAATATTTATTGTTCAGCTTTCTTTACCGCAATGAACCACTTGAATGAGCCTTTGAGTATAGATAGGACAGGCACTGCACTTGTTTACTTTATTTTGGTACTATTGAAATAAACTGTATCAGTAATTTTCAAACATTAATTCCATAAGAACTTTGTTTTTCTATTATGACACTTCACCGTACGCAGAATTTCTTGATATACCAGTTAAATTTTATCGAGTTTTGGGAGATTTTAACCGAATGTTTAACGCTTATTTCGGGAGCGTCCTATGACATGTCTATACACGACGTTAGTCAACTCCCGAATCCTCAGTTTTGTTGATTGGATTTTGACAAAAATCTGAAATCGATTTGAATCAAGTGAGGAAGATACGAGAATGTGTAGGTGAGACATACTATATATAAGATGAGCGTAACAACCTAACTTTCTTTTGACGGCATATACTACAAGAAACTCCAAACTTTTAGTTGAAATATCATTTTATTTGACTAATAAATATAAGCATTCATTTGAAAACCAACAAATTTGGCTGTAAAATAACCTTGAATTCATGCACTAAATTAAAAAAGTACATTTTTCCTAAAATGCCTAATTTTTGATATTATAACTTACATGCCTCATCTCTTACGTATTCTAAATTTCTAATAATAGGTTTCACGTTCTTTAGTACATTTACAGCCATAATTCCTTCCTCCTACAGAGCAGGAACATAAATAATTTTTTGAAGAGAACGCCTCCCCTTTGGCAACTACATCGCCATATTTTCCCGAAGAAATATTATTTTCATTAGAAGTTTGAATGAAATAAAGTGTCCTAATAATCTAAAAAAGGCGGCGATGTAATATGTGTATAAATTACGTCTATGGCCTCAACTTTTACTGACTGTTTGCCGGAATAGACGACTTCCTCTCGCTGGAGTCACAACGTCGCGAAACTTTATTTACCGTATTCTAAAAGATATCTCGTCATTTTTCAACTAACTTTTTTATATTGTCGAGTGTTCCTATGTAAATGGGAATACTATTATAGTTATATTCTCTTCCACGTAGTATTTACTTAATCGGTAGTTCCATATCATGTCATTCAGACTTGGAAATTTGAGATGTTTTATACGTGGAGGAGTTTTGTTTTATTTAGCTTTCTCAAAACATCTCGAGAGTATTTATAGAGTTGTTTTTCTTACTATTATTTCAGTGGATATCGCTAAAGTACAAATCTTTTTAGGAAGACGTAAAAATAATTTCACGTTGTACGAAACATTTACTTATTTATTTAACTACTACCCAAAAAATAATTCTGACTACTACGCAGGAGATAATGAGTAGAAGTTTAAATTCATCGTGACCAATTGCGTTGATTAACAAAAAGTTAAATCTTGGAATCTTTAAATGTTAATAATGGTAATACATGTATTGTAATAAATTCACTAATTTTATAAAATTTTAACTAATTCAGATAAATAGTAATAATAATAATAACAATCATTTATTATCCAACAGACTACATTGGTATATGATTAGTTACAAGAGAAAATTGAGCATCTTACGATGAAACTCTTAAGTACTCTAATTATTGCTTAAAACTAGGTAAGAAGACGAACAGAAACGGTACATGTCATGAATGCATACAATTTTTGAGTATAATTCTAAAACACGTCAATTTTTAATTCTAAAACGATATTTTTTAAGCATAATGACAGTTACCCCTTTAAAATTTTTAAATGGAACGTGGCTGCGTGTGGTAGGTCATTTAAAGGGGTTTTTAATTCACTACCCAGAAATTTAAGTTCATTTCAATTTTGTATAATTTTCACCAAGAAAATTTAATTTGAAAATTTTAAAATGTAGTTGAAATGTATCCCAAACTATTTATGTGTCAAATATCTGTCAAATCTGAATTTTATAATAAATTTTGTGTGATGTCATAATATTCAATTGAAATGTAGCGTTTCTGAAATGCAGGTGGCAAAATACCCAACAAAAAGAAAGGAGTGTACATACTGGAGTACAGAAAATCCACGTTGGATGATGGAGGCCACTACTCAATATCTTAAGATGGTGAACGTTTGAAATAGAATTATAAATTCTAAAATTACACAGCCCCACACAAAAAAAGTTCTGTGCAGCGAGCATGAGGGTATGGAATCGACAGATTTTTTAACGCTGATTACGAATCCTAAGTCCAGGCCTTTTGATACTGGTGAGCAGAGAAACAGAGTTCGTAGACTCCTGTAGCACTGAGAAGTTGGTAGAGATCACGGACAAGATCGCTAGCCCCAGTTGCGAACCCTGGGAATCCCAGGGCCTGTCGATGATGGGGTCCCGCAGGGGAATGTTCCTAAGTCTGGTCCTTTTGTTGCTGCTGACCAGAGAAACAGAGCTGGTAGACTCCTGTGGCACTGAGAAGTTGGTAGAGATCACGGACAAGGTCGCTCGCCCCATTTGCGAACCCTGGGCATCCCAGGGCCTGCCCATGATGGGGTCCCGCGAACTCTTCCGAGCATTAACTAGTCCAGGTATTTCCTTTTTGTGGTATCTTTGTCTATTATCTTCAAAATATCATCGCAATGGGGCCCGTTTTTTCTTCTCTCTCGGGGGAATATCTCGCTTCAGATTCCAACAATAGTCCGCCATCATATGCTCATCCCACCGGCCTTGATATCTATCTTCCATTTCCCTAAAATCCTGGTGAAAACATTCACCGCGTTCCTCGTTGTACACACCAAGATTTTTCGGGAACTGGTCGATATGTGAATCAAGGAAATGGGGTTTTAGATTCATGAGGCATTTCTGATTCTGAATGTTTTTCACATATTATTATTATTATTATTATTATTATTATTATTATTATTATTATTATATCCCTAACCTTTTCCTGTAGTCGGGGTGTTTGTTGTAACCAAGGAAATTTTCACAAACATCCTTGAACTCGTCCAAGCTTTATTTTCGGGACTCTTCATGGTCTGAATGAATATTTCGTCTCTCAAAAGACTCCTTATTTGTGATCCATCGAATACACCTTGAAACTGAATGAAGGTATATTCGATGGACCACAAATAAGGAGTCTCTTGAGAGACAAAAAATTCATTCAGATCATGAAGAGTCCCGAAAAAAAAATCTTGGACGAATTTCAAGGATGTTTGCGAAAATTTCCTTGGGCACAACAAACACCCCGACTACAGGAAAAAGTTAGGGATATGGTGAAAAACTTTCAGAATCAGAAATGCCTCATGAATCTAAAACTCCATTTCCTTGATTCACATATCGGCCAGTTCCCGAAAAATCTTGGTGATTACAGCGAGAAACACGGTGAACGTTTTCACCAGGATTTTAGGGAAATGGAAAATAGATATTAAGGCCGGTGGGATGAGCACATGATGACGGACTATTGTTGAAATCTGAAGGGAGACATTCCCCCAAGAGCGAAGGGAAAATGGGCCCCCTTGCGATAATCTTTTAAAGATAAAAGACAAATATACCACCAAAAAAGGAAATACCTGGACTAGTTAATGCTCGAAAGAGTTCCAACAACTCTGTTTCTCTGGTCACCGGTATCAAAAGGCCCGGACTTAGGAAAATCCCCCCGCGGAACCCCTTAACGAGCCGGCCCTGAAAAATTGACAAGACAATTTTTCATCTTCGGATTCGTAATCAGCGTTAATAAATCTGTCGATTTCATACCCTCGTGCTCGCTGCACAGAACTTTTTTTGTGGGGCTGTGTATCGGACCATATTTCTTTGATAGCACATTAACTGGGGCGCGTTACTTCAATTTCTTGCAAAATTTCTTAGTTCCAAAGTTATGAATTCTTTTCCCAGATGATGACAACTTTAATAAAATTGATAGAAATATTTGGTATCAGCAGAACGAAGCTACACCACACTTTGCATTGGAAGTAAGAGCCTCTCTCAATCAAGTTTTTCCCAATAGGTGGATCGGTAGACGCGGTGAAATTGAGTGGCCAGCCCGTTCTCCCGATTTGACCCCGCTTGATTATTTTTTATGGGGTTACTTAAAATCGAAAGGCTACTTTAATAGACTAAACGTCAATGATTTAAGAAAGAGAATAAGGCACGAATTTAATCAAATCACCACGGAAACGATACAAAATGTTTTAGAAGAATTTCAGCAACGCTTCCATTATTGTCAAGAAGCAACTGGCGTCCTGTTTAAACATTTGATTTAAACTTTTTCACGATCTTTTGTTTGCATAGTAACATTAATAATGTAATGTTTTTTAATAAAGAAATTTAAAAACATTTATATTGTTGGATAGAGAATTAAAAACCCTTTCAAAGGGTTATGCTCAAAAAATGTCATTTTAGAATTAAAAATTGACATGTTTTAGATTTTTACTCATAAATTGTAAATTACGTTACTTATGGATCACACTGTATATGTATATAAAGTGTAGGTAATGTTGTAATATTAGTTATGCTAACTTAACTATTGAAACGACCGATAATAGTAATTCTAGTCAAAAGAAATGTTGATCATAAATAGTTTATCACCCTATATTTTAGTAAAATTGAGCGCAAATTTCTATAACCATTCGTGAATGGCAAGGGTAGAGGACTCTTGCTATTCACCCTTAGAAATATGTACAGTTCGTCCCTGTTCGTATGTTTTATACATACTTTTATATTTTCACTTATATACTACAAATACCTCTTTCTATAATTTCCCTTGGCCAATGTAAACCTTACTAGAGCGCCAGCGTCCGTCTTATTCTTGTGAACTAAAGAAAAATACAACACAATTGTGCGACAATATGTCAGCTGTTGCATTCAGGCGCACAATATGTTTCGTTCGTGCCACTTTCTGATAATGAAATAGTAGAGAAATTCACGAAATGTACGAGATGCACCTTAAAAGGTTTTGTCAGAAGTTAGAGATAAAAACGAATTGCGACAAAGAACTTTTTCTCTAAAATTCAATCCACTATAATGCGAGTAGTAAACGAAATTTATACGTGTCAAGTGAAGATTGTATTACGGAGTGTTACTCGAACTAGAAGTACTTGTTTGGGGTTCTTAACACGTCCATTTCGTATTATAAGATTTCGTAGAGGGTTTAACTGCTGAACTACATAATTGTTCAAGTACATTAGTCTAGCAGAGAAGTAATATCTAGCGGACTTTCTATACAGATAGCGACAAATGTAATTTGTTTGCTATTTCCTATATGAAGCTGAAACCAACGCAATGCATTGTAGTCTGAGAACGAAAAGAAGCCATCAAAATTCGCTTTTTTGTCTAAATATTTTTAAAAGGTACACCACAATCGGTAAAAAATAATGAAAAATATAGTTTATCGTTGGTAAATTTTAATGGTGAATTTTTATTTCTCTCGCATACCGAAGGGACGTATTGATTCGACAAAAAATCACCCTCCGAGATTTTTTCGGATTTTGACGTTTCAGATCATGTAGTACTCGTTCTATGTTTCGATGACGAGGGCAAGGTCGTCAATGATCGTCCAACGTGAATCGCGAGGTGAAAATCGAAAATTTTGGCCGGCAGGAGAGAAGGCGAATCGTCATTTTTGACAATTCGTGACAATTCCAAAAACGTAATTTTCGTCCATCTATTTGTTGTTTAATTTTTTACTCATTTATGCACCACTAAGCGTTTGGTAGAATTGCATCTTCATTATAGATACTATCTAAAATCTATTTGGAAAAAAATCTAGCTTTATAGATATTAACGCGAAAAATCAGTCGCTGTCTCCCGGGCTATAACTTCGTGACCCGTCATAGGTTTCAAAAAAATTGTTAAATGAATTATTTTTCTAGACATTGTACAATTGTTTGACATGTGAATTGCCGAATTCCCTTTAGCATATGTGGAAAAAGTAAATAGTAAAGTAGTAAATATACCACTTTCTGTGTAAGCGAAACATTTGTACTTTACTTTTTCTCGCCATTTACTTCTATACTAGTTCTTTTTTATTTGCTACTACCCCAATCTATTATTAAGAATTTATCAGAAATCCTTATTTCATTTTATTATTTAAATTCTCTCATATTTATATTTATTTTTATTCTTACTTTTACGTATCTTGTTACTAGCATAGTTTCGAAATAATCTCATTAGCTCAGAACATCCAGAGTTTTCAGCAATGCTGTAAAGATAGTTTAAGTTGTTTAATTCTAGTCTTTCTCTGGGATCGTTTTGAAGTTTGCTATTTTTTTAACTCATAGCTTTCCTTTTACAACTCATATTCAAACAGCACTGGGAGTGCCCTAAAAATTCACAAAAGTAGTCATCCCTACTTTCCTTAGTAAATAGCTCAAATTCATTATAAAGTAAATTAGCAAGATAAAATATGTTTTGTTTTAAAAACATTCTGCATATCTGAAACAGGGTCAGTACAATTACTTCTCATTAGATTTTAATTAGACAATTATTCTTGAATGCACATTAATTAAAATTTCATTGTGTAACTTTAAATAATGCAGTGTATAGTTGCAAACATCTAAAAGACCTAATAAGTAAACAGAACTTTAGATTATTCATTTTATGTTCAGTTAATGACATAAAGTTCATACTCGTTGGTACCAGACGTAAACAAGTCGATTATCCACAGGGGTGCGCTTATTGTAAATGTGTTGCATACGGCGAGACAAATAATGTAAGAATGTATGAGGAATGTGGTAAATGTCAAGAAAAGTGAATCAATCAATTGATCTGTGACTGTGACTATTGTGAAAAATATTTCCATTCAAAATGTGAAAATGGGTATTATTTGACCCATTTGAACACACAAGAATAATTAAGAATTAAAATATAGGGTGGTTTTGTGACACCTATGGGTACTTACAAATATGATATCATGGTGGCAAGAAACAATGAAATGAGCTCGATAGGAGTTATTTTAAGAAAGACGATTGCTCTAGATCAACTTGAAGTAGAAGTTGCCCAAGTAAAAGATAATAAAGGCGGCAGCGGACTCATTAAAACAATGAACAGATGGAAAATATAAAAACCACAACTAAGAAAAAGGTAAAAGAAGACTAGTCCATTAGGGCATTAGAGAAACAATTGCCAACGATGAAAATTGTAGACATTGAGAAAATATAACCGAGAGCTATAAATATTTGCAAAAACTTGTTTTTTAAACAAAGCTATAGTGGATATTGAACAGTCTACCTTTCACTAGGCAACCAGCTACAATTTGAGTCAATGTATCCTTAGAATCTACAATTCAGGGTGGACTCGAAAAGGACTAGAAAAGATATTGACTGCCCTGTATTTGGGGCTCCTTCCGTGTTTAGAAAAAATACGTTACCTACATATGCGGATGTGATGAAAAACTATGCAGATATACGTCAAACCTTAATTAATTTAGCTCAAAATAAAGCAGAACGACCTTAAGTAACATTGCAGAGATTTTGCTTGCAGAGCTGAAACTAGTTTGGTCTAAGGCGTCTATTCTCATGGTGACTGATCAACAAATTTGACATATGATAAGACAGTATCACGAAAAATTTAAAAAACTTAAGAAACCTCTAAAATCCCGATTGAATGATGCTCTTAGATAAAAAGTGAAAAAATTGCAGAAACAAAACTTTTCGATATTTCGTCCTGCTAGTGCGCAAATTTTTCATCGTGTAAGTGTAAAAACAAGGTGCCAATTAGAGAAAGAGAATTTCTAGTACACCAGAGAACTGAGAGAAAAATGTTTATTAACACAATTGATCCAGTAGCTACGCGAAACATTCAGCGATCCTTACATCGGAGAGTCTTGGAAACAAGATCGCTACCTACAATTTCTACTTACAATGTGCTGGATATGGAACTGTCAGATGGTGAAGAGGCAGACGATATTCATGGCAGTACTAATGCAAAACAGAAGGCTCGCCAAAAATTGCTATGCCAACGATCTAAACAAATGCGTATTAACTTACCTAGTCTCGCACAAGCGTGCGATCGCAAAGGTGTTTGATAGATCCGCTGCTATTATTGCGTCTGCTGTATTAAAAAATATTGGACTGGTAACCAAAGTAGAAACTTGTAAAATAATTGATAGAAGTAAGATAAGAAGAGAGAGAAAAGAAGACGAAATATTTTAAGAACCAAGCAAGACAAGGATTTTTTACAAGCCGTTTATTTCGATAGACGAAAAGATAATACCCTCGTTCAGTATTCAATTGGTAATAAAAATTACAGAAGTACAGTTAGCGAAGAACATATTGTGATTGTTTCAGAACCCGGATCTAAATATTTTGGACATATCACTGTTCCATGTGGCACAGCAGAGGCAATTTCCGAAAATTTGATACAGTTTCTGCAGCAACATATGAATTTGACGAACTTAGTGACTATTGGATGTGATGGGACCGCTGTCAATACGGGAATTCATAATGGTGTAAATGGAAATCTAGAAATGCATATTGGATGGCCACTGCAGTGGTCCGTTTGTATGTTACACGCAAATGAATTGCCCTTGCGTCATGTAATAAAACATTTAGTTGGGGACACTACTGGCCCTTCTGGGTTTTCTGGCGAAATCGGAAAAGCATTACAATCTTGCGAATCTATACCAGTCACAGAGTTTTAAAAGATTACCACAGAACTTCCCGAAATTGACTTACAAATGTTAAGCACAAACCAAAAATATTTGTATAATATGAGTTTGCCTATATCGAAGGGTAACATATCGGAGGATTTGGCCATGCAGCCACCTCCACGTGATGAGTTATGGGTTGTTTTATATTAAAACAAGCGAAGAGCTACATAAATCATAAGTTTCGATAGTTTCACTTATTTAGAAAAAAGTCATAAATTTGAAGAGCCTGGAGCACCGGAAAACGTAATGAGGCTCAGTTTTCTCACAATAAATTGACCGTACATGTAGCCACTTTTCCACATATAGGAGAAATCAAATTCTAAAAAAAAAAATTTTTCGCCATTTTCGCTCCACCCTAATGTCATACGGTGAGTAAAAATATTAAAAATTACCTTCTGCCCAAGAATATTTGAAAATATGGCGGATGCGCCAGTTCGAATTTGGATAGGCATATTCGGAGCAGGCGACACTGAATCTGAGGTCAATGGTCAAATATTCAAAACGGCGAATCCAATAGACTTGAGATAATTATATACCGATTGCCGAGTTTCTTAAAATTGGGCCACTAAAAGCGGGTAACAATTTTTTGGAATAATATTGAACCGCTTCTAAAGAGACGGACACAGAAAATTATGAGGTAAAATATCACAACTTAGAAAAATATAAAACAGGACTATTAAATTAGGGCACCAGGGAAACAATTGTAACGATGAAAGACATATCAGCTGAAGAAGGAAAAAAATGAAGCATTTTTAACTCACTATTTAAATTTTCCTAAAAAATTATAATGTCAGCACTCTATCGTTTCTCATGGCACCGTAAACATTAAACTACTTATGTTCTTGAATGTTTCGCTTCCTGAATAGATGTGGATTCTAGATACTCCAGTAATGGGAATTATATAACTATAAAAAGTCCATTTTTGGCATTATCTGTCTCATATATTTCCCAAAAAATAATATTCAGTTTCACGTCTTAGTAAAAGAAATTCTCAAAAATTTTCTCTCCTCAGGAAATCTGTTTCTTTTAATCGTTAAACAATACGAAACGAGAATGGATTTATGTTTTGACAAGATTCTGTGAATTGAATTCTCGGATAATCCCGATTCCAAAGCAGCTTGCCTTAATGACCTAATTGGAAATACCCGAAAATATCCCAGAATTACTATTTCTATGTTTCGTCATCAATAATAGAGTTCCTTCTAAGAAGTCCTGCCTTGATAAAGCCAAATATTCTAAAATTATCCAATATACGTTTTGCAGTGTATGGTGATGTTTTCTGTTCATGTGGTCATCGAATAGCAAGTGTGTTACATATTCTTGATATTACTATATCACATTCTCCGTAAATAATAAACAAATCTAAAAAGTCTTTGTGGGTGTAATTTAAACGTGCTGAAATTTTTTGACATAAAGGAATGACTGTTTCTAATCATGGCTAATTTGATGGCAATTTTTATTAAAAATTCTTGAACATTTGAGAAAAGCGCCAATATTTCAATAGGTTGTAACTTTAACCCCTGCAATACCTATACTAGAAAAGGGGAATTTAATTTTACATAATTAGATGTAAAAAAATATAGGGTGTTCCACTTGAAATAAGAAGTGTTTGACAAAATGTAATGTGAAGAATAGATCACTTATGGAATTTATTCTTATTGTAGAGATTGCCTCATCTTGTGTTCTTTCTACGTGTCAAAGAGCAAATGAGGATCTCCTACACGAAGAAAGATATAACGGTTCTTGCAAACCATTGCAACGTCATTGTCTACTTGTTCATTAGAATTTAATACCGAACTGTAATAATATCACTTTTTATGTTTTATTAAGGTCAATATGACATATGATCAAATTTATTATAAAATGTCATACAGGGTGTTTCGCGAGTGACTGGCCATATGCTAGTAAGGGGTACAGAACCCTAAGACGATTTAAGAATGACCTTTACTAGATCTCTAATGCCTCTCGTTTCTGATTTACAGCGTGTTTTTTATTTTTCGCCAATATTTAGATCGGCCGTATTTTTTTAATGGCTGTAGCAAATTGTACGAAATTTAATAGATATCTTTTACTAATAGAGCTCTTCATAATTCAGTATCGAAAACAAAATAAAAGTCAGGGCCTGAGCCAATTTTTAAAATTTTGGATCTTACCTAAAAACATCATCCTGTATATGGATTTTGGCAATGTACAATGCAGATTTTCAAAATAGTCTGATAGTGTGCCTGAACCATGTAGTTAGTTTTTTTTGCACACTTTTAACGCCTCAAGAATTAACAGCTGAGATTCACATTTAAAAAATATTTGGGTGACTTTCGGTCACAAAAACATCAGTAAGTACATGGACAAGATTAACTTTGTGGGGCAAGATTTAGTTTTACTGTCTGTTTGTTATAATTTGCTACAACGATAAAAAAATGTAAAAATATGTAAATGTAAAAAAAGAAATTAAATATGTAAAAATGTGAACAAATAAATTTTTTTTTATTAGAGCAATTACAAGGGAGTAAAAATTATATGGAAGTGAAATAACTGAGAAAATAATGCTCCTAAATAGTTAGTATAATTAGTTAAAAATAATTTGATCCAATACAATCACTCGAAATTAAAATAAGACACCTAAAATGTAACGAACAAAAAATAATTTAAAAAAAATTACTACAACAAATTTTTAAAATGTCTGGCTCCAACCTCAATACACTTTCTTGCGCGTAATTGTAAATTATTTATAGCATTTCTAATCATCTGAGAGTTATTTTTAATTTCAGTGAATTCCTGTTCTATGCGTTCTCTTAATTCTTGTCTAGTGATAACTTCGATAGCATACGCCTTTTGCTTTAAATGGGTCCATAAGAAATAATCCACTGGAGTCAGGTCTGGGGACCTTGCAGGCCAGGAAACTGGACCATTGCGACCGATCCACTTACTGGGGTAATGATCATCTAAATGTTGCCTCACCTCTCGTAAATAGTGAGAACCTACACCATCGTGTTGGTAATGAAGACCTCTAATATTTATACCTTGTAATAGTTCTGGTACTATTTAGGAGCTTTATTGTCTAAGTTATTTCACTTCCAATTTCTACTCTTTAGCGTTTGTTCTAATAAATAAAAATTTTGTTTGTTCACATTTCTACATATTGAATTTTTTTTTTTACTTTTGTTGACATTTACATATTTTTACATTTTTTTATCGTTGTAGCACATTTTAACAAACAGACAGTAAAATTCAATCTTTTCCCACAAAATTAATGTTCTCCATGTAGTTACTGATGTTTTTGCAACCGAAAGTCACCCAAATATTTTTTAAAGGGATTTATTGTGAAACTCAGTTGTTAATTCTCGAGGCGTTAAAAGTGTGCCAAAAAAACTAACTACATAGTTCAGGCAAACTATTAGACTGTTTTGAAAATCTGTATTGTACATTTCCAAAATCCATATACAGGATGATGTTTTTAGGTAAGATCCAAAATTAAAAGAATTGGCTCATTCCTTGACTCTTTTTTTTGTTTTCAATACTGAATTATATAGACTTTTATTAGTAAAACGTATCTATTAAATTTGGTACAATTTGCTACAGCCATTAAAAAAATACGGCCGAATTAAATTTTGGCAAAAAATAGAAAACACGCTGTACATCAGAAACGAGAGGCATTAGAGATCTAATAAAGATCATTCTTAAATCTTCTTAGGGTTCTGTATCCCTCACTAGCGTATGGCCAGTCACTCATGAAACACCCCGTATGTCTCCAGAAGGGCTTAGATATAGAATATGATTATATACTTCGACTAAAAATTTCATGGTAATTTCCAAAAATAAATAGGATATTTCATTTAGAAATAAGCAAGTTGGTATCGACTTCCGGTATAACCGGAAGTACCACATGCTTGTAATTATTTTAGTTGGATTAGCCACACTGACTTAGCAACTGCTAAGATTTTCAAAATTCCTTGTAGCATACTTTTCCCAATATCGATCGATTCAGTTCCCGGTAAGACACCCTGTATAGTATAACTCGGCGATAGTCCCATAATGGTCTCCGCAAGCCATGTCTAGTACAATGTAAGTAAAAATCAGAAGAATTATTTAGTATCGATAGTATTTGAAGATATGGTGGAGCTGCCAGTTCGACGTTGGATAGGATATTCAGAGTAAACGACACTAATGAATGTGATGTAAATGGTCAAAGATTCAAAATGGTGAATCCAACAAAGTTGCGATAATTACGTAACTTCTGCAGATTTTCAGATAATTGAGTCACTAAAAAGGGTGAAACATTTTTTTTTCTCAACAATATTGAACCGCTGCTTTTAAAAAACGGACACTAAAAATTATCAAAATTATTTACCAGAGAAACGATTGCCAAAGATGAAAATTGTTGATATGGAAAAGAATATAACCAAAAACTAGAAATATTTGCAAAGATATTTGTAAAATATTTAATTAACATATTTACTGCACAAAAATGTTTTTAATTCATGTATATACTAAATGTAATTGTTTCATTTGTCAAAGACCATAAGAAAATGGTAAGTACTGTGTGCCGTAACGCATTCATGCGTCGTGACAGAAACAATTAATAAAATAAAAATGGAGAAGCTCTGAAAAGCTGATTTTTATAGGCAGTTTGTAACGAACACGGACAAATTGGTTTCAGAGTGGGAAACCGTGGGAATAATAACTTAATACTTTTTGTGGTTTACATTTCTTGAAACAGGGATGAATAAAATTCATATTTTTCATGCTAAATTTGATTATTAATAACTTGATTTTGGTAAAGTTGAAATAAATTTTTAAAATATGCTTACTCTCAAGAACAGAATCCATTTTTCAAAATGAAATTCGGACAACTGCAAAACACACAATAAAGATTTTAAGGGAGCGCTATTTTCCACGAAGCGTGACCTCGAGATGCAACGTTATCAACGCTAGATTTTACGATGGATTTCTGGGTTAGATATATACACATGGCCCTCGTAAACAGCCACATCATATAGTGACATATGACACTAATTATCTAGGGCATAAAGAGTTCCTAAATCGAAATTTTGGTTTAGGGGTTTTGGCCACGTTTGCGAGCATTTTGCCCACTGTAGTAGCGGAAATGGGCCGACGTTAAATACGTGAAAGAAGAAGTTCCCTATTCAGAATTGTCCACAGATTACGAACGAATTAGTGATTTCTTTTTAAGCTAAATCAATATAGAATGACAAACGACCCTGTAATGGGAAGAGTCCTGATTTTTTAACTGCTTCTCAAGCCAACTCCTTGAAAATTCAGGATGATCTTATGGTGTGACATTTTCTATTATTTATTTGTGATTTTCTCGCCTTTATATGGTCACTTATGGGACCCCATAAATGGGACTTATGGCCTTATCGATTTATATTTCAATGCGTTTTCACAATTCTGTCGCAAATTTACGAAAAAAACTTATTTTTCCAATAAGAAATGTCTTATAAATTTCACGATCAAGGTATGTGTTAATATAAACTAATTTTGCTCAAATTTGAAGATCGTTTTTTCGGAATTTCGAAAAAATTTGAGGAGTGACACCAAGTATATGCTTTTCAATTTATTTCGTACTCAATCAACTTATTTCAGTATATAACATTTTTCTAAATATTAAAACTCATTTGAGTTCCCTACGTTTAATATCTTGCAGTCTCTCATTGTCCTAAATCTTACCCGCAAAACCTCGGAAAATATACTGAGCAATATCGTCGGCAAACAACATAACTGTGGAAAGTAATTGTTGGCTTAGTAACTCTAAGTTATTATACAAAATGGTGAAACAGAGATGGCCCTTGCGGAAGACAATAGGTTAGCGTCGTCGTTTAAGTTAATTTATTTTAAGCAAACTGCTGTGCACCTGTTATCGTCCTCTTTAGAGTCATTATAGTACAGTATGTCATATTGTATGCTTTCGGTGAAACTGAAATTTAACTGACGACTTTTCTACGGAAACAAAACAGCAGAATACGTTAAGAATTCTTTCGATCGATTTAAAAGATGCAACGAGTGATAATACAAAATCACTATCAAAATATTTAGTTTATATTATAAGTTTTCTTTTTACCTTATACATGTTATTGACATCCCATTTCTAGATAAAAATGATTATTAGTTAAAAGAATTGTACGATGTAATCTTGTGCAACGGGGTTTCTAAAGGTGCTGTTTAACAATATCTTATTAGTTTTTTTTTCTTTCAAGATATTCGAACAGCACATAAGCGAAATATGAGGGTCTTCATCTTAAGTGAGACACTGTATAACGTTAACACATTTATTGTTGGAATATACGCCGAACGACATTTATCTTCTTGGAGAATATTCATTTTGATAATAGAAAAATATCAATTCACTTAGCTATCTGAAAGGAGTACATCCTAAAAATAGATTTTATCTGCCCTCTAGCGACTAATGACGGAACTACTGATTATTTCAAATTACAGTTAAGTCCTAACTATATGACAGAAAGTGAATTTTTGATGTTTGACTATCGAAGCATTCATTTCACTTAACATTCGTGGATTTCTAAAATGTTTCTAAAGTGTTATCCTGAATAAGATTTTAAAAGGGTTGGAGAAATAAAGACTAAACTGTATATGTATCAAAGCAATAAAGGGCTTTCATCGGCGAGAACAAATGCAGAAAAATGGAGTAAAGTGTTCCAAAGGAATTTAAGTATAAAAAGAACTTCAAGAGGCATTGCATAACTGTGACTATATTTAAAATATACCTCAACAGAACTCAGATGACTGAAGCTGAAATGCAGGGACATGGGAATTCAGACACCTTGAATGCAATCTACAATACTAGTTGTGAATGACGAAATATATCTAAAACTACTCAGGTTATATAATGCAGAAACTACAAATAATTAAATTGCTATCTTGAAATAACAAATGTTCAATGCAAGGTGAAATAGATTTCACGTTTGAATGTTAAATAACTATTGGCTGCAGTAGACTTACTCAGTTGGATGGTATATTAATTATCCTATTTTTATCAAGTAAGGAAATTATTTCGAAGTAAATAAGGGTAGCAGCGTTAAGTCACTCTTGCAAAGATTGCCTTTATAAACATAAATTAAGAGCAAACTATTAAACAGCAATTTAAAACAGTCATCTAGAATATTCACCAAAATAACGCAAGATCAGAATCATGGATGGAGTAACGATAAAGGAACTAAAAATTCGATGAACCTTGAATATTTTAAATTGCTGTATTGCTATATCCGACATTAATTAAAATTGTGTAACCAGGATATCAATAAAGATCCTGGACCTAACAAAATACCACTCATCATCCTTAAATAGTGTTGAAACTGGTGAATTTCCAGAATAATGGGGAGCCAGCTTTGAAAGATATTAGAAAGAAATCTGAGGCCTTGGTTTCTAGTATGTACACCAAATCCCAAGTTTCCTTGCCTTACATATTTTTCCCTATTTAACTCTATTTACCGCCCACTCCTTTAACGGAATCATGTCAAAATATAATCTAGTTTCAAATGTCGCTATGATACATACGTATACATAATTTCAAGTGAAAAATCTCAATTTAATTTTATCAACTCTTTTATAAAGGGAGTGGGGGTGGTGGGGGATGGAAAATATTACAAAAAAAAACTGACGACTTTGCTACTAGTACATACAACCCTTCAACGAAATGATCTAAAAATATAATCTAGTTACAGATGTCGTTTTAATACAAGCGGGTACCAAATTTCAAGTGAATATTTTAATTTTTATTTTATCAACCCCTCTAATAATGGAGGAGGGGTGGTGGGGGATTGAAGAATATTATAGAAAAATCTGAGGCCTTGGCTTCTAGTGCATACACCGAATTTCAAGTTTCTGTACTCTCACCAGCTTGCTTTATTTACTTTCCCCTATTTACCCCTATTTCACCCCCAACCCTTCAACGAAATAATCCCAAAAGACTATCTAGTTCCAGATGTCATTATAATATATACGTATACCAAATTTCAAGTGAATATCTAATTTTTATTTTATAAACCCCTTTAATAATGGAGTGGAAATGTCGTGGGGGGGTGGAACATATTATAAAAGAATTTGAGATCTTGGCTTCCATACACCAGACGACATCTCACACCTCTAAGGGGTTTTCAAACACCGACAGAATTTTTTGAAATTTTAGTATGTTGCTGGGGCTGTCAGAATATAGCATTCTGTTCAGTTGGACCGACCTAGCTGTATTCGGTTCATAGCATGAATTATCAGTTGTGAGATCTCATATTCTAAATTCAGTTAGCGTCATACTTTTCCGGCAAAACATGTCTATTATAATTTTGTGTTCAAAAAATGTGTATATATTATTTTAGATAGCGGCGTTTTCTTTGGGGGGGAGGGGAGGCAGTAGATCACTTTTCCAGTGTTCCACCGACAGTGATGAATATTGATGAAAAATTCCGAACTACCTGTATGATTATATTTTATTTCTTAACATTTTACCTTTGGAGTATGTAGCTTCCAAACATTTGACACATACCAAGTAAAACTAGCTCCAGCATACATTCAAGACACCGCAGAAAGAGAAGAAAATAACGAATATATTTTCCAACTTCAACAGTTTGAACCTGGATTGTTAAGAGCAAACATATTTTCTACATTTACTCAAACTGTAAAACATAGTATTTTTATATCATATTTGCTTCCTCCAATTGATGATCGATCCTATCACTGGTACCTATTGTACCTGTAAAGTGGGTGCAAGAACTATTGGTGTCTGTGCTCATGTTGCTAGTGTAATATGGCACTTAGGTTGTGCGAGACACCAGCAAGTAGTGAAATACTCATCATAATAATTATTATTTTGTTTCAAAGCTGTTGTTTTGGCCCATAGTTTTGTCAAAATGAAACGTTTTAGGGGACAACCGGCATGAAAATTAAACTAATTGATAGTTAATGTTCTTGCTATAAATAAGGTTAGTGTGTATATTTATTATTTGAAAATGCTTACTTTTTAGACAATAAAATATAGTTATACAGGTAGTTTGGAATTTTTCATCAATTTTTATCATTGTCGGTGGACCAGTGTAAAAGTGATCTACCCTCAAATTTAAAATTTCGACGTTTCATGACACTCTGAGCCTATTTCAAGACAAAATGTTTATGAAAATTATTTTACGATTACTATACTTCCAATCCACTACGTGGGAATAATTTCCCTTTAAAAAGTAAAACCTTTATAAGTTAAACCTTTACATTATAATCTCTTACATGGAGACAACAGATCTGTAAGAGTATTTTTTTCTAGTAACGACAGCAGCTGCTTATGGTTTACACTTCACGTACAAAAGGACTCAATAAACATTTACAGTTAGGTATATACAATGTAAAAGAACAATGGCATAAAAAACACGAATGTTGACAAACAACAGAAAAAATAATGAATAGTAACAGCGTTCAGTTCTGCAGTGTTGGAGGCATAACGCAAATCGAAATCACTCCGTGTTACCAAGGAAAATCTCCACGATGGACAGTCAGACGTACCTCCGCAACGACAACCCATTACAACTCGCCTCGCTTTACGATGACTACCTGGTACCAGTTCGTTAATATGTCTGCTATGGTATCAAATTCTTGGGTTCTAAAGGTGCAACAAATGTATACAATTCAAGTTGACAGCGTCTAATAAATGCAATATGGCAGGCAATAGGACAGTTTCAAAAGTAATACCATGAAAAAAAACCTTAGATTAGGTTAGGTTAGGTTAGGTTAGGTTAGCTTTATATTTTGACTATCTAGGGCCTAATCAGGGACCTGAAGAACCACAATTTTGTTCCCCTCGAAATTGTAAAAATAGTTGTCCATTTTTTATTCTCCTCAAATTAAAAACTTTGATCTTAGGTTAGGTTAGGTTAGGTTAGCTTTATATTTTGACTATCTAGGGCCTAATCAGGGACCTGAAGAACCACAATTTTGTTCCCCTCGAAATTGTAAAAATAGTTGTCCATTTTTTATTCTCCTCAAATTAAAAACTTTGATCTTTTCTAATCAGATCCTTATTTATTAAAATTCCCTAAACTACAATTTGATATCTGTTAATTTGACACCAAAACCATTATTTTTAAAATTATTTCTCTGAATATAAAATAGGCTAGGATAATCAGGTAGCTTATCAAATCTTTTTTGATTTTACTTAATTGACTATTTCTAATAACAAGATTCTAATTTAATCCCATTACTTGCTTTAGGAAGCTAATGAAAAGGAACCAGGAACCTAACATAGACCATTTAAGAACAAGTACTAACTATAACTCAAAACATCAGCATACAAGAGAAGTAGTTGGAGAATTATTAAATGACAAGGAAATGTAGTCGAAACCAACTTCATCGATGTGATATGTCCACTATTCTCTGATGCCAGCGCTTCTACGTTTGTCATCGATAAGTTGTTTACTATGATTTTGTTGAATACATTACATCTTTAGATTTTACTTACAATGTTAGTTTTGATTTGTTACAAAATCAATGAGGCGTTGTCGACTTCCAATGCCTATTTTATAGATAAAAATAAAAAATATTGGGTATATACTAAATCTCAGTCACACCAAGTAATATTGAATTGGGTTGTACGTGAACAGAATATCAATGAAATAGTCGGCCACGTCTGACAGCAACCTGTACTCTATTTACCAGGTGTTAAAGCATTCCCTGAATTTTATAAGAAACCAACCGGTCAAGGGTATATACCGAGTGCTGCATTGCTCCCCTAGTCTCAAATAAATTACTAATCCACTCAGGTTTCATACATATCATAAGACAGATTTAATTAATTACAGCGGACTTGTCAATTTAGATACACTCGCAGATAAAATCAACTGGACCACTCCTTTTATATCCTGATTCAAATAATATTATCTTCATATTACAATAATTACAACTGAGTTTCAGCGGCAATAATGTGGCCCCCTTAGCATTTGATAAAACAATTTACAGATT